>BTHU01000004.1:48318768-48661268 GCA_036184795.1 Tokudaia tokunoshimensis | reverse complement strand
ATAAGCCATTGGTGTTCTATTCAGGAAATTTCCCCCTGTGCCCATGTGTTCAAAATTTTCCCCCACTTTCTTCTCTATAAGCTTCAGTATGTCTGGTTTTATGTGTAAATCCTTGATCCACTTGGACTTGAGCTTTGTACAGGAGATAAGAATGGGTCGATTTGCATTTTTCTGTATGTTGAACACCAGTTGATCCAGAACCATTTGTTAAAAAATGCTGTCTTTTTTCCACTGGATGTTTTTAGCTCCTTTGTCAAACATCATGTGACCGTAGGTGTGTGGGTTCTTTTCTGGGTCTTCAATTCTATTCCATTGATCTTCCTGCCTGTCTCCATACCAATACCAGTTTTTATCACTATTGTTCTGTAGTAGAGCTTGAGGTCAGGGATGGTGATTCCCCTAGAAGATCTTTTGTTGTGGAGAATAATTTTTGCTATCCTGGGTTTTTTTTTGTTATTCCAGATGAATTTGAGAATTACTTTTTCTAGATCTATGAAAAATTGATTTGGGATTTTTATGGGATTTGCATTGAATTTGTAGATTGCTTTCGGCAAGATGGACATTTTTACTATATTAATTCTGCCAATCCATGAGTATGGGAGATCTTTCTGTCTTCTGAGATCTTCGATTTCTTTCTTCAGAGGCTTGAAGTTCTTGTCATACAGATCTTTCACTTGCTTCGTTAGAGTCACACCAAGGTATGTAATATTATTCATGACTATTGTGAAGGGTGTCATTTCCCTAATTTCTTTCTCAGCTTGTTTATCCTTTGAGTAGAGGAAAGCTACTGATTTGTTTGAGTTAATTTTATATCCAGCCACTTTGCTGAAGTTGTTTATCAGCTTTAGGAGTTCGATGGTGAAAGTTTTGGGGTCGCTTAAGTATATGATCATATCATCTGCAAATAGTGATATTTTGACTTCTTCTTTTCCAATTTGTATACCTTTGACCTCCTTTTGTTGTTGCTCTGGCTAGGACTTCAAGTACTATGTTGAATAGATAGGGAGAGAACGGGCAGCCTTGTCTGGTCCCTGAATTTAATGGAATTACTTCAAATTCCACTCTGCTTAATTTGATGTTGGCTACTGGTTTGCAGTATATTGCTTTCACTCTGTTTTGGTATGGGCCTTGGATTCCGGATCTCTCCAAGACTTTTATCATGAAGGGATGCTGGATTTTTGTCAAAAGCCTTTTCAGCATCTAATGAAATGAACATGTGGTTTTTTTCCTTGAGTTTGTTTATGTAGTGGATTACATTTTTGGATTTCCATATATTGAACCATCCCTACATCCCTGGGATGAAGCCTACCTGTTCGTGGTGAATTATCCTTTTGATGAATTCTTAGATTTGTTTGGCCAGAATTTTGTTGAGTATTTTTGCATCGATGTTCCTGAGGGAGATTGGTCTGAAGTTCTCCTTCCTTGTTTGGTTTAGGTATAAGTGTTATAGTGATTTCAAAGAATGAGTTGGGTAGTGTTCCTTGAGTTTCCATTTCATGGAATAGTTTGAAAAGTATTGGTATTAGTTCTTCTTTGACGATCTGATAGAATTCCCTACTAAACCCATCTGGTTCTGGGCTTTTTTTTTTTTGATGGGAGACTATTAACAATAGCTTCTATTTCCTCAGGACTTATGGTTTATCTGATCCTGTTTTAACGTTGGCACCTGGTATGTATCTAAAAAGTTGCCCATTTTGTTCAAATTTTCAAATTTTGTTAAGTATAAGCTCTTGTAGTAGGATCTGATGATTTTTTGAATTTTCACAGTTTCTGTTGTTATATCTCCCTTTTCATTTCTGATTTTATTAATTTGGGTAGTGCCTCTGTACCCTCTGGTTAGTTTGGCTAAGGGTTTATCTATCTTGTTGATTTTCTCAAAGAACTAACTCCTGGTTTTGTTGATTCTTTGTATAGTTCTTTTTGTTCCTATTTGGTTGATTTTGGCCCTGAGTTTGATTATTTCCTGCCATCTACTCCTCTTGGGTGTATTTGCTTCTTTTTGTTCTAGAGCTTTCAGATGTACTTCAAGCTGTTAGTGTAAGCTCTCTCCATTTTCTTTTTGGAAGCACTCAGAGCTATGAGTTTTCCTCTTAGCACTGCTTTCATTGTGTCCCATAAGTTTTGGTATGATGTGTCTTCATTTTCATTAAATTCTAAAAAGTCTTTAATTTCTTTATGTCTTCCTTGACCAAGCTATCATCGAGAAGAGCATTGTTCAAAGTTCACGTGTATGTGTGTTTTCCATTGTTTTTGTTTGAACTTAACACCAGCCTTAGTCCTTGGTGATCTGATAAGGTGCATGGAATAATTTCAATATTTCTCTGTCTGTTGAGGCCTGTTTTGTGACCAATTATATGGTCAGTTTTGGAGAAGGTACCACGCAGTGCTGAGAAGAAGGTATATTCTTTTGCTTTAGGATGGAATGTTCTATAAATATCTGTTAGATCCATTTGTCCATAACTTCAGTTAGTTTTACTGTGTCTCTGTTTAGTTTCTGTTTCCATGATTTGTACATTGTTGAGAGTGGGGTGTTGAAGTCTCCCACTATTATTGTGTGGGGTGCAATGTGTGCTTTGAGCTTTAGTAAAATTTCTTTTATGAATGTGGGTGTCCTTGTGTTCGGAGCATAGATGTTCAGAATTGAGAGTTCATTTTAGTAGACTTTTCCTTTGACCAGTATGAAGTGTCCTTCCTTATCTTTTTTTTGACAACTTTTGGTTGAAAGTCAATTTTATCCGATATAAGAATGGCCACTCCAACTTGTTTCTTGGGACCATTTGCTTCAAAAATTGTTTTTCAACCTTTGGCTCTGAAGTAGTGAGGGCCTTTGTCACTGAGGTGGGTTTCTTGTATACAGCAAAATATTGGGTCCTGTTTATGCATCCAGTCTGTTAGTCTATGTCTTTTTATTGGGGAATTGAGACCATTTATGTTAACAGATATTAAGGAAAAGTGATTGTGGCTTACTGTTATCTTCTTTGTTAAAGGAGAAATTCTGTTTGTGTAGCTATCCTTTTTTGGGTTTGTTGAAAGAAGATTACTTTATTGCTTTTTCTAGGGTGTGGTTTCCCACCTTGTGTTGGTATTTTCCACCCATTATCCTTTGTAGAGCTGGATTTGTGGAAAGATATTGTGTAAATTTGCTTTTGTCATGGAATATCTTGTTTTCTCAGTCTATGGTAATTGAGACTTTTGCTGGGTATAGTAGTCTGGGCTGACATTTATGTTCTCTTAGGGTCTGTATGGCATCTGCCCAGGATCTTCTAGCCTTCATAGTTTCTGGTGAGAAGTCTGGTGTAATTCTGATAGGTCTGCCTTTATATGTTACTTGACATTTTTCTCTTACTGCTTTTAATATTCTTTCTTTGCTTAGTGCATTTGGTGTTTTGATTATTATGTGATGGGAGGAATTTCTGTTGAACATTTTTTTTTGTGTGTGTGTGAAACATGAAGTCTGAGATAATATTATGTAAGCCTATTTATTTTTATTTTTGATTCCTTTCCAATGTTGTCCATCAAGAAAAATATATATGCTTTCTTGAAACTATTTAAGTTGGTTAACAGTTTTTATTTACTGTTTGTTTTTACTTTCTTGCCAGAAATTCATAGATAATTGATGCTTGCATATATTATATATGGTTAACATTCACACCATGTTTGTTAATTGGCCCTTTGTTCCTATCTCTATTCTCATGTAAACAAATACACTTAATTAAGGAGTTATTTCTTGATCAGGAAGTGCTGTATGAAGAACAGGTATTTTAACGTTTAAAATTGAAAATGTGAAATCTAGGCACACATCTGATATGTTTAGGTGAAAGGCAGTAAAACTTGCTCATTGTGTATTCTTGTATAACTAACATGTACCAGTATCTGCTACAGTGGTTTTTTTGTTTGTTTTGTTTTGCTTAGCTAAAGGGAAGTTAGATTTCCTAGAATTCCCTTCTCTGTGTGATTTTCTGTCAGGATTTGCCACAAGAAATTTATCTCAAATTCAAGAGGTAGACAGGAAACAGCAGTCCATAAGCTCTGAGTGTGTATGTGTGTGTGTGTGTGTGTGTGTGTGTGTGTGTGTGTGTGTGAGTGAGAGAGAGAGAGAGAGAGAGAGAGAGAGAGAGCGAGAGAGAGAGAGAGAGAGAGAGAGAGAGAGAGAGAGAGAGAGAGAGAGAGAGAGAGGAGTCAGGCTTCCTTGGGCTCTTGGTTAGTCTCTCTGGTCCATGTACTGGTACACCTGATTGGGGAATGCTGAACTGGCAGCTTCAGTGGTTTCCCTGAAGCAGTGGGGGAAGATCAGGAGGATGCCCACCCACTGTTTATATCACTGGGTTGTGGATGAAGAGATAAAGGGAGCCTTCATTTGTACCCATAAGCTCCCTTTGTCTTTTCTCTTTCCTGCTTCAAGCCCAGAGTTTTCTCTACTAAGCACTAATCCTGGGCAACTGGTTTCAGTTTTACCACCAGTTTCCTGTAAATATTTTTCCCAACTCCCTCAACCTAGTGATGTACCCCCTCTGTCATGTCATTTATATAAATGTCAAGAATCAACCTAGCACTGGTATAGACAACTATGAATCAGGGGGCCTAAACAATGAAAATCCAGGGACCCCCTTAAAGGAGCATAAGTGAACGAAGTAATTCTGGTTTAAGAATCACACAGTCTTCTTGTTCTTCCACTCTAAATTTTCATGGGGATAAGGAAACAAAGAAATATACCTCTACGGTAAGAAAAATATCTATGTGAGCGAGCATCTTGGTAAATGGAAGGTGCCTTGGGCTTTCTATTGCTGGGAAGACATGCCTTGACTATGGCAACTGTAATGAAGGAAAGCATTTAATTGGGGCTGGTTTAGAGTTTCAGAAGTATAGTCCATTATAATCACGGCAGGAGTCACGGCAGCATGTAGGCAGACATGGTGCTGGAGAAGGAGATGCGGGTTCTACATCTTGATCTGCAGGCAGCAAAAGGAGACAGTGAGCCATACTGGGTGTAACTTGAATATGTGAGACCTCAAAGCTGGTCCCAATAGTGACACACTTCCTCCAACAAGGCCACACCTCCTAAGAGCGCCACTCCCTATGGGCCAAGTCTTCAAACACACAGGTCTACAGGAGTCGTTTCTATTCAAACTACCACAGAAGAGTATGAATGCTTCAATCAACAGGACAATCCTGGCTTAACTCCGGCTTGCAGCTCCTCTGAGCAGAAGCCGCAAAATAGGTGTTTGTGTGTTCTGCCCTAATATCAATATTCTGATCCTCACTACACACAACTGTAAAGGCAATCAATGGGCCAGCGTCACATATGAGCCTTGTTATGAAGTCCTGTTTTGAATGGGGGCAGTTAGTCAAGATGAAGAAGGAGGAGTAAGATGACAGATAGCCAAGATGCTAGAAGCAGGGGAAGAGCAAGGAGATGAGGGAGACCACGAAGAACAGTGTGTTCCTACAGCTTTTACAGAGTGGATGCCACAGATGGATGGGTAGTGCCGTTGAAAAAGTAAAGAAGTGAAGAATTCTCTCTCTCAGAGAGTTGGGGAGGGAGAAAGGAGGAAGGAGGGAGATAGCAGATAAGAACTAAGAGCTAAGAACTATCACTTTCACAGCAATTTGCATGCTATGCAGGGCTTCACATATGCTATTTCATTTATTCTCATTTATTATAGTATTTGCTATTTTGGATGTGAGTGAGTCAAAGATAAATCACTCCTGGTTCCTGCCTTCAAGGATTGCAGTCCATGGGGGAAACCAATATGCTCAAATCCAAGCATAAAATAAGAATGAATATGATTGTTCTCGTGTGTGTGTGTGTGTGTGTGTGTGTGTGTGTGTGTGTGTGTGTGTGTGTGTGCGTAACAATAGAAATAAGGGGTGGAAAGGAGACTGGATGATACAAAAGCACATGAATAGAGGCATCAAGAAGGGTTTGGAGAAGCCATCTTGAAAGCTTCTAGGTAGGACAAATCATTAGAAAATGTTGTTCTACCAAGATACTGAAAATTCATGTGTGCATTCCTGAAACCAGTCGGGGGATCGGAGGTGAGGTCTATGTCCTCCTCTATGGGCAGTGTAATTAGTCCACAGCTTGGCTTGGGCAACCTACTTGCTGGGAAGGCAAATGGAACACAACCACTATTTTCTGTCAGCAATGGGGATGCTTTCTCAACCATCAAGGGACAGAAAGGGTGCTGGACTCATGCAGAGGGAAGCTACTGCTCTTAGCTTTAGTAGTGTTCTACGGAAGGTCAGCCGGCAGCGTTGCTGTGGGCTGGGTATGACCAGGAGGAAGAGCGCGTACATTAAGAATTTATGGTAAATGACTTGGTCTTCTTCTCCAGGCTGGTGTCTGTCCCCTGTCCTCAGTCTCCCCAACTGAGATGCTGATGTTTCTGGTCACACTGCAGTATTTGCAGTTACGTCTATGTCTCACCCTTCTGTGCACATCTCCCCACTGTTACCTTGCAATCCTCCTCTTGTTCACCCTTCAAACCATCTCAAAAGTGCCCTCTGGCTCCCAATTCCCAGTAAGATATCTTGCTAACTCTATACTGTATACTGCTGATTCATCCTTCAGTGTTGTGACTATTAATTATGTGACTGTTCCTCCATGTACACTGTATCATGGGCTAGAACTCATCCATCACCTCTGTATTAAATGTTTATTAAATCACTGTGCAATATGCTACAGGGGCAGAACAGAGCAGGCTCCTGGACTCAGGAAGCTTACATCAGAAAGATGTGACTTTAACCAAGGGGTGTGGGGGATAAGTGTGGCTCAGTCAATGATATATTTTCTTGGCAAGCACAGGACTTGGGTTTGATCCCTAGTATCTGTATAAAAAACAAGATGTGTACATGTGATCCTGGCAGTGGGAAAAAAGAAACGGAGGGT
Organism: Tokudaia tokunoshimensis; assembly: GCA_036184795.1. Lineage (NCBI taxonomy): Eukaryota > Metazoa > Chordata > Mammalia > Rodentia > Muridae > Tokudaia > Tokudaia tokunoshimensis. The sequence goes on along the minus strand of BTHU01000004.1, from coordinate 48,654,379 downwards.
CTTAGCAGTCACTGCCAGCCAGCCTCGTCCACTTGGTGAGTTCCCGACCAGTGGGAGACCCTGTCTCAAAGTGGGATGACCACCTGAGGCCCTTCAGCCCCCCTGTATCCCCCTCTCTTAAAAATGAAAGGGTATTGAGCTCAAGTTGATTCATAAAGCAAGTTGAGCTTCAAGTTTAGTGCAATTTTTTTTGTGTTGATGAAACACTCACATTGTTCAATTATAATTTCAGTCTGTTCTAAAGTCACCGCTTTGGAGTCATGTACCCACCGCGCTGTTGGAGTCTTGACTAAGCAGTCGCGTGGCTGATCACCACTGCATTCTCTCAATAGTAGTGGTTAGACTTTTGGAAGCCTTTGCTATTTGTAGACTTTGGATACCCCTGGGCTTTCTGTTACGACTTGAAGAATAGTCTCTCTCCAGCCTTGAGTTTAGGGGCTCCACAGTCCCAAGTCTCTATTGCCCTGAATGCCTTTTTTCCCCCAGGGTACACTATGTAACACTGTCTCCTAGAAAACATCTGTTTTAGGTTGTGTTTGGTTCACAGACTTTTGAGTAGGAATTCCAAGGCAGCTTTTCTCCATGACCCATCCTGAGACCTATTCACCCCCACCCCCATTTAGCCTCCATGGCTCATTCTGCCTCAAACAACACATTTCTGTGGTTCAGCTTCCTGACCAAGCCCTGGAAAGTACCAGTGCAGTCCTGACCTGACGAGAGGCTCTCTTTTACCTCTCAAACTGACGGAGGTGCTCAACTAGTCCATTTCTTTTACAGTATTACTTGCTTAACTGTGGTCTAGCCTAGTGCTTCTCAAACTGTAGGTCATAGAAATAGCTATAAAAGACATTCAATTCTGTGTTCTGTGTTGTGTAACTTTCCCTAGGGGGACATAAAAAGTATCTATTCACTCTAGCTGGGGAGATCCTGGCACATTAAAGACAAAGTTCTGTCCTGGTCCAGCTTGGTGAAGTTTATGGAGGTTACTTATAGAAGAATGAGTCAGTGGCAGCTCCTGTTACAAGGAAGTTGCCCTGGCAGCCTCTAGGCACCTCCCTGCAAAGATACCAACCCAAGGCAAATGTTGATATTTTATATAGTGGTTTTGTTCTATGTCATGGAGGAACGGGGTCTTGTAAGGAACTTGCGAAGGCTTCCTCAAGGTCTTTTGAGTCTCACAAGTCTTGAGAGCCTCTCTTCTCCCTCCACAAGGTAGTGTTAATGACTCAGTACAGCAAGGACCTGATGCACATCCTCATAGCTACTCTGCTTCAAGTCCAGAAAGTCATGCCTGCCCCCAAAGAAACCATCACGCTGTAGCAAGCACTAGACGAAAGGAACAGGATAGAATAAAAACATCAGTATAGATCACGAGTCAAAGGGAGAAGTTTTATAAACCTTGAATGTAGTATGTGTGTTTATTATGATAGAAGATACAGTGTTTCATAAGGGTGATAGACGAGAATCCAAACTGGGAAGGGGGAAGTCAAGACAGGAGGATAAGGAGTGGGAGGGGCAAGCAACACCAAGACTGTCTGATACAGTCTTAAGGAATCTTTATATTTATATTTATATTTACCTAAAGTCACACACAATAATGTAAGTATATGTAATTTAAGTATTAATAATGTAAGTGTATGCATATACATTAAAGGAAGTTTTATCACCACAGCTGTCAGTATTCACAGGAACCATACACTGACAGCAGCAGCAACAGCAGCAGCAACAACAACAACGAAACCCAATACCAGACACAAGACATCACCTTTAGAATGGTTGGTCATTGTAGTTCAAGTGACTCCCAAAACAATAGACTATGGCTGTTGCACTTGGCTTCCTCTCAAAGGCTGAAAGTAATTCCCTGTTGCTGCAGTGTACACTTAGGACACAGGGCTCAGATGGCCCTGACTTGGTTCTAACCTGAAAGCCTTCTTCATCTAGTCTGGTTTCCACTGTGCTAGAAAGCACTATGCAAGGTGGAAAGAGAGGGAAATAATTCATAGTTCCACTCAGCTGTGACACCCAGGAATCACGACGATGGCCACGATGGCAAGAATATCCATAAAGGGGCAGTAAGAGGCACTGACATGGTGACAACCAGCAGCTATGTATTTGGACTTCAGGCTTGCTGAACTAGAGGGAAACTTTGCCTGGTGCTGGAACCCTAGCCAGTTTCCCAAGCCTGGTGAGGTCACGGGTCTTAGAAGAAAATCAACTAAGATGGCTTTGCTAGACAGTGTAATACCTAACTGCGTTAGATATCCTGTCCTTATACCCACAAACAAGTATAGCTCCTACCTCCATCCAAGAAGCATCTCTTTACAGCCGATGGAGACCATCACACAGAACTACAACTGCACAATGCAGAGATCTACAGATCATGGGGAGCCCAACCCCAGTGGACACATCTGCACCACATCTTTCACATGCGTGGCTTAGGGAACATCTCGGAAGATGGAACAGGCAGATTATCATAGCTAGAATACCAGGAAGTCTGCTGTGGTGCTGTCTCTCATAGAAGTGGCTGCATAAATAAGATCTAAGCAACGGCAGTATCAGTAGATATGCTAACATGGTGGGGGGAAAATCTCACAGGTCTCATCCGTGCACAAGAAACTACAGAAAACATGGTTGCGGAAAGAGGGAAAGTTAGCCTCTCCTAAGAATGAGCCCCCCAAGTGGTTGTCCAAGGCAAAGTGGTCGGTTCTGAAACTGTATACACACTGCCAACAAAAACGGACTCCAAGGATTTTACTTATGTATCTGTGCACACACACACGCACACACATGCACACACATGCACATATGCGCACACACACACATGCACAAGCACACGCAGACAGACAGACAGAGAAACAAAGATATAACAATAATATTTGAGGAAGAAAAGGCTTCCAATCTGGGGGTGGGGATCATAGAAGTTGCTGAAGGAAGGATACTTGGGAGGAAAGGGAAGGGAGAAAGTGATATAATTTTATTTTAATTAAAATGTATAAAATACAAAAGATAAAGTTTGGAAACTATGATTCCACACTAACTCATTTACATTCTTTCCCTTTTCCTTTTACCCTGATAAACCTGATTCTATCTATAACAGGTGTCTCTTAAAATATGCTTTAAATTGATTTCATTCCACTGTCTGCCCAGACAGGTAGGAGGTGAGAGTCACCACTTCCTGTCTGTGGTTCATCTCCAGCCTAAATCTCTTAAGCTCTCACCAACCTTACCTCACAGAAAGCCCTTATTGTGATAGGCAGTTTAAACAGTGCTGTAACATCCTGGCATTGCAGTCCATTGTTCTGAAGGCTGTGGTTTCCTTAGCACCCTTCAGAACTTGAAGATTGGAGGAACATAGGCTGAAAACCAAACCAAACCTGTCCATCACATACTTTAATGTCTTCAAATAGCAATCAAATTATTTCACCCCATACCAAAAATTATGCAGCAATGCGATTTACTAAGACCTTACAAAATGATTCGCGCCCCCAAAGAGAGTCTTCACACATACGTTCACTCCAGACTAACTCGAATCAACCGCTTCGATGTTCCTCAGTATAAATAATAGTGCTAAAAGGACAAACTCCCTAACGCTGATTCTCAATCACATTTGATGTTATGGAAGATAAACTTGCCTCCTTGTAAAGGAGCGAACTCAACACAAGGTCCCAGAGGAGCTCAATGTTGTGTAAATTTTTGAATGAATCTCTCAGGATTTGTTTTTAATCTGAATATTTAATAGCGTGGCATCACGAAATTTGAATTATACTACTCAATTTTAATGGTTAATCTGCTTTAAAAAAATACACAAGCTTAATTGTGACATACGAAAGTCCTTATTTAGGGTAGATTTCTAATTTGAGCGCTGTCGGCCCTGCTGCGTAAAGAGTCTCCTGGGTGCTGGTTTTTAAGAGAGTGTGTGCGCCTTTACATCTCGTCCTGAAACAATTTCTCTTCTCTGCGTCGGTCGGCCCCAGCCTCCACGCAAGCCAGGAGCAGACAATAGATCCAGCCTAATGGAGTTGTGTATTCGCCATCTGTAGGAGCAGCTGCTAGCCCGCATCTGCACAATATGCTGGGACTGAGAGCTCCGCTAATCTGCATAATAAGGAGGAGACTCATTCCACTCCAGCTAATAATCGCGAGCACTGGATGTACTTCATTCCCTCACTGCGGAGCCCAGCCAAGCTGGTTTCCTGTGCTGGGTAGACAAGGGTCAAGTGAGGCTGGATGGCCCGGAGCTGGGAACCACTCGTTTACAGCTTCAGGTTGCCTTGGTCCAGTGGGACCAGGGTTTGGGCTGTCTCTGGAGTCTTGCCGTCATGAAATTCAAAATTCTGGGAAATAGGACAAAACATACACTACAATGTTATGGAGCTTGCTGATCAGAAATGCTTTTGAAACAATTAAGAGTATTTGAACAATTGGCATTAAAAAATGTTCCCTTGGGGGAAACAGAGTACAAGCAAGTTTGTGGATTAATTGTGAACTACTTTGAGTAATTTGGTTTTCATTGATTTCTTTTTAAATGGCTGTGCCCTGCTGAAGTCTGACCTCGAAGCTGTATTTGTGAATTAGCAAATCAAATTTCTGTTAATTTTCATTTATGATGCTGGGATGAAATGCTGTCTTGAAGGCATAGCACTGAGAAAAAAATAAAAATTAAAATAAAATAAGTAAAAGGATGATTGTTGAAACAATAGTTTTTTTTTTTTTTTAGAATGGTCTAAATCAGTTTCTTATTAAAGGTTTTGCCAAAGTAGCTTAATTATGCTAGAAAAATCCCGTGCTTTCAAATGAATATAACTTGATTCCATAGAGTTGATCTAACACATTTGCACTTAGGTGACCTAGATCAAGGACAAGGTTTTTAAATCAGATTGTAACTTGTGGTTATTTATAGTGCCTGGTTATAAAAGGTAGTGAGACCATTATCTAATTTCATACAGAAAAAAATATTTGCATAATTTGCCAGCCCTCAGTGAGGTACAAGGAAAGGAGCATGGAGATGGAAGCCGAGGGCAGCAGAAAGAATCAGCCACCAGCAAACAAAGCAAGTTGCTTAGGGTTCACCTCAACCTTTTAATCAGCATTATTTGGTTAGCTTAGATCGTATCTTCACGGGTGATTTAGAAGAAAAATTTTACTGAATAATTCCCTTTAGATATAATCAAGAGTACTGTGTTAGTCAGAGGTAGCTAGAGATGTTGGTGAGGAGTCTGTTCAGTTTAACTTGTGTGTTGTTTTCCACCTATGCCACTGACTGTCACTCACAGTACTGAGAGTGAAGGAAAAAAAAATCCCGAGGGAGCGGGAACATTCCTCCTCCTCCGTTCCATAATTTTGAAGCCCATGGAGTTTCTTTTTCATGTCTTCTCATACATTCCTATTGAAAGAAAAATGATAGGTTGTTCCAGAGTGCTTTTACGAGCTTGTTCGTTTGTCTTTGAGGCAAGGTCTTACATAACCCAGGCTGGCCTCTCATTCTCTAAGTACCCAAGGACGGCCTTGAATCCCTGATTCTTTTGCCTACACCTCCAAAGTGCTGGAATCATAGATGTGTGTGCCGCCATACCCCGTTATCTAGTGCTGGGAATGGAACCCAGGGCCTTGGGCATGCTGGGTAAGTACTATGCTACTGGACTTCTGCCCTTGTTTAAAACTATCAAAAGCCACTGAAGTATAATCATAAAAAAGAAAATGATAGTTTAATGTAGCTCCAAACATAGGGCTCCTTCATTAAAAAAAGAGGAGGAGGAGAAGGAGGAGGAGGAGAAAGAAGAGGAGGAGAAAGTTTAGTTTCCTTGCAGAAATTAGAAAAACAAAGACCATAGGAGAAAATAGTAATAAAATAAGCCTGGAGATTCATTGGGGAAGGAAAGCATGTTGCTGAACTGAATTTTTACTTAGGTTCTATTAATCCATTAGTGTTTATACAAAGCATCCCTCTCTGTGAATATTTGGGTCATTTATTTGGTTGCTAGGTGATTGTTTCTTTCTACAAACTTATAAATGGGAATCCTAAGAGAGCCAGAGATATTCCTCATGCATTTCCACCATCTGTAGCAAAGTACGTTCTGCATGGGCATCATGTTGAATAACTGGAGAGAATTGCTCCTCCCACCTCCCAGGGAGCTTTTCCAGGATGTTCTAGGAGCAACTTGGAAGCCTGAGTCCTGTTTTCAGGCTGTCTTCATGCCAAAATGTCCCGAGTTGAACTTGAAAAAGAGAGAAACCCCACCACAGCAAACACGTGTGTGTTTCCGGAGAAGATGTAAGTAGGACTTCCTTTTTCAGAAAAGAAAACCAGAAAGTTTTGAGAGATGGTTCAGCAAGCAGGAGGCTTGTTAATGCAAAATCGAGTTTGGATCCCAGCATCCATGTAAAAAGCTGGATGTGGCTGTAATCCCAGTGCCATGAACTGCAGAGACATGCCCTTCCATTTATGTTTAATTCATTAAACATTTATTTATGTGTTTATTGTATAAACACATAGTGACTTTCTGGTCACCAGCCTAGATCTGAATTCAGTGAGCAACCCTCTCTGGTGGGAATAAGGCAAAAAAGTAATAGAATGGGGTATCTGCCACTCTATCATTTTATCTTTGTGAAGTTGTCTAGGGTTATAGGATTATATATTCAATTTATCGCAGCCTACCTTCAGGTCTTTAATGCAGGTCCTGCTTAACCTGTTTCCCCAACGCTCTACTTCCTGCTTCATACTCACCTGTCCTCCATAACTGTGGTGGTTTGAATAGAAATGGCCCCCGTAGACTTATGTGTTTGAATGCTTGTCCCATAGGGAGTGGCACTATTAGGAGATGTGGCTTGGTTGGAGAAGGTGTGGACTTGTTGGAAGAAGTATGTCACCTAGGTCTTCTATGCTCAAGCTATGCCCAGTGTGATTCACAGTCTCCTTCTGCAGCTGGCAAATCAAGATGTAGAACTCTCAGCTCTGTCTCCAGCACCATGTTGGCCTGTACGCTGTCAAGCTTCCCGCCATGATGATAATGGGCTAAACCTCTGAAACTATAAGCCAGCCCCAGTTAAATGTTTTCTTTTATTTTTTTTATCATCAAAATAACCTATTCAGTTTTATTAGAAAACAAGCTAGGTGGGGAAGGGTTCCTTCCAAACCACCATGGAGGATTGATAATTCACAATGAAACTGTAACACTGCAAAGCATGCTTGAGGCAAGACTGTCCATGGTGTGGGGTCTGTCCTCCAGGTGCACCTCCAAACCCAACGTTACTTCATGTACTTGTCCTGCTGGTCAGCCAGAATCTTGGCAGAGGACTTGGCGTCATAGAAGAGCTCGTTGATCTCTTCCACGTGCTCCTTCTCAATGCTGTCCTTCCCGTTGACCTTTGCCAGCAGGTTGGCCGGGGTCAGCAGCTGCACTGAATACCTTTGAGTGGTCTTGATGCCGATCTCCTGAGGTGGTTTTCTTTTTAAGAGTTGACTTAGTCATGGTGTCTGTTCACAGCAGTAGAATTCTAAGAGAGTGTTGTTACTGTCACATTTTGATTCTGTACATATTCAAAATGTTATAATACACTGCCAGTTTTTAAATCACTCATATATATTTCCATATATTTGTTGCCCTTTTAAGTCCAAATTTTATCTTGCGTCATTTTTTTTAGAACTGCTGGTGAGAAAAATTTTCCAGCTTGGTTCGTCTGAGAAGGTCTTTGCATTTTGCTTTTGTATCTGAAGATGTCTTCGATGGTTCTAGAAGTACAGGTGGACAGCTGTCATTTCCCATTGCTTGAAGACCAGTGTTCTGGCCTATGTAGTTTCTATCAAGAAGTACTATATGTTTACTTTGACCCTCCATGTGAACTGTCTCTTTTTGCTCAGGCTGATTTTATAATTTTCATTTTAGGTTGGATTTGCCATATGATAAAGCATCACGTTCTACCATATGAGTGTGAGGGAACTATTATCAAACACGGTTTTTGTATGAGTTCCCTTCTCTTGTAAAGATAAGTAGAGATGGCAAAGGGTGGGGAAATGGTCCAAGGTAAAGGGAAATTCACCACTGTTGTCATTAAAACGTGAGCTTGTGGTGGGATGAGCACCATATATATGGGAGCACGATGACTCAGAGAGAGAGAGAATGACCTTTTCTAGATCATGCATCTCATGTTTGACAGAGCCGGGGTTCTGACTCTGGAAACCTTGACACTTTTTCCTCATTCTTAGGGCTAGCCTGCTAGACTAACTGGTGAGTGCATGTTTAAGTTTATGAAGAGTTGCCTGTTTTCCACAATGGTGCCATCATTTGCATCTCCACCAGCAACACATGGGTGCCCCAGAAGTTATGTCTTCACCAGCACTCAGTGTTGTCGGCATATTCTTAATCTCTGCCATGTTAGTAGATGTGCAGAAGTTTCTTTAATTTGCATGTCAAGGGTCTGACCCTGTTGACTTGCACTTACGATTTCTTTGGTAACGTAATTGCTCTAGCCTTTTGCCCATTTTCCAATTGTTCCATTTTCATACTGTTAAATTTTGAGAGCCTTTTCCACATTTGGGGTGGTTTGAATGAGAAGTGTACCCAAAAGTTCATGTATCTGAGCACTTGGTCCCCAGTTGGGACCAGCTGTTTGGGAATATTATGGAACCTTTAAGAGATGGAGTCTTGCTGGAGGAAGCACATCACTGGCCACAGACTTTTAGGTTTTTGTTGCTTGTCCTTACTTCCTGTCATTTCTTTCTGCTTCCTGTCTGTGGATCAACTGTGGTATCTCTGCTTCCTGGTTACCAGGACAACCCTTAAGTTCCACTGGCCATGTCTTTCCCACTGTGATGAACTAACTCTCTCTCTCTCTCTCTCTCTCTCTCTCTCTCTCTGGAACTGTAAGGAACTGTAAGCCAAAAGAAATCCATTCTTCACTAAGCTGCTTTTTGGAAGAGTATTCTATACAACAGAAAAAAAAAATAGCTAATGCAAAGGCCTTTGTCAAGTATGTGATTAATCTTTTAATTTTCAATGAGCAAAGGTTTTTAAATCTTGAAGTCCATTTTTTTTCTTTTATGGGTCTAGTTTCATTCGACACATCTAAGGGTTCCTTAGCTAAGCAAACATAAAAAATTTATAGTGTTTTCTTCTGGTAAATTTTGTAGTTTTCCCTTTTACCTTCAGATCTATGATACAGTTGAAGTTAATGACTACATGGTGTGAGATTTAGCTTGGGGTTCATTTCTTTGCATATGAATGACTACACATTATAGCATTATTTGCTGAAATCTGTATTTATTGATTAGCTAACAGATACATGCATATTTTGAGAACAGTGATCATACTTAAAAACCAGCACTTTTGACCTTTTTGGACAACATCATTCTACTGGTCAATAAGTCCGTATGACAACCCATCAGTCAAGCATCTAGCGATTTAGTCACTTAACAAGCATGGACTAGGTTTGCCTCATGGCTGCTATAAGACAAAATGTCAGGGTTTCAAAAGTGTCTGGAACATGGTTGATTTTGCTCCAGGATTTCATGGTCTGTACAAGGAAATGAAATGGGCCAAACTTACTAAATTGTAGACAAAAAGAAAATTCCCTTTATGATGAGTTTGGGGTTTCTTTATTTAATTCTTTGTTTAATATCTAATCATTACTTGCATGCATGCCTAACTCGGTTTTACTTCTTGGCCCTGAAGTCATTGCTGTACTCTGTAGTCTCATAAAATGCTTAGAGGAGTACAGTGTGTGCGAGAAATTGACCCTGAATCCTGCTCATGGAAATAAGTATGCTTATTATCTGTGTAAACATGACAGAATTCAAGGCATGTGCTTTATTTAATAAAGTGGAATTTCTTAAAATGAGGCACAAGAACATCACAACCATCACTTCACTCGATGTGGAATCAAGGTCAGGAATCCATGTCTCCTAAATGTACTGTGAGCAAAGGCAAAACCGCGATCCACAGGTCATAGGCTCCTAAGGACTTTTTAAAAAATATTTACGTATTTGTATGTTTATTTATTGGTGTGTGTGTGTGTGTGTGTGTGTGTGTGTGTGTGTGTGTGTGTGTGTGTGCTTGTGTGTGTGTGATGTTATACATGTGGAGGGCAGAGGACCACTAGTGGGAGTTGGCTCTCTCCTTTCACCATGTGACTTGTGGGGATTGAATTCAGGTTATCTTGGTGCAAGTGCCTTTACCTGAAGAGCCATCTCGCTGGCCCTCTCTAGATTGTAATGAAATTGTGGTTAGGATGATACTGGGTAACAGAAAATACACACATTGTTTAAAGATTAAGTAAGTAGCTGCTTTTGAGAGGATGGCTATAGATGTTTAAGATCTAGTATTCCATCACAGAACATGTTATCTCTCCTGTTTTTAAGCAGAAAGCCTTCCACATCCATTTTCATTGGCACTTACCATTTCTCAGTTGAATGCTGGGGTAGTATGGGCATTGACTATACAGATGGAAATATAGTACCATGGGCCTGCCATGCCTGACTTTGTTACTTTCCCTGCAGTGTCTATTTTATGTATTAATGAGAAACTAGGAGGGGCTGGCTTATAACATGTAATGACAAAGTAGTAAGAAAAAGAAAGATAAAATGATTGATAATGATAGTTAACATTTATTGTAGACTCACTGTATAAAAGACACTCATATTCTCTGTACAGATTGGCACACTCAGTTCCTAAGACAGTCCTGTGAAATTGAAATCACAGGCATCCATTATGTATGTGAGATGTGATAGTCATAGCCTGAGATAGACCTAGCAGTCCTTGTGTCTTCTTTCTCCTGGTCTATGGGCTAGCTCAGTGACATGCTCACAATCAAGCTAACATGGCAACAGTGATGGCAAGCCACTGTGTGGCTAGGCTATATAAGACTGTGCCTTCTATCTTGGGGTCAGATTCTCTCCCTTGCCAGCTTACAAAACAAATTACAGCTATTTTAAAACAAAAATATTTTACAAACAATATTACAGTATTGGTGAAGGTCTGTATGTGAACAATTACAGCTATTTTTTCCACAAAGCAGACATTTTTTAAAACCTTGAACCATGGCTATCCTCAGCAAGATGCCTACAACCATAGAACTGTGACAGTCTGTAATAGCTGTCAATGTTCACTTATAAACCAAGTCAACCTGACAACCTTGGAAAAAACAGGATTGAACTGAGCTTTATGTGGCATGGATCTATTCTCTTGATCCCTCAAATGACACCCTAGGTCTGGCTGGTCCCTTGACTGAGTCTTGTGAGAAATATCAAGGCCAAGGGCCCAGTTGAGTTGAACTGAATTCCTCACACACAGAAATTGTGAGACAAGAAGTATGCATGGCCTCAGATTGCCAAATCTGTAGTGATTTGCTACCCAGTGTGGTGATTTGAAGGTGAATGGCACCCAGAGGCTCATATGCTTGCACAGTTGTTGGAACTATTTGGGAAGGATTAGGAGGTGTGGCTTTGTTGGAGGAGGTGTGTCACTAGGTGTGGGCTCTGAGGTTTCAAAAGACAGTCATGATGTCCAGTGTCCTCTTTGCCTTCTAATTTCAGACCAATGTACACGGAAATAGATAATTAGCACAGGAGATGAAAGATGATGCAGTTTGCTCAAAATCATGCCACCTAGGCTGTAGGCCATGGGCTCTTTGTTGATGGCCATCATGTGCAGTCGTATCCCCAAAGCCTTTGCTACATAAAATTGTGTTTCTCATTTAGAACACAAGAAGGTGTTTTATTCTCCCTCTGTAGCCTGCCTTTTGCAGTAGGGTTCTGCTGTGGTGCTCAGGTTGGTTTTGAACTCTCAGTGCTGCAGCCTTAGCCTCCAGAGTGCCCTGATGATGGGTGGGTGCTCTACCCCACTTAGCCTGAGCATTTCTTAAACAGTTCTTAGAGGGAGAAATTGTGCTTTTAAAATCTGGAGAGTCAGAAGGAAAAAGATCCCAAGGAACTTGGAGCGTGGTGTTTCCTGTCTGTTTTTTATTCCAGGTGGGTCCTGTGCTGGCCTGTTTTTATTACACAGTAATTCTAAAGGAGACAAAACCTATGGAGAGGGGCTGCTGTTCAAAGTCCCATGGTTAACATCCAGATACCTGCCCATGCAAAAGATAGTTGAATATGGTGGGTGAACTATTTTTAGTGGTCCCTGATTAAAAAGTAGTTTGATTCTCTTTCTAGTAGAAAAAGATATGCTTTCAAAAAAGAACTTTGAAAGAAATGTACCTTTTAAAAAAAAACTTGGAGATTTCATGCCTTTAAAGGTTTTGTTTAAAAATTCAAATTAACATGACAATGATGGCTCATGACTGTAATCCTAGGACTCAGGAGGCTGGGAGGGAGGGGGGAGGAGGAGGAAGATCATGTGTTTGAAGCCAGCCTAGATTGTGTAGTGAATTTTGAGACTGGCTTGTGCTACGTAGCCAAGATGTCTCAAAATAAAAAAACAATAATCAACAACATGCTAGCCCACTTCCTTGGTACCTGTGCTCTATCTCCCTGCATGACTGATATTGTCTGATTAACACAGTGTGTTTGGAAGGCTATTAGGGCGTTGTAAGCCTCTACCATCACCATCATGGAAATTGTTAATTGCTTATAAAATAGATATCTACCTTTATTATTTCTCATTTAAAAACTCTAGATAAGAGGCTGAGGAGACAGCTCAGTTGATAAGTTCCTGGTACATAAGTTTCAGGACCTGAGGTCAACCCTCAACATTCACATAAAAATCCAGTATGGTAGTGGTCACTTATAATCCTCAGTGCTGGAGAAGCAGGGACAGGTGGACCTTTGGGCCTTGCCAATCAGCCCGCTCAGTGAAACTGGCAGATCTCATTTCCTAGTGAGAGACCCTGTCTCAATAAACAAAGCAGGTGGCATTTGAGGAACAACACATGAGGTTGACTCCTGGTCTTTATACAAATGTGTTTGAGTGCACACATACACACACGCACACACACATACACACACACACACACACACACACATACACACACACACATACACACACGCACACATACACACACGCACACATACACACACGCACACATACACACACACACACATACACACGCACATACACACACACACACATACACACACGCACACGCACACGCACACGCACAGCCATTCTCTTTAGTGCTTTCTCTCTGTCCAGATTGAATTTGAGTCCTAGGAGGCCTTGACCTTTGGAAAGCCACTTGCTGGAACAGTGGAAATACTTAAACTGTCCTGCTTAGGGGCTGTTTAAAAATGTAACTCCAGCCTCCCACAGGGAGAAACTCAACAGGGTCTCTCTAGTCACAGAGCGTTCGGGTTTGATGCTGCTTTGACTCTCTGGGACCCCAAAGATGTCCTCAGGCTACTCAGTTTCTCAGTCCTGAGCAGATAGATAGCTTTAGACATACTACAAGTCCCAGAACACAGTACAGATGAGAAATGAGCACTGCATGGTACCCCAGAGCAGTCTAGGGGTATTTTAAATGTGACTGTCAGGAACACATGAGTGGCTCATTTAGTTTAGGACTCCCATCAAAGACATACCACCTTGGAATCTCTCAATATCTGAGATGTATATTCAAACAAACTTTGGATTCAATCATGGAAATCCCAACTCAGTCACCCACCAATCATGACTCCTGTACACTGTGAAGTATTTCTGATATTTGCATAGAGGGTCAGGAGCACAAGCCCTGACTCTCCAGGGAGCTTTTCAGGTAAGTCTCTGCCTTTGAACTGTAATGAGGTTCATCCTCGGACTAAGCTTCTAAGGCTCTCACACTCACAGCTTTGGATGGGTCCTTTCTACAGTGCACAATGTCCTCTTGGCCTCTTCAGACATTTTGGTTTCTAAGTTTAAAGTTTTAAGATGATCTAGTTCCATTTACTCTTGGCATGACTTGAAGAAACACACAAAGGCTTCTGGAATGCTTTTAGAAGACATTCTGGATGACAGTGTGTTCAGACCAAGACGGGGCTGAGTTGTGTGTTAATGAATCAGAAACACACAGACACATTTTTCTTAACAGTTGACAGTGCTTTTAATATGGGACAGGACTAGATTGAGCCAGATATCATTTCTTTTTCAAACTCATGAGACTGCATTGCTGAATCTCGAGCTCAGCTTGTTGGACTCCAAATCCAGCTTGCTCTTGTCCCATAGCTTTTGAATGGTGTTCTATAGTCTATCTAGTCCAGAATAATAGAGTCCTGTGTTCAGGAGTCATGTGACCTTGCACCCCCACCCCCCCCCCCACATAACCCTATACATACTCATTACAGTGGTTAGAGATAAAGCTATGAGCTAGTGCTTACAGACCAGATTTTTTCCTCCTACCAATGTTACAGAGTATTCTGGCTAGTTTCTGTCAGCTTGACACAGACATAGACGTATCTGGGAAGAGAGAATCTCAACTGAAAAATATTGGACACCAAGCCTGTGAAGGCATTTTATTGATTGTTGATTAATGTGGGAGATCCCAGTCCACTGTGAGTGGTGCCACCCCTGGGAGGTGGGCTTAGGTTATATAAGACAGCAGGCTGAGAAAACCATGTATGGGCAAGCCAGCAAACAGCACCCCTCCAAACTTCTGTTTCAGTTCCTGCCTTCAGATTCCTGACTCAAGTTCCTGCCTTGACTTTCTTTGGTGATACCGTCATTTGGAAGTATAAGATGAAATAAATCCTTTATTCCCCACATTGAATCTGGTCCTTGGTGTTTTTCACAGCAATAGAAACCTATTAGGACAGAGTACAGTGTATTAGTTATTTCTCATTGCTGTGACAGAATACAGTGACAAAAAAAAAGGCAACTTTAAGGATCAGGGTTTATTTGGGCTCACAGATCAAGATTACAGTTCATCCTAATAGGGAAGTCGGAGTAACAGGAGGTCAAGGTGGCTGGTCACTCATATTAGATCCACAATCAGAATCAGCGACAGGTGGATGTTAGCTCTTTTTCTCCTTTTGATTCGGTTTAGGATTACCCAGCCTATAGAATGGTTCCACTCACATTTAGGGTGTATCTGTTCATGCCAATTAACCTAATCTAGATAATATCTCATAGCCAAGTGCAAAGACTCTTCTTCTAGATGACTGTAGATCTTTCAAGTTACCATTGAATATTAACCACCATAGTTAATGTGTGAACTGTGGGATTCAAATTCCTCTTCTTTCTGTTAACCGGGTGACTTTAAGGAAGAGATATGATTTTGGATAAGAGTGTGAAATGGAATAAGATGAGTAAGCCTTTAAATAAAATACTTTGTATTTTGTTCTGTAAAATGGGGATAATCATAATATAGAAACTATTTTCTGGAATTACTCTGAAAATTAATTAAAGTTGAATAAGTTAAAGCACTTAGCCTGATTTCTGGCACGAAGTATGTGTTTGATGAATGTTAGGTATAGCTGCTCTCTTAAACAGCTTTACAGCTTCTATATGTATACCAGGCATTTTAATCCCTGTGGTGGGTGTGATGAACTATACTGTGATCATCAGACAATTTTGGAAGTAGGTTGAAAATCCTCGCCAACAGGATTATCATACAATGTGCCACTGGCGCAGAAGTGGTGGATAGATGGCTTTTAGACTGAATTCAAACACTAGTATCACCAACCTGCCTCAACCTGCTTTAGAACATCATGGAATGATCTCAGTGCTGGAAAGCTGAGGTAGAGTTGATGACTCTGGGCTTCGGCTCAGCTGTCACAGAAAGCCCTATGACTGGGCATCAGCCTGCATCAGCACTCCCCCGTGAGCCTCTTTTTCCCCAGTGTGCACAGATGGGTGGTTCTTTTGTGAGCCAGTAATGACTCATAAACTCCATTCAATTGAGGCAGCCATGAGAGCTCTCCTGTCATCAAGCAGTCACCGTGCAGGGTGATCTATTGTGCTTCAAAATATAGTATCTTGCCATCGGGGATTTTACAAAGCCAAAAGCACCAGACAGGAGAAAATGTGTTTATTCTGGAAATCTTCAAAGCCAAAGAGTAGACATTTTCAGTCCTCACTACTATCACCAGCTTTCCTACCAGTTCTGACTTCCTCCTTGGAACTAGCTGTGGGTTCTCCAGATAACCCCGGGAGCTAACAACCTCTGTGCCAATGCATGGCATAGCTGGGAAAGGGTTGGAATATGCTTTTCTGATAAGGTTATATGAGTTTCTAACCTCCCCACTTCATGTGTGTACACCCCTTTGCATATGTACAAACACCCAGTGATGCACTCAAGGGCAGTTAGGTCGCTTTAGATACTGGTATCACAGGGGTTCAGTGGTTTTCCAGAGCTTTTGTCTGAATGTGTATTTTTTACATTTAAACTTTTTTATGCTAATCTGAAAGTTTGTGTGTGTGTGTGTGTGTGTGTGTGTGTGTGTGTGTATGTGTCTGTCTGTCTGTCTGTCTGTCTATCTTAGGGTTACTATTGCTGTGATGACACAGATGACACACCATGACTAAAATCAAGTTGGGGAGAAAATGGGGTATTTGGCTTACATTTTCCTGTTGCTGTTCATCGTCAAAGGAGGCCAGGACAGGAACTTAAACAAGGAAGCAACCTGGAGGCAGAAGCTGATGCAGAGGCCATGGAGGGGTGTTGCTTATTGGCTTGTGCCGATGGCTTGCTCAGCCTGCTTTCTTATAGAACTCAGGACCACCAGCCCAGGGATGACACTACTCATAATGGGCTGGGGCCTGCTCCACCAATCACTGAAGTGGAAATTTCTGGTTTCTTTGGAAACTCAGTTGTGTCACATAATGTTTTTCTGGAAGCTGTCTTGTGTGAGGATGTTTTGCTGAGGTGGATGCTTGAGAGGGCATGTGATGTTTGGAAAGAGTTTAAATAGAACCCATTAAATAAACAGTGAGGTGAGAGGACACTCTTGCTCTTCACTTGTTGTGGCTTTGTAGAGAGAAATTCGCCAAAGAACTTCTCATGTTATTCCCAGTGATTCTTGCTGGTTCCACTGACCCCACTGATCTGGCAGAGCCTCACAACTTCTGCTGGGTCTAGCTGCTACTTCTGATTTGTGTTTGGTGTTTGGACTGGACTGCTGATATTCTGATGACGAAGACTGGAATTGGCCCAGAGAACTACTTCTAAAAGGTCCACGACCCCCATTGTCCTATTAACCATCTTTCTCTCATACCTTTGTAGGTGGGCTAGAAGAGAGGTCAAAGCACTAAAGACCCCTAATTAAAGTAGGCTTTGAAAAATCTAAGCCTACAAATCACTAATTAGGAAATGCTCTATAGCTTGATCTTATGGAGGCATTTTTTTTCCTGATTGAGGGTCTCTTCTTTCACATAACTCTAGTTTATATCAAGTTAACATAAAGGTACCAAGCACAGTGTGTTAGGGTTTCTCTTGCCACGATAAAACACCATGACCAGAAACAACTTGTTTGGTTGGAATCGCCTTTGTTTTGTTTATTTGACAGATGTTTCCACATCATAGTCCAACATCAAAGGAAATCAGAGTAGAAACTCAAGGCAGGAACCTGGAGGCAGGACTGAAGCAGCGGCCATGGAGGAGTGCTGTTGACTGGCTTGCTCCTCCTGGTTTCTTTAACTTGCTCTCTTATACATCTGAAGACCACCTGCCCAGTGGTGGACCCACAGTGGTCTGAGCCCCAAAATGCCCTACAGACTTGCCTATCTGCACAATCTGGTTGGAGGTATTTTCTCAGTTAAGATTCCTTTACCAGATAATTTTATCTTGTATCAAGTTGACAAAAACACCATAACACACTCTCTCTCTCTCTCTCTCTCTCTCTCTATATATATATATATATATATATATATATATATATATATATATATATATGTGTGTGTGTGTGTGTGTGTGTGTGTGTGTGTAAGAAGTAAGAAGCATGGAACTAATTTGTACACAAGCTGTCAAAATTTCTACTCAGTGTGTTCAAAGTCTTCTCAGCAGAGTTTTCATCTAACTGTTGAGTTCTGAGTTTATCTAGAGTGTTTCCATTTAGAAATGAATATAGAGAAGTATCATGACATGCCCTTCTTGTCTTGTCAGCACAGAGGATGATGACAAGACCCTAACTGGTCAAGCAGATCTCTCCTTGCTGTCTCCAGGATCCTCCATATTATTTGTTCATAAATGAACTTTTATTCACCTGAATGATATTTGGTCATTCTGTAGAGGAGCTGTCACAAAGATGACTCACCTATCTAGCACCTTGCATAGTGTTCATAAGTTTCATGCACCTCAGAGATTCACTGTGGGGTAGCCTTGTCTCCCCAGCTTAGCTCGACCAGAAGAGGCCATCTGTTAGATAATTCTAGGCACAGAGTAAATGTCCAAGAAGATATCTTTGCTTGTGTATGTCTTATGCATTCCAGATGAATAGAGTCAAGCACAGTAGCAGAGGTAGGCACTCTGGTTAACATAATAAATGACAAGACACGGGTTCTGTGCCACCTTGTAACAGTGTGCTACTCAGCATACTTTGGATGCAGCATTCTTAAAACAGCATCAGCTTTTAGAATGGAAAGGCCCACATTTATAGGTAGCTCGTTAAACTGACATTGTTTAACATAAGCAGAGATTAAGTTACTATTTTTAAGGATGAATGTTGGACTCAGAATCTCTTCCAAGTCTCCTCCTGGAACAGAAAGTAGGGATACACAATTAAGAGGGGGCCTTCTTTCAGTGGAGGGGGACAGGCTGACTGAGCAGTTTCCTGTATGCTATCGAAGGGCTATGTGTGGAATTTTCTGAGACAGTGAAGGACAGATGTCTAACAGGTTCCACTCCAGTCTTCATTCAAATGCCCAAGATAACTAATACAAGAAGTTTTCTTAGATCATCGGGGTGTGTCTAATGCCATCACAGGTTAAAAAGGGAAGAGGAAGAAGAGGTCAGAGTGATGAGATGTGCACAGAGCTTGCTGTTGTTGGTTTTGAAGCAGGAGTGGGGCCATGAGGCAAGGAGTGCAGGGAGCTGTGACAAAGGAGAAAAGGTAAAGACATGGATTTCCCTAGAGCCTCCAGGAAGGAACAAAGCTTTGCCCATACACTCATGCTAGAGCACTGTGGCCTGTGTTGGGCTTCTAAGATAGTTAATGTAAGGAAATAAATTATTGTTGTTCTAGATCACAAAGTTTATAGCTTGCTAGAAATACTAGAAAATTAATAATAGAAAGCTAATACTGTCTTATCAATAAGTAGGTCATATGTTCAGTGCTATAGTAAATGCTCTGAAGGGATGTATGAGGAAAATAGAAACGCAAAGCATCAACACACACACACACACACACACACACACACACACACAATTTGACATATGTATAACATTTTAGAAAGTAATTAAAGAACATGTTAAATTTTATTTATTTGTGTGTGTATGTGTGTGCCACATGTGTGCAGGTGTCAATGGAGGTCAAAAGAGAGCATCAGATCTTCGGGAACTTTGAGTTACAGCAAGTTGTGAGTCACCCAACATGGGTTTTGGGAACCAAACTCAGGTCTTCTGGAAGAGCAACAAGAACTCTTAACCACTAAGCCATTGCTCCTGTCCCAAGAGTGCTAATTACATGCTAGCTGTGCTGGGCAGAAAAACTTGAGAAAACATTTTGTCAGGGAGTGTATAAAAGCAAGGAACAATGGAGGAAAATAATGGGTTATGGGAAGATTGGGGTTTCTAATTGACAGCTATCTCAGACTCCAATGAGCATGGTTGCCATGTAGTGGTTTCCTACACAGCAACCTGAATAAGTATCACAGTCCCTCCAGGCACAATTTTAAGCTATTTTCTCTCCTTTGGTCTCTTTGGGTAATTTCACCCATGTGACAAATGCATGCTATGGTGTTTTGAAAGGGTAATTCCCCAAAACTTATGTCTGCATTCCAACATTCAGGACCTATGACTATGACCTTGTTTGGCCAAAGAGTGTCTGCAGCTGTATTAATAGAAAGGGTCCCTAGATGAGGCACTCCTGGATTGTATGTGTGGATCCTGGAAATAATGACAAGGGTCCTAGAAGAGACAAGAGAGAGGGAGGCACAGAGACATGGAGGACATAGGTAGGCTGGAGTGGGTTGGTCATGAGGCCAGTAATATCTAGGGTCACAGGGTGCCGACAGAAGATGGAAACACATAGAACCAACCATTCCTTTCAGAGTCTTTGGGAAGCAGTGACTCTAAAACACATTTGATTTCGAACTTCAAGCCTCAAGAACAATGAGGAAGTGAGTCTCTATTGTTTAAGCCACTATGCACGTGTTAGTTTGTTACAGCAACACTGAAAAACACTGAAATACACATGGTGTGTGTGTTGTCACTGCCCAGCCCCATATGTGTTCCTCTGGGAGCTCCAGGCTATTTTACCAAGCTGCCTACCTGATATCTCTAGATGCTTTGGTGCCATCTACAATTTATCATATCTCAGACTCTTCTCTGTTCACTGCCATGGTTTTGTTTGTTTGTTTGTTTTTGTTTTTTTTTCAATCTGGCCTAGGATACTAATTGACATCTCCAACCATTCAGTTATGCAAAAGATGCTTAGGAGCAATACCCGATATATCCCTCTTTCTGCATCTTAAATATCAGATCACTAGATTTTCTTGAATTTTACCTTTGACTATTTCTCAAATCTGACTGCGTTATCTGAGATCCTGTGATCATTGCCATCTTTAACCCCACTCTCACTGTCTCTTTCATGAAAATTTACAGCTCCCTCATAATGAGTCCTAGTGGTCTTCAATCTTTTTCTACCTGGCAGACTGAAATTTTTTCAAAATGCAACCTTGAATGCATTAGCTTCTACTTAGCATCCTTCAGTGGCTCCCATGGCTCAGAAAGAGTACGAAGTATTTGGGTATAAACTGAGGAGGGTCATAAGGCCCAAGCCTAACTTGCACCGGGCCCCTCTTTATAGTCTTCCATTTGGTTGGACTGGCCTTCTCTCCTTTAATGATCTTGGAACATGTTGTTCTACATTAGAGAGAATCACCATTTGCCTAAAATTACCATCTGACTAGTGCCATCTCTGTGGGTGAGCTGTTCCAGGTTTTTCAAGGTAGGTAGACTCCCTCTTCTTTTCAGACACTTGTCTAAGTGTTCTGGATGCCTCCTTCGAAGCTCTTGTCTCATTGCAACTTTGTACTTTTGTTATTTTTATAATTGATGAATATGATCCTTTCCTGCTAAAGTTTGGGTTGAGAATGTCTCCCAAAGGCTCACGTGTTTAAAACCTGATTGTCAGGTGGTGGTTTGGGAAGAGGGTGAAATTTTAGGGGATGGAATTTAGCTGGGGGCGGTGCATGTCCTTGAGGGAAATATTGGAGGCGTGGTCAATTTACCCTTTCTTTTTGGCTCCCTGGCTTCCATGAAGTGAGCAGCCTTCCTCATCATGAGCTCCCATTGTCATGCACAGTGTCCATAGGCTTGAAAGCAACAGGCCAATTAACTATATGCTGTAACCCCCTCAATGGTGAGCCACTGGAGATAGTTTCTCTTTTACATTCATTGTCTCACAGTGACTAAAGGCTGACAGACACTTAATAAGAGTGTATACTTCTTTGAGACCAGAGAAATGGTTCCATGAATGAATGAATGAATGAATGAGTGAATGAGTAAACTAAGTTCTGTGTGATGTCACTATGGTCTGAGAGGCTCCCCTTACGATGCCTTATGATTAGGGGGACTATAAGGCAGACATCTAAAAGTGTGGTTACCAGATAGACAAGGGAAGAGAGCCCTCTCCCTTTAAGAAAGTGTTCAGGGATTCAGCAACATCATCTGCCTTCTGATTTGCCCGGTATTACAGAGTGCCTCTTGGAGCTGGGTTTGGAGGAAGAAATGTCTAAAATCTATTTGCAGGGAGCATCCGAGTCACTTAAGCTTTATTTCCCAAGTGCTGCGCCAGCTTGTGATTTCAGCAGGTCACAACAGGTGCACATATTTTTAGCTTTTACGATAAGTGTTGTGTACTTATCCTCAGGAGCCCCTGGCTTGAATGCCTGCCACCAAAACGAAGCCAAGTGGAGAGCAGCCTCCCCACCACTTGTTTGGAGAATATCGAAAGTACACACAACCACAATTAAAACCCTCAAGCAAAGCGCTTAGCCTGGAATGGAGGCAAAAGTCTTATCAAGAAAAGGAAGAGTGTTGGGGTAAAAAGCTATGTTTTGAAACTCGGACACGATAGCTGTAACCTAACACGGAAACAATTTATTACTGCCTGAAAACAAGAGATGAGCCCTCCGAATTGTGCTTTGCTTCAGTTCTACTTCTCCAGGGAACTACTTCCATGTCAGGCAAGGGTGTTAAGAATACTTTAATTAACTTGTATCAGAGAGAAGGTATATACGAAACAACATACAAAAGATTTCTTTAATTAGTGAATTGCGCCCAACTCTTGAATCATCCATTAGAGGAGTAGCTGGTGGGCTGTCTAGGCCCTTGGTGGCATGTTTAGTCAATAACCTATTCATGACTTTAGCAAACGGTTACATTTTGAAACCAGTGGGAATTCGGTGGACAATTTCCCTCTGCTACTTCTGGCTACATGGCGAGAATTTAGAAACTGTTTTCTCTCTGAGAAGGATAGTGCTGAGGTGAGCAAGCCTCCAGCAGAGTCTGCACTGAAAGGCTTCGGATTAACTGCCCCAGTGAAGAAGCCTTCCGTGAAACTGCAGTGCCTCAGTGCTGGACGCAGCCACAGAGCCACGGGAGCTGGCCTGCACTGCCACTGTCTGTGACATGTGCGGCGTTCATGTCTTCCCATGTATGTTTGCAGAGTCACATGCATTTCATTGTCTTTCCTGAGTGGCCATAAAGCAGAGAGGAAGAACTCTCTCCCTCAGTAAATCAAAAGTTAGCAGACAAAAGGTCAAAATATCCAAAGCCACAAGAACATTAACACTTTGGATATAAAGATTCCCCAAGAAACAAATGCTCGATCTCCCTTTGGAGACGGCAGACGCCTTATCTTTGTGAGTTTACAAAATGGAGCCAAACTGTACCCATGGCCACTTTAGCTAAACCAAGGCCTGGATCTTTTAGCAGCCCACAGTCATTAAAGCTCTCAGAAAGCCTCCCAGGAGCCGATGTGCTTGCTTAAGTATACGCTGTAAAAGGTCCCAGAGATTTACAAGGGACTGCTTCCCGTTAAACCAGGCACCATCTGATAAACAAGCAATTTTAGCTGCAGGCTAAATGATGCTTTTTGAGGCTTTGATTTACAATGCTGAAGATGATGTATTTGTGTTGCGGGGATAGGTTCTGCTGTGGGCTTTGGTCTGATTACTCACCCATGAGCAGAATTCAGGGCTCCAGTCTTCAGTTTGGAGGTCAGAAAATTGCCAGTGGAATGAAAGAAGGTTGATAAGGTTTATTGAGATGCTAAATAGATATAAGAAAAACTTATTAAGCTGGTGCTTTTGAACACTAAGCTTTCTGGGGACCACAGTTTTTGTTAGTCTGCTTAAATCCCAAGATATAAAAAATAATCTGCAAAATTGATCTGGTAGTCTAATTTTGCTTTCATTACATTTAAAAAGCAAATCTAGGCTTAGTTTATTATTGCTGACATTTAAAAATAAAAAAAAATGTCCAATTTAGCATTTGTGTAATTGCTTCAAAGCTAAGAAATCTGAATGCAACTTTAAAGCAAATCAAATCACCTCCAAGAACACTGAGGGACGGATTTGTAGTCTTTGGACATGAATTAACTGTGAGAATGCTTTTAAGACTCTTGGCTCTGAGAAATGATTTGCCACTCATTTGCTCAGAAGTTTTGTATTTCATAAATATTTGGGTGTCCACTAATATTGACACCATGCTAGTATAAAGATAAAATATGCTGCCTTTTCTACACATTTACAGTCCAATGGAGAGAGCCATAGATGATTTCACTGAAATGTGACATGTGTTAAGAAAGAGGGTACCAAGGACCCCAAGAGGAGAGGCACTGTCCTGTTGAAAATAAAGGAGGGTATTTTTAGTGGATAGAAGAAGTCCTTCATTGGTACCCCCTTTCCTGTTCAGTGGCTAGATGGGGAGCCATGTCCACAGAAACATGTCCACAGACAGTAGAAAGAGGTGTTTGGGTCAGCCTTCTGCAGACTCAGAACTGTGGTATTTACAGAGAAAGCATTATTCCTCGGAAGTCCTAGTTCATGTGACACTTGAAGCTGCTGAAACAATGTATTAGTAGGGGAAGAGGATCCAGGGCTAATTATGTGTATGGCAGAAGCAGAACCCTGAAGTCCAAGCTGGCTCCAGATTGTGGTGTAGGCACCAAACTGGGCCTTTAGTCTACCCCTCCTAGAGGGTCCAGAGAGCACATCCTTTCTCTCCTTCCTCTGAATAGGTACAGTTGGGGAGAGTGTCCCATACCCACATGGAACTTTTATTATAGAAAGCCAAAAAACTTTGTCCGCAAATAGAATATCATGGAACTGCCTTAGAGGAGATGAGAGCAAGGAATGCATTTCTCTTTGCACTCCAGTTCTTCCCCACCCACGCTGTTTTCCCATGGATCATGCAGCCATGGCTGGGCTTAAAGGTTAATATGGTGACTAACATTTACTCAGTGCGTACTCTGGTCCAGACACTATTCAAACCATACATATACATATTAAGTCATTTAATCTTTGCAATAACCACATGAGGTATTGCTTTTTGGTCTCCATCTTGCATAAGAAAAAAAAACCATTAAATGTACTCATGGTCACATGACTAATGAGGTCACAAACACAGGCTGTCACTCACACTCAGCTTTCTTACAGGACAGTGTATGTAACAGCTAATTCTGCAGACATTGGCTCCTCCACCATTTAATCCTTCAGACTGGCATGCCAGGTGGGTTACTGAATTCTTTGTTTGGACTCATCCCTCACCTCGGTCTCCATACTTCCCCCTAAGCCTCAGTTCAACAGTTTAGGGGAAGAAATTCCCTCTCCTTTTTCCTTCTAAAATGGTTAGTGCATCGGCTATATAATGGCTGTAAACCGGTTAGGACTATGCAAACGAAAGGTCTTATAGAAGCACAAGGTGACGGGGTTTTATAGCAGCTCATTGAGGCACCACTGTAAACACAGACACTGAGTTGCGTCCCTTACTTGATCACTTCCTGAATTTTGGCATAGTACACATGCTTTTAATATCTGCTCAAATGTACTGTCTTAGTGAACACAGACCCTTGCATAAGCTTGGCGGGATCTGACAAATTCCCTTGGACAAAATTTTTTTTTTTAAAAAGTATTACAGTGTGATTCATTTTATCCTGTCCAGTCCCAGTCTAATAATGCACAACTCCCAGGAGCCAACTTTATTTCATGAAGCTTACAATTACTTTTTATAAAAGTTGCAGTAAACCATAATGATTTTTAATGGCATCAAAGATACCATTGTATATATCGGTTTCAGTTTTGAAGTAGACTTAAGTTCAAAGACCCAAGGGGACCATTCTCCTCTTGATGCACTTGTGTTACTCCCATTAATGCTAATGGGACAGACGAATGTTGTCTGAGAGGAGACTATATCTGCCCTTAGGAAGGTAACAGGTTTTAATTAGCAATGTCTTGAATCACCCAAAAGTGGCTTGCCCCCTGTAAACATTCGTGGGCTCAGAGCTGAGAATAGTGATCGAAGCCTGGGTTACTCATGGAATCTTCAGACCAGAGACTTGTTGATGGTGGTGACCGAAGCTCTTGTCAGCTGAGAATGAGAGAAAAATCTCCACGTGGGAGTTTTGCTGAGACAAAAATCACAGGACTGAACAAAACATGTTTGTTCAATGCTGAGTGCCCACATGCCAAGCAGATCTCTGCCCTGGGGTTGTTACAGGGACGTTGAAAGTCACCCAGTGAACCTGATACTCTGGGAGTGGAGGGTTCATTTTTGTTTGATTGCAAGCTTTCAACATGAAGGGTGAAAAATCTAGCAAGACTGATGTAGCAGGAGAATGGGGTGGTTTCCTCACAAGGTTCACGCAGTGTAGTGCCTTCTTGGGAAGTAGCTCTCAGGCTGAAAGCAGCAGCCCTGGAGGAGAAGGTAGGTGACAGCTAGCACCGGGGTGAGCTGGCTGCTCTGGATCTGGGAAGGGGCTTCTTGTTTCTCAGGCCAAGGAGGTGGGAAGGCCAGTAGCTGCCTCGTCTTTGTCTTCAGCTTGCTTGAAGGAAGCCTGCCCCTAAATCTCTTAGGCACAACGATTTGCCATAGAAAATACAATACAGGTTTCTTTTAGATGCAGGCATGTTCAACCTGTGGTGTTTGGACCACATGTGGCTCAGGATACTTAGGAATGTGGTCCAACAGGACTGCAGTTGACAGTGTCATATTGGACATTGTCGAAAGTTGGATATCCCTGCAAGAGTGTTAAAAGGTAACATATTCAATGCAGAGTTCCTGGAGATGAACAACTATTGTGAAGCCATGCCAATATTTATGTTCATTACCTACTTGAGAATCTGCAAATCTACATCTAAATAAGCATAAATTTTATGTTAACATTTAATGTATAAATTCTGTGTTACCCCTGAATAAATAGACTGTATTAGGAAAATGATAGTCTGTGATTTTTTAAAAAGATTTTCTATTCACACGGTAGCATTGAACAACATTGTGCTTGAATATGGTGACTACAGTAAGAAACTCCGTCTTAGAAAGAACAACTCTGTGTTCCAAGGACTCTGATTAGAATAACATCCCGCTGGTTAGAAGCTTAATTTTTTTTCCATATTAATATTTTGGGACACATTTTGTCTTAAAAAGGCTTTGCAGACAGTCAGCTATGGAAGAGGACGCTTTCTGCAGTTGCATGAAGAAAATTAGTCTTATGTAAGGCTTGTGTCTGTTGTCTGCTGTTTTGTCTTACTTCCTGCTGTGGCTCGGAGGGTGGGAGTCAGGGGAGGTTCTCTAAGTATTACGTATTCAGTGGGAGAAATGTCATGGGTGCACACACTGCAGCTCACAAAGCCACTATGATGCAGAGTTAGGACTGAGCTGGCCCCCAGAGGCACTCTCCATGGTTAGGATAATTTCATAGAGGCCTGCCTTCCCCCAGATCTTTGCATGTCAGGAAGGCTGTTCCACTCCACCACATGTCCCCTCCAGACTTAACAGAGGCTGTAAATGCTATTAACGTGTAAGTGGCTCTGCGAACATCACCCCTCCTTCCTACTTCCACCCAAGTTGGGTCTGGGAGCTTGCACACTGGAAACTGCCTGCTAAAGTATTTTCCAGCCTGAAACAGCGTCATCGTGTGATACATTAGGAGGAGCCCAAGGCAAACATCAGTCTTCTTTCTGCCCAAACAGTAGCAAACCTCTTTATGCGAACTTGGCTGCCTTCCAGTGTGCCTGTGTCATTTACACCACTTTTGCATTTTTCCATTCCTGCCTTTTTTGCTACAAGTCTCTGTGCATTTCTACTACAAATCCTCCCCATCAGCAACATAATTCTCAGAGGAACTTGGGGACACAGCTATAAAAACTCTCAATTAGAAAGTCCCTTTTGAGGTATAAGATGGTCTTGGTGTTGAATATTTACATCAGTTCAAGATCCCTTATAGTTTTTTTTCCTTTCCCCTAAACCCTGAATACCGTGTTACCTAAGCTACTTTGCCATTACCATTACTGTTTGGACTAATAAATGAAATCACAAGAACACTCCTGGGTCTAGAGATGGAAGACAATAGAAACGGACCTGACTCTGGCGCCTTACTGTTATTTCTAAATATGGTTTGTGCTTAAGTAGCTGAGTTTGTGAGACACGGATAGAATACCTTAGCCTGTTTAATAACAGAGATGATTCACAGGAAGAATGAGTAGGAGCAATCATCACCTGGTCTGCACTCGGTGTTTGAGTGAAGACAGGTAGTGGGCAGGGCCACATGTGTCTGGGGAGGGTGCTCAGGATACCCAGGTCAGCAGGGTAGGTCAAACCTGTGAGGCAGTGTCCTTTGATTTATTACTGGACTAGTCTCACTGATGGTAGGTGCAGAAAGGCTGAGCTGTTAGGAGGGAAGTCTTCAAAACCTGCCTTGTAGCAGTGATGGACTAACATAGGGAGCAACCAGCGCACACTGCTTGGGTATGTCATGTTGTATTGAGCATTCAGTGGAGGCTGAGTAAATCATAGCTCCTGGAACCGTTTAAATGGATAGCAGCCATATCTAGCAAGAATGGAATGCTCCATACAATAACCTATCATCTGTAGCATTTAATAGAAACCACTTACAAGAGTTTCTAGTTTATTCTTAAGTTTGTAGAGGAGGAAACAGGTCTACAAAAAGTATGAAGTGATACATTCTAGGTCAGACAGTTAGGGGTAAGCTCTGTGCAGGTTCCCAGAACGTCTGTCTTAGAAGAGTCACAGAGCCCTGGGCTTCCATTAAGAGACTGTTTCTGGGCTGGCTGGTAGTCAAGGACTAGCCTGTTCTTCAAGATAAAGGGTTATAATACAACAAAGCATCCAGAAAATGTCTGGAAAAAGAAAGCAATTTTTTTTTCTAGAGTAGTTATTATTTGGGAAAACTGAAAGTCACCTTTGGAAAACACATTTTTCCTTCCTTTGGAAGAGATGTTGACTAATGAGCGGGCTTTTGTTTTACAATTAGCGGTTGCCCGGGAAGACAGTCAACAACTCTGAGAGCCCAGTATTGAAGCACTGATGCTGAGGGGGATGAGAATTGGAACAATATCTGAGGAAGGGATGTCATTTGAACTTGTAATTGAAATATTCATGTTTAGTAAGACTTCAGTCATGTAATACAATTATATAATTTCAAATATCTGAGAGTTCCAGATGATATCAAGTCCACTCATCCTGGAGGTTCCCTTACTGAAGAGTTGTAATTTAAATTATGCACTTCATAACCTAGCTTGTGTCTCCTTAGCAGGTTTGGTCCTGTAGAAAGTATTACAATGGAAGCAGAATTGGTTTTTGGATAAATTACTCCCATGGGGTATTATGACAACCCCTATTTGGCCCCAAGAAAATCCCTATTAGGGCCTCCATTTCTTAGAGACTAACTTGTATGTATTAGCATTTCAATGGGCTCCAAAGGTTGATTGGGCAGGATGCAGTTTACAATAAACTAACTCCAAATTCTTCCTAGCAAAGAGAGAGTTTGGGTAGATACTCTGTACAAAGATAAATGGTGACTACTTGGAATTTAAACTTCAGTCACTGGTGAGGAAAAACATACACTTCAGTCATATTTCAGTGAAGCCATTTGTCTTTTGACAATGATTTTGGCAGAGACAAGCATCTCTATTGAAATATAAAACTTCTAGTTTGTCCTTCCATTCCATTAGCAAATCTTGGTCTAGTTTTGACTCCTTTTGGCTAAAGATCAAAAAGCAAGATTCATTGAGCATTGAACAGCTTCAATGTGGCCATCAGAATAAACTTGTTTAAATAAAAATATAATTATATAATATAATTCAGAGACTAGAGTAACTAATGACCTAAACAGGGTACTATTTTATTTTAACTAGCAGGCTTATCCATAAGGCTGATGACGGATCCTAGCAAACATGAGTTAACAAAGTTGCAGGAGCTTCCAATGGCAGAAGAATTGATTCTAGGAAAGAGAACAAGGAAGAGGGAGAGAGAGATGAGAAGGAGGAGGAGGAAGAGGAGAGGAGATCAGAGGGGGGGGGAGGGGGAGAGAGAGAAAGGGAGGGAGGGAGGGAGAGAGAGAGAGAGAGAGAGAGAGAGAGAGAGAGAGAGAGAGAGAGAGAGAGAGAGAGGAGATTGTTCTGTTTTCTTCCTGTGGACTGATCCTGTCCTGGCAGCCAGCGTATGTCAGCAAGTTCACAGCCCTTAATTCACTGTAAGCTCCAACTTATTGCACACTTGCATACTTCCGAGGAGAGAGATGTCATAGAAATTCAGGTTATGTAATGGTATGCTGGTATTAACAAGAACAGGCTGTCACAGGCTTGCCCCATATTTCCTGGATTATTTGACATACTCCTTAAGGCATCTTTTATTGTCACAAGCCCATATCTAGCAAAAGGACTGAGGTTTTGTATTCTTCCCGTTCTCATCTGAGGACTTCTAGGCACTTCTTTTTTCTGTTCTCGGTAAACTGGCATGATGACATCAGCCTCTGAGTGTCTCTGCGGCCACATCTCTTAATGGTCCATATAGCATGAGTTATAGGGCCTGGCATGAACATGTGCCAATGAAAATTTAGGGTTCTACCTTGAAACCAAATTTCATCCTGGGTAATCTCATTTTAAATTTAAGATGAATCCTAGTTGTTAGGTTTGGGGTGATTGAGAATGGTGGTTTTATACCTTCATCTCCAACTCCTTCTCTTTCATCTTAAAGCAAACCTCCTCAAAGCACCATGGTATAAAATAGCCATTTCACCATCAGCACAGATGCTGTGGATCAAGAATCAAAAGGGCAAATGACTCTTATTTTCTTTCACAATGACTAAAGTGTCTCAAATAATTGGGACTGTCACAAGAAGCTGGAGTTAGAAGAGTCAGGATGATGAGTCCTTCCCAAGGTGACTCGTGCAGTCATATGCTCTGCATCAGACAAGGGTTGGCTGAAAGATGAACTGAGGCCTGAGCTGAGTATCCTATATGTGACTTCTCCAGTTGATCTCAGAGGGGCTGGCCTTGTAACAGAAGGCTCAGGCCTCCCTGCGTGAATGGTCCAGTAATCAGCATAACAGTTGCATTACCCTTTCTGGCCCTGTATCTCAAGTTATTAGTATTAATTATGACGTACATTTTGTGACAAAACGTATATAAGCATCTCTTGACTCAGAGATATACATCTTGCTGAGAGGCATGTCTAAGATCTACAGCCATAGGCTAAAACATCTATATAGTGTCTTGAGTTGTGTTGGGAAGCATTAAGTACCTATGTAGGTACTTAAATAGCCCATGGTAGTAAATGAACAATAGCCCATTCATGAATTTCTTCTTCAATCCTATCCTAAGATATGAAACTTACAGCTTGTATTACTTAGTATTTATATTGAATTCTTTAAACAGGGAAACTTTAAATATAGTGACTCAGAAGTTTATCCTTCTTTTCAGAAATAGTCCAGAGGTAGGGGATGAGATCCAGGGTATTTAGGTAGCCCTGTTCTATAAGGTCACTCTGAGGCTCACATTCCTTCTGACCTGGAAGTCAAGTATGCCTCCTCTATGTTATTACTGGACTGTCCATGTGCTTCTTTAAAAACTCCTGTTACGTGGAACTGAGGTAACATTTTTTTAGTTTTTGATTTTTCCTTTTACTAGTGAGCACATTGACTAAAGGAAACTTGTCTGGTTTTATATCTTTTCTAGCATTTCAAAACACCCAATGCTTTGCAGGTTCTTGGTTACTTATCTAAAGATACCATTATGTAATAGTCAAACAGAGAGTTTGACACCCCCTACCTCAACACCACCCTGGCTACACACAATCACAGACTTAGTCTGCTTTTGCTACTAAAAAAGAATAGCACAGGCTGGGTAATTTATAATGAACAGAAATGCATCAATCCATTATCCTGGAGTTTGGGAAATCCAATCCACAATCTGTCATCTGGCTAGGGTTTTCTGACCTTCACATGGTGGAAGACATCACATTGCAGACAGCAAAGAGAAGCCAATCAAGAGAAGAGAAAAACCAACTTCCTAAAAAACAGCATTGACCTGTTCATGAAGGTGGAACATTGGTCACTTAATCACCTCTTAAAAGTCACAGCTCTTAATACTGTTATAGTGCAATCCAATTTCAACATGAGCTTTTGTGGAACATGTACTCTAATTATAAAGGAGACCCAGCACACATTTTGAGTGGGTGTTGAGGGGAGTCTGTTTCTCTAGATAGACCTTCAATTTTTGTAAATTTTGATAGTCTTGACTTTATTCTGCCACTTACGTCTGGTTTCTGTGAATTTTCATAAAAGTTTGCAAAAATAGAGCTTTTATGAAAAGCTTAAGACCTTTTGTTGTTACCCTAATGAAAATTATAGGGTAAATCTAGAATTCTACATTAGCTGGGGAAGCCAGCTGTAGGCATTTGACAGACACTTCAGTTCTGCCTGCTTTTGCCAAAATACCAACCATAAGGAGGCTTGCAAATGGAAATACTCTTTTCCTGAGTGTTTTCCCAGACATGGGATTTCAGAGTGAGTTGAAAAGTGCACAGCCAGGTTTTTGACCTGCCAGCCCATGAGTTCAGCTGTTGTCGGAAAACACAGGACCCTGATGACATTACCAACATCTGAGGCTGGAGTGAGCCAGGAATCCTTCTCTGCCTTATTTATGTGGAATGTTCTCACACTTGCAGGCTGTAGCCAAAATAATAACTTTATAGGTGCATAGGTATTTAGGATCTTTAACTGCAAGTTATTTTGTACATAAAGCATTATAAGAACACTCTTTTTTTTTATCCCAGATGTTTGATGAAATTAAGATACACAGAGGACATTTTAAATATCCAGCAAACAAGGGCTAGTCTTGAGTTGGGACCTAGCATGGATGCTTATTAAGTTATATAACTATGTAAGACATGGCTGTAAGGCTACACCACCCAACTGAAGTCAGCTCAAGTCTCTTAGGTAAGTGGAAAGAATAAAAGTCTCAATTCTTTTGAGTATGTCACATATCTAAAGAACACACTTACGTTTCTATTTCCACTTAAAGGTGGTAGGTCTAGAACTCCCCAAAGTCTCGTACAATCTGAGAACCTTTGGAACATTTTACTCTATACTTTCTGCTATCCTAGCTTCTATCAAACAAACCCCTTTCTCTTTAAGTTATTGTCAGATGCATAGTTAGCATGCCCACTGTATCACTGCACTAATAAAAGTGTTATGACACCAGACCAAAGACTAGTTTTCTTGGAATGTCCTTATGCTGACATTAAAGCACTAAAATTACTCTTTGGAGCACAGCCTACAACCAGTATGAGGGTCCTGCCCCATCATAAAAGCTTTTATGCAAAAATCGTTAGCCTCATTGAAGTCTGTGTGTACCGTCTCTGTTGCTCTCGACTCTCCTTGCCAACATGTTAGTTTGAATCGCATGTACAAAAGAACACTATTTTGGGTTGCACGTTCTCACTCTCTGCATTGGTCAGTTGTGAAACTCTGTGTTGATTCCAACTATTGCATAAAGAACCTTCTCTGATCAGAGTTGAGCAGTGTTCTGATTTCAAAAGTTTTCTCGAATGAAGTGACACTCCAGGGTAAGCCTTGCACCAGGTCAACACAAAACAAACTCACACTGTTATGTGCTCTTTTTGTTTTGTTTTGTAGAATGTGTAGAAGTGGTGGTTTTTTGTTTTTTTGTTTTTTTTTTGTCTGTTTTCGTTCTGTTCTGTTTTGTTTTGTTTTGAGAGAGAGCATGAAGTTGGGTAGATAGGGGCTAAGGAAGATCTGGAAGAGGACAGGAAAGAATATGGTTAAATATACAAAAATTTAAAGCAAACATAATTAATCAAAAAAGTCAAATCCTTGAGGCTGTATCAAACACCTTTGATGTTATTTGTCCCACCTCTCTCTCCTCTCTATTAACCTCCTTCCTTTCTCTCCAGTTGGAGCCACCTCTCAGATATTCCATTTTCTACTTCATGTCACCCACCTGAGCACCCTTCCCCACCACTCGTCTCCTTTTACTTTCCTGGTTTCTGTGATTACTCCAGCTTATATACATACAACTAAGGATGTGGGGCTAGGAAATACAGATGTCAAAGAACCTGTGGGGTATGTCTTTCTGGGTCTAGGTTATCTCACTCAATAAAATCTTTTCTAGGTCCATCTATTAACCTAAACATTTCCAAATTTTGTTTTTCTCATAGCTGAATACTATTTAGCTATGTAGATTATATGTACCACATTTTCATTATTCATTCATCATTGAAGAACATATAGGCTGTTTCTATTTCCTGGCTGTTAGGAATAGGGCAGCAATGAATATAGCTGACCAAGCATATGCAGCGTAGGATATTGAGTTAAAAGAAGTTAAGTCACTTGGGCTGGAAATACTCCCCACAAGAGCTGTATACTAACAAACCCCCTAGTACCAGGCATGAGAATCAAATGGCTAGTCAGGTTAGTCTTTATGGTTCCCAAAACAATGTAGAGATTATTGAGATAGTCCTAGGTTGCCTCTCAGGAGCTGAGGATGGGCCCATATCTCTGAAGACACCACACAATTCGGACACAAGACTTAGACTATTTGATCTGGCTCTAACCAGGAGACTTTTCCAGCAGTCTAGTTTCCATGGTTCCAGAATACTATGCAAGCTGTCAAGACAGGGAAGCAATGAAACAGTCTTACTGGCTGCAATACTATGAGCTATGACAATTACCGATATGGCAAGATATGCATACAGGTACAAGAAGTCACATGTCTGTGGCAACCAACAGCTGTCTAATAAGACTTAATGCTCACTCAACAGAGAGGATGTCATGCTTGGTGCTGGACATCTAGTCAGCTTCATGGGGCTAGTGAGGTCATGGACCTTAGAGCATCTACTACTGCTCTTTCACTAGACCAGCATAACTTCTTACTATACTCTAAAATTTATCATCGCAGATGTGCATAGCTACCACCTGTCATCAAAAAGGCCTCTCTTTATGGCAAATGGATAGTATCATAGAAAACCACAACTGGGCACAGTACAGAGATCAACAGATCGTGGGGAGCCCAGTTCCAACAGATACGTCTACATCACGGCTGCTGTATCTGTAGCTCAGGAAACATCGTGGAAGAGGCAGAAGGCAGGTTGTAAGAGCCAGAATACCAGGGAGCCTGCTATAAAACAGTCCTAGAAATGGCTGCACAAACAATACAGGAACAATGGCAATATCAACGCACATGTACAAAAATTCCGTGCGTCCCGCCCCTAGACAAAGAACTGCAGGCAATCAATGACTGGTGGGAGAGAGAAAATTAACTTCTCTCAGGGATGAGCTCCCCCTTTTTGGTTGTCCAATGAAGAGTGGTCAGCCCTGAAATCATACACATACCACTAACAAAACTCAGCAGGCTGTATTTATATATAATTGTGCATACACAAACACACACACACACACACACACACACACATACCAATAATAATCAAAGAAAAAAGACTACCAATTTGAGAGTGGGCAGGCACAGGAGGGCTTCAAGGGAGGGTAGCTTGGAGAGATGAATGGGAGAGGGAAGTGATGTAATTATATTTCTATATTTTTCAAAGTTAAAAAAATAAAAGAAAAAATGCTAAAACCTCATTTTACACAATTTCCCTTCCCAACACTTTGCTATGTACCTGTCAGCCCTTGAATCCATCTTGGGGATTTGTCTTGAAACTGTTCTTTTCTCTGGCACTGTTCAACCCATGTGCTATAGGACAGTATGCATACTGTACCAACCTCTGGCCCTTGGTTGCGTTATCCAGAGAGTCTCAAAAGTATTACTTGTAGACTTGTATATGTCATGATAAGAAAATTTTGAAGCCCTGTATAGTACATGGCTTTTCAAAAGCATCTTCTCACCATTTCTTACCAATTTTTGTTGTTTCTCTTCCTATGGCAGCATTTACTTGTGTTTTTGTAATTTATGAAATTAAAGGAATGTGTGTAAGTAAAATAAGAGAACTAAATGATTTCTCTATTAAAACCTTGTAATAATCATATATATTAGTTGGGGACAGTGTGATAGTAGAACATTCACGTGATCTGCACTGGTCAAATCAGATGGTTGGTGTTTTCTCTTTATTCTTTCTTTATGCTTACACTCGCCATGCACCTCTCTTCTAGTTCCTCTTAAAATATGTAACAGTTCCCTATTGTGTGGAAAAGCACCAGAAACTATTCTTCCTAACTGTATTTTGTTACCTGCTATCAATGAATGCCCCCTCTCTCCTTATTAGGTGTTTGTCTTTGCAATGTCATTTACTATTCTGGATTAAATACACTCTCCTCAAGTTTAGATGTTAAAGTTTTAACTCCTAGTGACTAAGAATGTGACTGTGTCCCTTAATTGGATGGGGCCCCTCAAAGAAGTCTGTAAACTAAAAATAGGATAATTTGGGTGGTGCCTAATCCAACATTGTTAGTCATATTAAGAAGTGATTAAGATCAGGGCATAGAGCTGGGGAGGCTCAGTTGGAAAGTGCCTGCTGTGCAAGATGAGGCCCTTATTGGGATCCTTAGTATCACTGTGAAAAAGCCAGCTCCTCTGGGAGGGGAAGTCAGGGAGAGGGAGAAAGGGGTAGAGGGGGACAGGGAAACAGGGAGAAGGGGATCTGAGACAGGCAGATAACCAAGCTCATTGGTCAGTCGGCCTATCTGAATTGATGATCTCCAAGTCTCCATAAGAGTCCCTTTCCAAAATTTGCTAAAGCCTTAACCTTGGCCTTCTGGCTTCTAGAACATGGAGGAAATTGATCTCTATTGTCAAAGTCTGTTGGTTATTCAGACTTTGTTACTTGTTGCAGTTGTTCTTGGTAAGCATTGAGTGTGTTTTGGTCTTCATGGTGACATTTTCAGTGGATTGGACAGCATCTTGGACATTGTCTCATGAGCAGTGGGCCATAGGATGTAAGAAGACCTAATGTAGGCCCTGCATGAGTTTAAGAGTGCCAACCAAGAGGCCAGAAGCATTACACAACCATGGCCTTGAGACATTGCCTGGAAGATTATTTTATTTTGGTGTAACTTTTCTAAACAACACATTTTATACAGTGGATTGCAAAATGCTATCCTGGGGACACAAATTCCAATCAGGAAGTTCAAAGTCCACTCGTGTCATAGATATGTTTTAAAGCAAAATCATCCATACAAACCCCCAAATTTCTTTCTACTTTGAAAAGCCCGCCATGCCTCCCTTGTTCTCTATGGTCAAAATGGAACCCCTCTTTAGTGGGGTTCTTCCCTCTCATGAGCCACAGCCCCCTCCCCTCAAACCCTTTCTTTGACACTTATGCCTAATTTACCTATTGCCCAAGTGCTAGGCCCAGATAATTGAAATGAACAAGTTAGTTTATTTCATGGTTCTGAGATGACCAGTTCTGAAATGTGCTCATTGAATCAAAGATTTGGAAGCATAGTGTTTGAGAAACTTAGCAGTCTATGTCTGTGCATATGTGTGTATAGTCACATACACTTGCAGATTCTCTATGTACACTAACATTGCAAACCCCCAAGAAATGGTACATCTAAGAATATGTCTATATGTCTTTGTTCTCATTCTTGTTTAAATAGAAAGTATCATTTCTTTGAATAACCTATAGGTGACATTCCATGGGATTATTATTTTGTGAAAAAATACTCTAGGAAATGTTAAAGGGTATTGATTGGTCCCACCCGAAGGCCAAGGAACAAATATCAAATTCTTTGCATATCTACCAAGAATTCTTCTGAAGTAAATACTTTTTAAAAGTCCATGTATAAATCACATGATTAAGGAGCAATCTTTTTGTGTGCACGTGATACTTAATTTATCGATTAAATTTTCATAAATGACCTCTTAGCACCCAGTGTAGGTTCAGGTTACCTGCTATGGAAAACAGTCCTTATAAAAGTGAAGTATTTTACTCATTTTAAGAGAAAAATAGATTTTAACTTGGTGAGAGTGGTATCGTCATGCCCTGGTGTCTTTGTTACTGCACCATCATAATTACAGTACTCTCTCCATATTTCAGGTTGATGACCTGATTGGACTATAAACATCTTGTTATACAAAACTTACACCCATTACACTTGCAGCCATTTAAAGCCGGGGATATGTGCAAACGAACCCAGATACCCTCTTGTATTAGCTATTTTATTAGAGTCATAATGTGCAAATCCTGATTTGCATGTTCAACCAAATGATTGCAAACAGGTTTTGACACAAAAATTCACGACTCTTCTCTGAATGCTTCCACTGAGCTTGGCAAAGGCGAATTGGTCTATTTGAGCTATCCTCCTTTGATTTCTCCAGGAAAATCAATATAATAAAGTAATTCTTTCCTGCCATGCTCTTCTTGGCTAAGCTCTGCTGAGAACAGTCAGAAGGTGTTTTTTCCTTCAATTATCCCAGGCTTGTTTGCATTAAATCCTTTCCAACAGGCACCAGTAAATGTGTTCCCTTAATAAGGATGCCTCCCTTTGAAATAAGCTAAATAAAATTTTACATTTAAGGTGAGTAAGAACCAGTTATGAAGAAAATTGCTCAATATCTGTTCTATTCTAATTTCTCTCCCCATGCAGAGCGTGCCGCAACTCCGTCCCCAGGAACAAGTGTGATGATGTGTCATGCATAATTCATGCTCCTGGCCTCCCACACACCCTTATTTTTTCCATCTGATTTCTCCATATTTAGATAAACTCAAACCCTACTCTTCATTCTTACCAACAAAGCTTAACTTTTAAGGAAGGCAACACAGAGGGACTGGAGTTCTGTTCTTAGTGAGAGTGCTTGATTGTGATAATCACAAATGTTTCTCTCAAGATATTTAGATTTTGTTCTGTGAGTTTCATTTTGTCACATGGCAGGGTCCCAGTTATTTAAGTAGCTGGCATCCTTGTTGGTAAGGGTGCCTATCATGGAATCTTGCTTACCCATTAAGAATAAAACGGAACCACGCCAAGACCCCATAGAGTTAATTATTCCATGGCATTGCTTTCATAATATTTTGCCAGAATGGTGTTTTAATCAGGACAAGAGTACATCAGGTCTTCAATACATAAAGTACTTGTCCTGTTTTTCTTTCCCAGTTCCATTTTTTTATTTCTTTTATAGCTGCTCCGGTACCTCCTTAAAATAGTTTCCCAACTGGATAGCACAGACATTCAGACCCATCTATTTACAACGACAAAACCCTCCACTTTCTTCTTCAAACCGTTTCCTACCATGTAAGGAGTCACACAAACCATAAATAACTCTCAACTCCATCTTTCATTCCTCACTCGACTCCTGACAACAGATCAGTAGCCAAGTCGGGGAAACTTTCCTTTACCAGAATCCTCTGCGCCTTCCCTGTCTTAAGACGTCATCATTCTCCTCGTGGAT
The DNA here is from genome assembly GCA_036184795.1 of Tokudaia tokunoshimensis. Lineage (NCBI taxonomy): Eukaryota > Metazoa > Chordata > Mammalia > Rodentia > Muridae > Tokudaia > Tokudaia tokunoshimensis. The sequence goes on along the minus strand of BTHU01000004.1, from coordinate 48,615,425 downwards.
TACAGAACCTGGTCTTGAGTTCACATACACAGTCACACTGGACATTGCTGCTGTGTTCCCCCTCCCCCACACACGTAAATTCTAGATTGGAATTGTTCATATTCTTAGAAGAACTGTTGACACTTCCTCTCTGGCATGTTCTATTGCCCAGCAGGCTCCATTAATCACATCTATTGAGTGCGCATAACGTGAAGGACCACTTTCTTAGGGCTAGTAATATGTAAGAAGTTGTGATCCCTGCCCCCAAGGAATCTCAATAATCTAAGGACTTTTGTGGTGGATGAGGAGGAGCTGGAATGGAAGGGAATGGAAGCCTCAACCACTGCCGTGGTTTTCTAACATTCACGCTCTTGTTAGAGAAAAATATAAAAAGAGCTAATAGCCTCTAAAACATTCCCAGTTTCATGCCTCCCACACAATAGTATTCTCAAACATAAATTTTAGTCTTTGACATTAGGATCTCAATAGAGAGGGTTGTCTTAAACTTCAACCAAAGGTCAGACATAATACAGAATTGTTTCATCTCTGGTCTGAAGTCTGGGGTTTATAATTTCCAACTTCATATTGCACCCTCCTAGAACTTATTGGGACTTTGCGATATAGATGTACCAGAGGAGGAAGGTTCTGGGGTCTTGTGCAATTCCATCCTTCCTAGATACCTTTTCGGTAGTGGTGGATTTTCCTAATGGGTCATGTGCAACACCAGGTTTTCGGTCGTATCTCTTCCAGATGCTTTCCAGATTGTCAGATAGAGTTTCCCACCCCCAAGGCTGCTAGCTTTGCACTGCCTCTCTGGCTCCCCATCACCTTCAGTCTCTTCCCCGTCCATTCTGTACCCAGGATTCCAGGAGTGAGGCAGCAACATTCCCATTAAACAAGAGCAGATAACTCAGACGGGATCTCCAGGGCAAATCAACTCTCAGCACCTGGCGCAGTTCCTTTAATGAAGCCTTTTTCTCTCCATGATATGGCTCCATTAGACACCGAGAAGCTGGAGTATGTAAAATATTTTGTTTATCTGGCCTTTCTCAGAGGTACTGTCTGTCATTGTAGATGTCTGCAGTAAATATAGCAACGGCATTGCTGGGTGTGTGAAGCCATTAGATTTATGAGGCACATAAACTGCAAAGCTTCTAATAACCATAATTCCTTACTTCAATCATAACACCAGCATTAGTGTCATGTTTTCCAGAGGATTTTATGTTTCTAAAAATATCTTAATTGTGGTTACCATATCTACCCTGTAATTCCTTTAATTTGAAAGTGAAAGGCTGTGCCTGAGATACAGCTGCAGAAACAGCCCCCCCCCCATTGCCGGCATTGTCTATGTGGGCAGCAGGCAAGATTGATTGCCCATCTCGCAGGTTTTGCAATTAAATTAGATAAATTTTTCTTGGAAAAAAAAAAGAAGGTTCACACTAATAAGGAACAACTGATGGCCAAACCAAATGTGGGGGCGGGGAATAAAGGGAAGAATCTTTGTCCTCCGTCCTCTTCCCTTCCCCTCCCATTCCTGCTCCTAGGGTGATTCTGCATGAATACTTCTAACACCTTGTCCTAACCATTTGGCATTATTTGAAAAGCCATTGGAAAGGTGCCAACCATCAGACAGTTTTCCTTTTGACCCAGGACCCAAATGTTAGTTCAGGTGCTTGTTATAGGATTCTTGGCTTGTGGAGTTTCTCTGACTTTTAAGGTTAAGAGGAAGACAACTCTGTGAGTCTTCTTAGAAACACACACACACACACACATCTTAGAAACACATGTACACATACAAACACACACACATAGATTTTAGAAACACACACATACACACACACATCTTAGAAACACATGTACACATACAAACACACACACATAGATTTTAGAAACACACACATACACACACACATCTTAGAAACACATGTACACATACAAACACACACACATAGATTTTAGAAACACACACACACACACACGCACACACTTGACTCAGAAGAAAAATCTATTGGCATTAATCTGCACAAAAATCTGTCATTGGGCAGCACTATCTACAATGCAGCATGTTTGGGTTACTGCAAGAACTGTTGGGGGTACAACCGATGTTTTATTGTATCTGTTTTAGAATTGGTAGACTTGAAGTACTACAGTGTTAGCCACTGGAAGATAACTGTAAATAAACATCACTGAATTTATGGCCATGACAGATGATATGGTCAACCCTAGCCAGAGGAAGGGGACTTACCTAAGGAATATTTCTTAATGAATACATAAGAAAATTGGTTTTTGTGTATACCCTAAGACTATTATACTATTTTTTTTATCATATTCTCTCCTCACCCAGCTTTTCTCAGACCCCAAAATAACATGGAGTCCATTCGTGTCAGCTGCCTGTGAGCATGAGGCTTGCCCTGCAGTGTGGTTGATACAGCCAAGTGCCACTTCATTAGAGAAAAGTGATTTTTCCCTCACCCATTAGCTATCAGTTGTGACTAGCCTCTTGGATGGTGAGGCGCTGTGCCCACAATCCCTCCTCCACACCCCAGCTTGATCCTGTGCGTGCTGTCACAATCTCTATGAGTTTGTGCGTTCAACTGCCCCGTTTTGTTAAGAAAACATCTTTTCACTGAAGCCAGCTACCACCTCTGCCTCTTAGAATCTTGCTTCCCACTCATGAGTATTTGTAAGACTGCTCCCCTGTGAATAGACACAGATATAAGCATAGCGTATAACAGTCACGTGATAGGGATGTATAAGGTCTGTGCACAGTTTCATCCTGCAACAAGCACCACTGTTAGCGTTGTTGTTGCAGGTTCTTTTGTTATTCATATTTAAATATAATACTTTCCAGGAATATAATAGCGCTACACATGCCATTTGTGAACAGATTTTAAACACAGTATGTCATGGGCATCTTCTGGAGTAGGAAATCTACATCTGTTTCAACCTAATCAATGTGTCTTTGACATTCTACAATAGACTTGGAGCCTAAGTTACTTAAGTGCTCCTCTACTGCTGGGCATTTAAATGTTCTTTAATATTCTGTTCTTGCAAAAAAAAAAGTGTTTCTAAGAACATCTTGGTTGTCTATCTTTGGATGTTAATGATCACGTGTTTGCTAGACAAATTTTTAAAAAGTAGTATTAGAAGTTTTATTTATTACTGGACACAGATTAATATGTGTGAGGAAGTTGTTTTAAAGCTGAGTGACACTTTCTCGCCTTCGCAATAATAAATGAAAGGGCTATTTACACAGTGCAGCATGGGCACTAGCCGTTGCATCTGAGGTGAGGCTACATCTCTGGTTTTAGCTCAGATCTTTGATGAGACTCTCTCATTGCCTTAAGTTGCTGGGGTTTTTTTTTCTTAAATCAATCATAACATTGACTTTAAAAAAATACATATGTTCTTTATTTTTTTCTTATTTTCTATTAGAGTTTTTTTCCTTTCTATATAAAAGCAAGACATGTTTTATATTATTATAATACAATAATATTGCATTCCAACTAGAAGTTGGAAGTAAGTTTCTAAAAGTATTGCACTATTTTTTATTGTATAATAGGTTCCATCCTATATAAGTTATATAATTTTGGTAAAATCCTGAAAAGAAGTCTTCTTCTTATACATGCTGTTAAATATATTTTATTTCTTTCTTTCTAGTAGTGTTTTTTTGAGATGTTTAATAACTCATTATGCTTTTGGGGGGCTTACTATGACATAAGAACTTAACTTGGAAGTAGACGACTATAAGGAAACAGTGTCTATGCACACAGTATGGCAGCTGCTCATATGAACTTACAGTAGTTGTGACAACATGCATGAGACTCAAGCCAGTCCAAATTCCACCGTGGAGAGGCAAGGTGGGCACAAAAACACTCTCCGTTAACTGCAGAGCTGTTGCTGGCAATTGATAGTTTCTGGCACAGGAAGAGTCAGTTTCCTTTAGGAGTGTGGCCCTTGCTAAGTGAACCATGCTCCTGTGGAAGTCCACATACCCAAGAATATATGGGCAGCACAGAGGAGAAAAAGACTGAGGTAACAGGGAGGTGCTAAGACTGGCAGGTAAGAAAACCCAACTCATAGCTGGGCATAGTGTCACATGCTTGTGATTCCAGTGTTTATGATGATTACAAAGAATGATCCTTTGAGTTTGACAGCAGCCTGAGTGAGTTCAAGGTCAGTCTGGGCTACATAGCAACAGCCTGTCTCAAAACAAAACAAAACAAAAAAAAATTTAAAAATAAAAAAATGTTCAATCAGACACCAGGGTAGAAAGCGCTGGACAGAGGACAGAGCTCCTGAGGACAGAGGTTTAGTTAGAAATATTTCTAGCCACGAGGACCTTGTCAAAGGCCCCTTGCCTTCTTCTAGCTTTCCTGAATACTATTTTCAGGTGCCTTGTGTGTGATATTCGCTTGACCACTCACTCACCTTCCAGTGTGAGGTGGAGCAAGAATGGACAAAAGCAGATGGAGCTTCCCATCTTCAAGCAACTCCAAATCAACATGTAGAAAGCATTAAACAGAAAAAACAAAAAAGCTTTCAGCTTGCCGTTTGGGATGCTGGCATGCTCTGTACTTTAAACCCAGAGGGAGTTCTTCATTCACTCCTTTTGTAGAAATGTTGACCAAACTGGGTTATTGCTGCCCTGAATCTTAGAGGTCTTACCTGGTACTCAAACTAAGGAAAATAGGCTGACAAAGCCATGGACTTCATTAAATAATAACCCGAGACCAACATTAAAGCATGTAGACATTTTATCAGGCTAAGTCTAGAAATTGAAGTTATGCTTCCAACCAATCCAGACATGTAGTCAGTGTTTGTGGAACTCTGGAGAGCAGAGATTCAAGATTGTCAAAACCAGCCACCTTGAAAAAGAATTGCCAAACATTCTGGAAGTTCTTTGGAGATTGTAAAACAGGGCAGCTATGCTTCCTTTACTATTCTTGTCATACGGGGGCAAAGTGTACAAGTGGAATGTAAACTCTTATTTCCATGGAAGTTGTTATATCGTTATATTATGCCACTACTCTCTCAAGGGCACAACGTTTAGAAGTATGGTGCCCAACTACAGTGTGATTATTCATGATGTAGAAGGGTAACATAAGACATATAGGGCAAGGCTAGGATGTCATGGAAGTATTCTTGGTAGCACAACCCAGGTAGGGTTGTGTGTGTGTGTGTGTGTGTGTGTGTGTGTGTGTGTGTGCGTGTGTGTGTGGTGTGTGCCCGCACACTCGTGTGCACATGTGCACTCGAGTGAGTTCAACAGGAATGGTGCTCATAAGGACAGCATAAAAGACCATGTACAGGAATCTAGGATTGTGCCATGTGCTGATCCCAGTGGCAGAGCTAAGTCTAAAGAGAATGCCCTTTCATGCTCACAGTCCTGGTGGTAGAAGAGAACATTGGTTAAACATAAAAACAACCCACAACTTGAGGAATTCCCCTGGCAGCTTTGTCACAGCTGTGTTGTGCAAACCTTTGGGAAAAGGCTGAAAATACTAGGAAAAGCATGGTTCTGGCTGGTACCCAAAGGCACGCACCCCATAAACTGTGTCAGCACCCCATAAACATGCCACTTTTAATGGCAAGTGCATGTCCCTATTCACCACCACCGTTTATTCTACCACAAAGTCTCCCGGAACTTTGTTTCCAGAATTCCTTTTATCTTAACCATTAAACCAGCCTTGGAGAGATATTGAGGTCAGCTGTCCTGGACCCAAGTCGTATCTCCCCTGACCTCACCTGAGCAGTAATCTAACTAGCGACAAAGACTGTTGAGTAATGAGAACAGCCTTGTGGCAGGCTTCCTGATCAGCTAGCCATATTCTGAAAGCTGAACCCATCAATCGTCCAATAATGGTTTATGAATGTTCACTGTGGAATAGAAGCACTTTGAAACATCTGCTATGGTGAGATAATGAACATGGGTAGGTGCCTGAGAGTGAGAGGGTATATTAAAGAGACATGTAGGAAGACAGTTACATGGTCAAGCATTCACACAAAATGTGGAGATGCTGTGAGATTGCATCAGGAAGACCAAAGAGGGGATAAGACTGGCATTTAGGAAACAACAGGAAACCCAACTGAATCAAGTAACTTACTGGCCTCCCTCAAAAGATCAAAGAGAAAAAAGAAAAGAAGGCTCTTTCTGAGTGCGTCTTCCAACTCCAGGTCAAAAGTTTATTTTATTCTGAGGCTCCCATGGTTATAAGAATGGTCATCAACAAGAAAGACAAGAGGACCATAGCTAAAGAGGCAAGTGCCATGAGGGGAGAGAAAGTTAGAGCTTATATGGGCTGATGTTCCAACCGGAACTGAGTACCAAGGCTCTAGATGGGGGATAGTTAGCAAGTGTAAGGATAATAGACTAGTCAGCCATTTTTGAGAAGTCACAAAAGATGAAAGAGGTGTCAAAGATTGCACAAAAATTCTGTCTTGATTTTGACAGATATATTACACACACACACACACACACACAGAGAGAGAGAGAGAGAGAGAGAGAGAGAGAGAGAGAAATGGATCACCTGCCTAATTTCAGAATACTTTCTAATATGGTGTGTGAAGTGCTAGTAGAAAAAGTATAGCTTACTTCATGGAGGTACTGGGTAGTTTATTGTCAATGTGACACAAACTAGAGTCTTCTGGGAAGAGAAAGTTTTGGTTGAGGTATTGCTTTGACTAAATTTTATTGTGTGCAAGTTTGTGAGGTATTTTCTTGATTAGTGATTATTTGAGGGGGACCAGCTCACTATGAGTGGTGGCACCCTGGACAAATGGTCCTAAATTGTGTAAGAAAGAAGCTGAGCAAGCCACTAGGCAACATTTCCTCTGTGGTTTCTGCCTCAGTTCCTGTTTCCAGGTTACTGCACTGCTTGAGTTCCTGCCTTGGATCCACCCATCCCCTAGTGATGGATTGTGATCAGTAGTGTAAGCCAAATAAACACTTTCCACCCCAAGTTACTTTTGGTTAATGTTTTATCATAAAAACAGAAAGCAAACTAGGGCAGTTAATAACCATGTGGGCTCATAAGAACAATTCATTTTAATGCAAACAAACCTCTTCTCTGCTTCCTTTATCTCTCTTTCCTTTACATTAAAAATTGTACAGTTAAGGGAATTCTGTAAATAAAATAGCTTATTTTCTTTAAAAGAAATTTGTTTCTCATTTTTGTGATGAAGATTAAAAAATATGAGAAATATACTTAAGTATAATTATATAACTAGGTTAAATCAATTAATATTGTGACTTATTTAACAAATAATATACATTGCTATAATATACCAGAATGTTCTTTGGTATACTATAATTAGTTTTCAACAATATATTAATATTTGCATATATTACATGAGTATGTTATATATTATATATGTATATAGCTATATGTATGGATATGTGTATCTATATAAATATATAGCATATAGTATGAATATATATGTATGTACATAGAAAGATAAATATGCAAACAATATGTATATATTTAAAAGGTAGAAGAGCTAATCACTGATTCATATCATTCAAAGCAGAATGGTGCATTACAGGAATTTATGGAACCATCTAATTAAAGGTAACTAGAAGTGCAAATCCCATCCACTTCAGAGTGATTGGGAACTACCATCTTAAACACCTCCAGCCATGCTCACAAGTCTGTATATTTAGACCTGGCTTCTCCTTTGTGTTCTACATTTTTATACCAGACATCCTTCTCAAAATCTCTACTTGCATATCTCAACAAGAATCCTCAACTTAATTTCTTCCTGACAGAATTCTTTATCTCCTCAAAACTCTCTTCCTTCAATAAACAATACCACTGTCTATATAGACACTTGAGGAGAACCTATAGTCACTCTTATTTCCTTAAGAAGTTATATTGCCTGTACCTCTAGTATGAAAACTCTGAAATGGCTCCCAAAAGTTCACATGTTGAAGACTTGGTCCCTATGTACTAGTACTATTGAGAGGAGGTAGGATCTTAAGGAGAGGTGACCTAGTTGGAGAAAATAGATCACTGGCGGTATGCTCTTGAGGTATACATTGGGACTCTATTCCACCTCACCCCCTACACATCTGTCTCTTTCTCTCTCTGTTTCTTGGACACCATGACATGAATAGCTGACTCGCTCATGTGCTCTCCACTGTGATTTCTGTCTGGTCAAAGTCTTCTGAGGTCTCCGATATGTTTCTGTTTCTGATTTAGTTGATGTAGTTAACCATCCTTTAGATACTATGTTCCATATTTTCCATTAATCTTCCTTATAAATTTCTTTCTATCTCCATGACATGGTGCAACCATGTGACCATGGAAAAGAAATATTGTCCGTATGTTAGGACAACCAGGAACACATATAGTCATCCTCAACATGTAAAGTCATTAAGAAAACTAAAAAAAAAAAGTCAATGTTAGGTAGCCAAGATGAAGTAGACAGAAGATAGAATGGTGATTTCCAGGGTCCTTTAGGGAAAGAGGCAGGGGAATTGTTCTAGAATGGGTATGGTGTTTCAGTTAGAGAAAGTGAGAAACTTCAGTGGTTGGTGGTAATGGCTGAAAAATGTTGTAAATGTTCTTAATGTCACAGAGATTTACAGTTAAGTACAGTTAGAATGGTCAACTTTATGTTACATCTATATTTTATTACAAAATGAAAATAGAAACCAAAAATATAATTCCTCAAACTCATCAGCCCTCGTGTGAGGACAAGGTTTGAATGGCAGTATTTTTTAAAATTCCCCAGATGCTACATCGAAGTTTCCCTCCACTGTCTTTCACATCTGTTCTCTACATTTGTATCTCCAACTTTTCACAAATGTCCTGCATTTTAGCCACTACTTCTCGTGATGTCCCTGGGGTACTTAAAATCAGCTTGTATCATCTACATATCCCCTCTCATTCACATTGCTCCTCTTGGACACCAAATTCTCCAAATTTCAAAATTATATTCTCCACATTCTCACCAACAATTGCTATTTTCTGCCTTATTTTGTATAACATCTGAGCAAATGATATGAATCTATATAGTTTTGGAGTCTACTAGTTAGTAGTAGGGAAAATGAATTTTCCCTCAGTGAAGTTGACTTTACTGAGAAGGTCTCGGAGCCAAAGCATATCTTAGTTTGTAGAACCCTGGGTGGGAATCCTTAATCACAAAGAATCATTAAGAAGTGGACATTCTGGCAAAAACTAACACAGATACTTTTGTTAGTAACCACTAGATAAAGATTCACCCACTCTTCAACAGTAAAAACTTGGGTGATTCATTTATACTTTATTTATTTTTGTGGATACATGCATATACAGTTGTTTATCTTAGGGGCTATATAATTGCATGTTGAGTATATTCATGGATTGGTCTTCCATGACAACTCAGTTCTCAATCTTTTTTTCCTATCTCTTCTTTCAAGAAGAACATGAGAGAGCTGGCCCTAGTGGTGGGAGTATGGGTGAGTCAACCCTGGGGGCATGAGCAAGGGAGAGAGAGATATACACCTTCTATGTGCCTCTATGTGCCTTTGGCAGGAGACAGTCAAGACAGCTGGCCCTGTGGGCATGAGAGCAAGAAAGCTGGCCCCATTCCTCTGCTGGCTATGGTTATTTGGAAAGTGACTTGTACTCGACCTGGGCAGCACTGTACAGATGGCTCTGGTGGAGTGAGCACAGTTGAGTCAGCTGAGGTAATGAGTGCAGGAGAGCCGGCCCCACCCCTCACCAGGGAAATACAGGAGATTTGGCTCTGACAGTGTGGGTATAGGAGACCTAGATCCAGGACTTTGGCCCACCCCAACATCTACCCTGTCTATGAACTGTTGGAACACGTGAAGGGGCCAGTCCTGAAGAAATAAAGCTACAAGATCTCCATGACATAGGACAGCAGGATATCAAAGACAAATCTTAGTGAGGATCCAACATTGAAAGTGTAGCAGAAATTGGAGGCCTTTAACCTGACCAATGAGTCATTGTAATGAACATTCGCAAGTGAAGCTGTTTGGACAAAAGGGTATACTGTGTGACACTTGATGACACACTACAGCTTCCACGGCAAGATGTCTATCTTTGTCTTGTTTTTTGGTGGGGGGAGGAAGTTGCAAGGGTGGAAGTTGGATATGGAGGGATGGGGAGACAAGTAGGATTGGGTGCATATGTGAAATTCACAAAAAAGTTAAGGGGAGAAAGAGAGAGAGAGAAAGAGAGAGAGAGAGAGAGAGAGGTTCCAAACCCCTTCAGGGAATGCATTTATGTGATCAGAAGAAGAAGACTAAAAGTTCTTCCTTCTTCCAATTGTGGTATGGTGGGTTGGATGAAGGCTTTAAGACATGGGCCATTATGGGACACTAGTCCAAACCATAGCAAGAATTATAAACTATTGAACAATGTGAAGAAGCGATGTGGTAGAATTCTTAACTGCTGCTAAGGAAAAGGGTGAATTTAGTGGAGCTACATACTGCACCATGCTACACCGATCCTATGCAAGGAGGGGAAGCTAATTTTCAGTGTTTACTCCAAACAAAGCTTGGCACTTTTCACACAAGGGACTGAGTGTTTATTGACACAGCAAAGATTGTTGAGGCTAGCGTCTCTAGAAATTGCTGACCTAAGGGGAAGATCTAGACACAGAAAATACAGCCTCTGTCCCATAGGTGGAGCCGGCAAAATGGAAATCTGGTTTGTTCTCTGTTGGAGACTTCCATGGAAATACCTGAGAGGGCCTTGATACCTGGAGATTGCACTTCTCTGGTTCACAGGTCTAGATGGAGACTTAGCAACAACAGTTCTTCCTAAATATATGAACTGCCTGCAAAGAAGGTCTGGTTAGAGCCATCCTCTTTCTGTATGTGTAGATGATTCATGCGAAGAAAAATCTTCAGAAACATGGCAAAAACATCCATGCTAGAATCTACATTAAGAACCACCCAGATTTGCTTTAAAAATCTTTGGAGTGGGGGTATTATTTATGGAATTTGGAACACCAGTTTTAATTTTCCTATAGAGCATCACCAGAACACACCATAGCAATGACCTCTTTCCACCTGCCATTTCCGGAATTTTCTAGGCAGAGCCATGGCCAGCCCTTACCTTTTAATCTCCTTCCCAGAGTCTTGAGACTCCTTTGTTAAGGAGGGCGCTGCTGTACATGGAATGGGTTGTAACTAATTACCTGTGGGTCTGCTTAGGTGAGCTGCAGCGATTCTGTTTTCTCACCCTTTCCTTCATGGCAAAAACCACTAATGAGGCTGTTAAAGGAGATGTGACATGTCTGTGACTTGGATGCAGTGGGATGTGGAAAGGGAAAAACAAAACCCTTTGTTGTGAGTTCTTACTGGATACTTTGTCAGTGCTGATTGTTAATTACTGTCGGGTGATACTTTGGGTGATTAATTGACCTTTCTTAGGAGAAACAAAGGCCACTTACTAATATAGCAGAAACCAGAGTGCATGCTTTGTCACATCGCTGCTTTTTATCAGGGGCAACTCCATCAGAACCCCTCCTTCTGGCCATAGCTACTTAGAAATAGTACTGTGTTTCCTCCTTTGTGTGGGTCTTTACCCAAGAGGCTTCATGTCTATTGGCAAATGCGATTTTCAGAGTCCCCAAGACAGATTGTTTTACTCTGAAGTGAGTTTTTTTTAATGGTATGAAAACAATCAAACAAACAAACAAAAGCAAGAAACAATTCACACACAGGAAGTGCATTTATGTTTCTACTTCTAATAGTGCTCTAGTCACCCTATTGCAGCTTGGGCTTGGTAAACATTGTGTTAGAGCTGGAAGCTATTTCTTCACTGCTGCTAATGATGCATGACCTATTAGCAACTAGGTAACATCTTCCTTCAGCAAAACACCATAAGGTATTGAAGAATGGCCCTGTTGGCTTGAGCCCCCAGAAACTCACTATGTAGCTAGGAAGACAGATACATATGCAAGGTTTCTTCAGGCCTGTCCAGGGTCCCTGCCCTGAAACACAGGCTTTGGTGGCCTCCCTCAGAGCAGGTAACTTGTGTCACAGCTCTTCTCTTGAGCTCCTGGCTGGCAGGTCCACTTTGTAGTCCTTCAGGTACTGCCAAGAGATCATGTCTGATGGAAACCATCGTGTTCCCACCAACATGGCTCCTTTCTCCTGGATTCTCAATTAGGGTTATACGGAGCCACTGGGATGTCTGAAGTCTCCTTCAAACGTAGAGTTGAATTTACTATTGGTTCTGTAGTTTTTATTCTCTACAGCTTCTGTCCTTCCTTTCTTCCACATCTCCCACTATCCACCCATAACTCACTGCCTACACTTTTACAACTATCCCCTAATGGATGTCTTAGTCTCTGACTTCTCAAAAGCAAATATGATTCTGTTGCTTTGTGACTCCTCATAAACTTTCAATGAGTGGAAGTTCCAGAGTTGGGAATGCGATTCCATCAGATCTGGCCCATACCTACTTGTGTGGAACTTTCTGAATTTTGTGTTTGCCTTTGCGCCTGTTCTTTCTATCCATGCCTCTGTACCCTCTGTCACCTCCTACTTTCTTAGTTTCCCGTCTATTTTTTTTCACTTAAACTTCTCTTATGTGTGGCTTCTCAAATGTGTATTTTCCTGTGGTACAAATAGATTTGACATTTCACCGTGCCCCTCTGTCATTCTGGGTTGTTTTAGTACCTAACATCACAGGAACCTTACTTATCAAGAGGGCCATTCTCAGGATGGTGTAACGTCCATTTGGATAGGGTTTGACTTACAGTTTTAGCACCATAACTTAGCATAGTCTCAGTTCCTAATGAGTTCAATTAATTACTATAGAGTATATGATAGACTAATTCCACAGGAGTCAGCCTTTCAAAAAATTTTTATCACTATGTATGTATGCATGCATGCATGTATGTATGTACATATGTATGCATATATATAATGAATATATGTATGTATATAATGGATATATGTATATATAATGAATATATATGTATGCATATAATGAATATATGTATGTATGTATATAACATATGTATGTATATAATGAATGTATGTATGTATATATAATTAATATATATATGTATGCATATAATGAATATATGTATGTATGTATATAATGTATGTCTGTATATAATGAATGTATGTATGTATGCATATAATGAATATATGTATGTATGTATATAATGTATGTATATAATGAATATATGTATGTATGTATATAATGGATATATGTATATATATATAATGAGTATATATGTATGTATGTAATGAATATATGTATGTATATAATGGATATATGTATGTATGTATATAATGTATGTATGTATATAATGTATGTATGTATGTATGTATGATATCTCTGTCAGTGTGGATGTATGGGTCACAGTGGGAATGTGGAAATAAGAGCATTAACCATGGAAATCAGTTCTCTCCTTCCTCCATGTGGGTTCCAGATAGAAAACTCAGGTCATCAGGTTTGGAGGTCAGCACCTTTACCGGCTTGCTGAGCCATCCCTCTTGACCAGGACAATTCTTTAATAAAATTTCCCTGGTTTGCTGTTCCTTTAACCCCCCTTTGAATCTAATTTTTTCCTGGTTACATACATTGTTTCTCTATCTCCTGATGCCATGCTATGATAGTAGCTGACAAAGAAACAAAGAGTGAACTTAACTTTATAGACATTAATTCCAGAGAATTCAGATTTTGCCAAACACTTGCTGATATAAAAGCTTCATGTAAAGACAACTGAATGCTAGTATGCCCCCAAACTGACATGTTAGAATCCTAACCCCAAACATGGTGGTATGTGAGGATGGGGGCCAGGCAGGATAATCTGGGTAAGATGAACCCGTGAAGGTAAGACTGTTGAGTCTCCAGGAGCTCACTTTTTCCAGTTATGCATAGGAGGCCATGTGAGCACACAGCAAGACAGAGACCACCCACAGGTCACAGAGGGGGCTTTAGAGTGAAGCCCATCTCTCTAGGACTTTCACTTTGAATTTCATAGTTTTAGAACCATAAAAAATACATAGACATTGTTTAATGAAACCAGCCTAGGGTATTTCATATGACAGTTCAATCAAACTATAACAATATAGTATTTCAATGGTATAATTTCATGTATGGAGGCAGACTGATGGGAAAACTTATTTCATAATAGCTCGTCTCTCTGTCAGTCATATCATCTAGGGCAGTAGTATCTTGTCATACATGAATGCTATCTGACAAGATATTTGCTATAATTACTAAATGTGGCCAAGTCTAAGAAAGAGTCAAGCCCACATGCACAATTCTATACTTCCCTAGAGTGGATTTCCCTGCTGTGACCCTAGACGCTTTAGGACTTGTGACTCAGGCCTTGCTACTTTTTTTCAAGTTGTCTCAAGGACAGTAACTTTATTGGCATTGACTCCTCCGCCCTTCTGCTGGCAACTAGCTGGGGTGAGAACAGGTGATGGAGGAGAGGAAGGCAGGGGTTGTAATCTGAGATGTCCTTTTTTACTTCAGTGAGAGCCAACATGGTGTTTCAGCTTCAGCTAAAGGCCACAGGGGATCAGCCTTGTTTCTCTGAAACAACAATGAAGGAACATTTGGTGCCAACTAAACAACCACATCTTGAGTTTCTACCTTAAAATAGATAGATGTTTACATCATTTTAATGCCAGGGTCTCAATGACATTCATTCCTGTTCTCATTTTAGTTGATCTTCCTTTGGTTTGGAAAGGAATCCACCTCTGTATTTGTTGTTCTGGAGAGTTTCCCATGTTCCCAGTATTGCTAGGTAATGTGTACACAGCACACATAAATACACACATCTACATGACTATGATCTACTTGCAGTAAATCTATAAGCTGAAAACCAGCAGGAATTATATCCATAGCACTATCGAGTATTACTGTAAGGAATCCACTCTCATCTCTGTTAAGCCAGTGCTGATGGTGTCTGTGCTAAAAGACTATTAAAAACAATAAACATCATCCTGTGTGTCGATGCCTTCATAAAATTCAATACAAATGAATTATTAAAGAAAGGACAAGCAAATGTGTATGCACTGGGAACACTTCTATTAGGTCATGTGAGCAAGCTTCAAGACAGAGGCCACCTTCAAGGTAGCTTTCATTCTGAAGCCCTTTGACCTTGAACTTCTTAGCTCCAGAGTTACAAAAAACAAAAGTGTGTTGTGAATTATACACAGCCTAGTGGATTTCCAGCATATATATATATATATATATATATGTGTGTGTGTGTGTGTGTGTGTGTGTGTGTGTGTGTGTGTACTTACACTTTGAGTCGAATAATTATTGAATAAATCAACCCACAGGCCTATTTCTTGACCTCACCATTAAAGTACTCTCATGGAATTGCCCAGAAGGTTCTGGTCCATTAAGGCTTAGGGGCTTTTCTCTAAGCCCCTAATGTCTAGGTCACTTTTTCCATGGAAGGGAATAAGACATGTGTCTTAGTCAGGGTTTCTATTCTTGCACAAACATCATGACCAAGAAGCAAGTTGGGGAGAAAGGGTTTATTCAGCTTACACTTTCCACATTGCTGTTCATTACCAAAAGAAGTCAGGTCTAGAACTCACACAGGTCAGGAAGCAGGAACTGATGCAGAGGCCATGGAAGGATGTTACTTACTAGCTTTCTTCCCCTGGCTTGCTCAACTTGCTTTCTTATAGAAGCCAAGACTCCCAGCCCAGGATGGCACCACCCATGATGCCCGCCTCCTACCTTGATCACTAATTGAGAAAACGCTCCACAGCTGGATCTCATGGAGGCATTTTCTCAACTGAAGCTCCTTTCTCTGTGATAACTCCAGCTTGTGTCAAGTTGACACACAAACCAGCCAGTACATGGTTCCAGCGAAAGTGATCTATGGGCGCTCTTCATTCCAGGTACTAATTTAGTAAGAAAGACAAGCTTGTTGTGGCTAATGAGCAGTGAGTGCCCCTAGAAATAAATGTGGCAGTGGTGGTGTGATGCTAGTGTCTTTTCTCCCAAAGTAACTCTCTTATGTTAAAGGCCTTTAAAATTAAACCAAAACACACAGGCATGGGAAAACATCAGCAGATGGTGGCTATCAGGTATGAGGGTTGACAGAAGCTCAGTCCTGATACTAAGACAGTCAAGAAGCTGAGAGATAATTCTAGAAGATAGGACAGAAGTGAGAGTTGGGAGAGGTACTGAGAGCTCTTTCCAGGCTTGATAGGGATTCTGCTTTGTAATAGTTGACCTCTGTGATGGGGTGGAGATAGAGTTCTCCAAACCAGTCCCTCACCCTCAAGGGCAGAAGCCTGGACTTGGCAATACCAGAAATCATCCTGGAAAACAAGAAGATTTGTATTGGGCAGCCCTTTAAAGCAAAACCAAAATGAACAAAAAAGGTTATTTATAGAATTCAGCTCTCTCTCATTTATTGCTAAACTACATCTTGACTCTCTTGTTTTCAGTCGTTCAGCACATTTCCCTGAACAACTTTTAATGTTTGTAGCTTTCACATTACTGTTGAGATATCCTCACTCATTCACCTATTTGGTCAACTACTCTTTGGTTGCATGTGGCACTTGGGATTGAATCTAGGACGTCACACACATTTACATAGTAGACAAGTGCTCTACCATGGAACTGTGGCCCCAACTTTGAGTCAGACATTCTCTATGCTGAAGCTGTGCAGTGGTTAGAAACATGCAATGTGGAAGAAGTCATGACAATCTCTCTGTATTTAATAGGGTTACTTGCCTCTCTGGAGTTTAACTTCTTGAGTTCTTTGTATATATTGTATATTAGCCCTCTGTCGGATATATAGGGTTGGTAAAGATCATTTCCCAGTTAGTTGGTTGCCGCTTTGTCTTTTTGACAGTGTCTTTTGCCTTGCAAAAACTTTGTAATTTAATGAGGTCCCATTTGTCAATTCTTGATCTTAGAGCATAAGTTATTGGAGTTCTATTCAGGAAATTCTCCCCTGTGCCCATATGTTCAAGGTTCTTCCCTAGTTTCCTTTCTATTAGTTTCAGTGTGTCTGGTTTTATGTGCAGGTCCTTGATCCACTTGGACTTTAGTTTAGTGCAAGGAGATAAGAATGGGTCAATTTGCATTCTTCTGCATGTTGACCTCCAGTTGAGCCAGCACCATTTGTTGAAAAGGCTATCTTTTTTCCACTGGATGGTTTTAGCTCCTTTGTCAAAGATCAAGTGACCATAAGAGTGTGGATTCATTTCTGGGTCTTCAATTCTGTTCCATTGATCTACATGCCTGTCACTGTACCAATACCATGCGGTTTTTAACACTATTGCTCTGTAGTACAGCTTGAGGTCCGGGATACTGATTCCCCCAGAGGTTCTTTTACTCTTGAGAATAGTTTTAGCTATCCTGGGTTTTCTGTTATTCCAGATGAATTTTTGAATTGCTCTTTCTAACTCTATGAAGAATCAAGTTGGGATTTTGATGGGGATTGCATTGAATCTGTATATTGCTTTTGGCAAGATGGTCATTTTTACTATATTAATCCTGCCAATCCATGAGCATGGCAGATTTTTCCATCTTCTGAGGTCTTCTTCAATTTCTTTCTTCAGAGACTTGAAGTTCTTGTCATACAGATCTTTCACTTGTTTGGTTAGAGTCACACCAAGATACTTTATATGGTTTGTGGCTATTGTGAAGGGTATCATTTCTCTTACTTCTTTCTCAGCCTGCTTATCCTTTGGGTATAGGAAGGCTACTGACTTGCTTGAGTTGATTTTATATCCGGCCACTTTGCTGAAGTTGTTTATCAGCTGTAGGAGTTCTCTGGTGGAGTTCTTTGGGTCGCTTAAGTATACTATCATATCGTCTGCAAATAGTGATAGTTTGACTTCTTCCTTTACAATTTGTATCCCTTTGACCTCCTTTTGTTGTCTAATTGCTCTAGCTAAAACTTCAAGTACTATATTGAAAAGATATGGAGAGAGAGGGCAGCCTTGTCTAGTCCCTGATTTCAGTGGGATTGCTTCAAGTTTCTCTCCATTCAGATTTATGTTGGCTACCAGTTTGCTGTAAATTGCTTTTACTATGTTTAGATATGGGCCTCGAATTCCTGATCTTTCCAAGACCTTTAGCATGAAAGAATGCTGAATTTTGTCAAATGCTTTCTCGGCATCTAATGAGATAACCATGTGATTTTTTTCTTTGAGATTGTTTATATAGTGGATTACATTGATGGATTTCCTTTTATTGAACCATCCCTGCATCCCTGGGATGAAGCCTACTTGATCGTTGTGAATGATCGTTTTGATGTGTTCTTGGATTCGGCTGGCAAGAATTTTGTTGAGTATTTTTGCATCAATATTCATAAGAGAGATTGGCCTGAGATTCTCTTTCTTTGTCGGATATTTGTGTGCTTTTGGTATTAGCGTAATTGTGGCTTCTTAGGCAAATGGTCAGAACTTGAAAATATCATCCTTAGTGAGGTAACCCAATCACAAAAGAACACACATGGTATGCAGTCACTGATAAGGGGATATTAACCCAGAATCTCGGAATACCCTAGACACAATTCGCATATCAATAGATTTCCAAGAAGATGGAAGGAGAGACCCCTGGTCCTGGAAAGACTGGATGTAGGGGAACGCCAGGACAGAGAAACAAGAGGGGGTTGAATGGGGAAAAGAGGGAGGGAAGGGGGCTTGTGGGACTTTCGGGGAGGGAGGAAACGGGAAACGGGAAATGATTTTGAATGTAAATAAAAAAAAAACCTTAGAAAATAAAAAAAACAATACAGATACTATATTCACAGAAAAAAAAAGAAGCACTTTTATTTAGTACACCCCCCTAGATGAACTTAACAGAAGAGGAAATTAATGAATAGAAATTTCTTTTCTTTTTTTATTTTCTTTATTTTTTTTATTTACATTCTAAATGATTTCCCCTTTCCCATTTCCTCCCTCCCATAAGCCCTCTTCCCTCCCCCTGTTCCCCATTCAACCCCCTCTCGCTTCTCTGTCCTGGTATTCCCCTACATCTTTCCAGGACCAGGGGTCTCTCCTTCCATCTTCTTGGAAATCTATTGAATTGTGTCTTGGGTATTCCAAAATACTGGGTTAATATCCCCTTATCAGTGACTGCATACCACGTGTGTTCTTTTGTGATTGGGTTACCTCACTAAGGATGATATTTTCCAGTTCTGAACATTTGCCTAAGAATTTCATGAATTCATTGTTTTTAATTGTAGAGTAGTATTCCATTGTGTAAACATACCACATCTTCTGAATCCATTCCTCCGTTGAGGGACATCTGGGTTCTTTCCATCTTCTGGCTATTATAAATAAGGCTGCTATGAACATAGTGGAGCATGTGTCCTTATTGCATGCAGGGGAAGCCTCCGGGTATATGCCCAGGAGTGGTATAACAGGATCCTCCGGGAGTGTCATGCCCAGTTTTCTGAGGAACCGCCAGACTGCTTTCCAGAATGGTTGTACCAGCTTGCAATCCCACCGGCAGTGGAGGAGTGTTCCTCTTTCTCCACATCCTCGCCAACAACTGCTGTCTTCTGTGTTTTTGATCTTAGCCATTCTGACTGGTGTGAGATGGAATCTCAGGGTTGTTTTGATTTGCATTTCCCTAATGACTAAGGATGTTGAACATTTCTTTAGGTGCTTCTCAGCCATTAGATATTCTTCAGGTGAGAACTCTTTGTTTAGCTCTGTACCCCATTTTTAATAGGGTTATTTGGCTCTCTGGGGTCTAACTTCTTGAGTTCTTTATATATATTGGATATTAGCCCCTCTGTAGGGTTGGTAAAGATCTTTTCCCAGTTTGTTGGCTGCCGCTTTGTCCTTTTGACAGTGTCCTTTGCCTTACAGAAACTTTGTAATTTTATGAGGTCCCATTCTATTCCACACTTTCTGAGTTGTTATTGTACAGAATGGATGCTCAGCAGGTGTGAATTATTCAGTTTACCTACCTATGGAAATGTTAATTTCATCTAAAACACCCAAGTGTGAATAGCTTGAACTATGTTTGACCATGTATCTGGGTACTTTGTTGTCAAGTCAACACGTTAAAACTAACCATCTTAAGTCGGTAGTATAGCTGATTGCTCTAAAACTAGCCATCACAGGGTCATGTCAAAGTTCCTGTGAATTTAGTCATTCAGTGCTATTTACATGCTCTATATACGCTGAGATATCTGAGGAAGGTCAGATTTCCATCTGTGATAGTCTTAGAAGTTAGGTAAAGACTGATAAGACATAGGAGGAGACGAGAGAAGTCAAAGCCCTGTTGCCTGGACATGGGAGACCAGGTCTTGAATCTGTGACAGTGCCCCCCTCTCAAGAAACACCTTCAAAAGGTAAAAACCAAACCCCTCACCCTGGGACACCACAGTCTTCTCAGCTGGACCTGAGTTTTGTTTTGGTCTTGTTCTTGATGCTTTGCCATGACAAGGTTTTCTTCAGTCAGTATATAGTAAGTCCTACTGTGTGCTAGACACAGCTGAAATATTTGACCTCTGCTTCTGTTCATACAGCTCACCTAGCTTGTTCTACCTTTTGGAAGCAAACCCTCCCCTTTCCTCTCAGCTCCCCTTAAGGATTGCCTTTCATTCATTTTCAGTCATTCAGCATATTTCCCTGAACAACTTTTACTGTTTGTAGCTTTCACATTACTGTCTATCGCCTCACCGCACCATAAACAGCTCCTCTTCCAAACATGAACATGATCGTTTTTGGTGCAAGTAATTTAGAAGTAGTGGCAGGGTCAATGTTTTATCTTATTACCAAGATTTTTTTTTAACATATTTCATGTTTCTTTTCTCTCTCCCTCTGGACTATAAAGCAAGAGAACTTGATTTCTAGTATCCTGGTGTTCTTCATGGAGCCTTTCAAAAACAATCATGTGATATTTGCTGTCTGTGCTTGAAGTCTTAGCTAGTGATCAAGGGGAAGAAAAGTGAGGGACAGCTCCCACCCCTTGTTATAGTGGCAGATATCCAGATTTGGAATTGAGACACCTTGGGGATTGTGCAGGGACCAATAGGGAAGTATCTACCACTCATGAAAAAGATGGCTTACTCCGGTCAGCATGAAGGTGATTTCTAGATGTATCCACAACAATGAGAAGTGGACAGGAAACTCTAGCAGGCAAGGCGGAGTCCCAGAAAGCACAACCTGATTGAAGTTCATTCTATGTTCCTTTTTAGAATCAGTAGTTTTTCACTGCAAAAAAAAAAAAAAGGTATAAGCTGGTATCTAGAGGGACTTCAGCATCTAGGAAAATCCCAAAATATTGAATAGAGTGAAAGAAGGCTAAAGGTCCTCCTTTTTCTTGTCTCATCATTTGACACCTTTGCTCTTCACCTCTTAGTCACAAGTGAGAACTCATTTCCTAGTGCTGGATACTTAAGCAGGCTGCTATGCAAGAGTAGGGCAAACAGGGTTAGTAGCAAAGCCAGGCATCAATTTTTCATTTCCAGTCCGATCACTAAACTTTTAGCCGAAACTGCATGTGATACATTGTAGGTGTCCTTAAATATCAATAAAATTGATTTAGGCGAGTTGAATCAAACCGACAATTACAGAGAAATTGGCAACACTAATAGGTGTTAATGATAGGTAGACCACCTAATTTTGAGAAATAATAACAATTAGAATGCTTCTATTGTGCTTTCTAGCGACCTCACTTTGGGCTTTGACTTAAGATAGTACATGTCTAGTTAAAGGAGTTACATGGGTTTAAATTCAATACTCAGTTACCACTAGAGACCATTCTCCTCGACAGACCTTTCTGGATAAAACAAAGATTCCCTTCACCTCTACTCTGGTTAGCTGCCTTTGCTTTCCATGATCACTTCTGCATACACGCCAGTGGCCAGAGCAAGTAACATGGCTACTTAGCAGACTCAGGTATAGATGTAGACTTCTCACATAAGGAGGAACACCATGGGGCACATGGCTGGTGGTTGGAGATATACCTCAGTGTTATACCACTTGCCTAGCATGGGAGAGGTCTTGGGTTCAAGATCCAGCACTTCTAAAAAGGGGCCAGAAATAAATGTAGCTTTATTTCCCCACCCAAAGATCCTTCCAGTGTGCACAAGTCACACACTGAGTGGAACATCTATAGACCAAGGTATATCATCCTTTCGCAGACAGAGGCAGGCCACACTTTTCATATTGTGAAGCCAAACACAAAACATGATTCTTTTTCCTTCCATCAATCCTTCAAATGCTCTTTAAAATAAAATATTTTCTAGTTTAAATAAATTCCTTTCATTGTTCTCTGAAACATAGTTTTAAGTCCTTTTTAATTCTCTGATGCCATTTCATTTGCATTTTATTGGATTATAAAGCTTGTAGCAATACCAGGTCCAGGTCTGTTTAGTTCCTCAGTAGTTCCCTGTGGCCAAGCTCAGCATCTAGCATCTGGAACACACTCAACACCCACTTATCAAATGCACAAAATGCACTGAGCACAAGTTACTCAGGTTGTAGCTTAGAATTTTGCCTGCCCCGACACTGCCCTAAAAACTTGTTCTGGTTCTAGTATGAATTTTTCTCTATTTTTTCAAATGTTTTCTTCTTTATGCTTTGTTGTTTGAGCATCCTAATCTACTTTTTTAAAATTTGAAGTCCAAAATGTTCCAAACTTCAAAAAATTTTGAGTACCTACATGGTAATGCAAGTGGAAAATTCCACACTGGTGACAATGTGACATGTAGTCTAACACAGTGGCACTAAAAAACTAAATTTCAGATTGTGTGCATAAGGAACATGAATTTAAATTTAGCCTTTGCACTGGATCCATTCCTAAGATAACTCATTGTATAGAAGTATGTCTTCCAAAATCAGAAAAATAATTGCAATCTGAAACCCTTCTGTTTCCATGTATGTTGTATCAGAGAAAGCCATCCTGTGTTGTTCAGTCAATCTCTTGAATTCTAATGCAGACCTCATCTCTCATCTCCTTACTCCAGCTTTCAGGATTTTTAGGAATCCCAGTTTTTGTCACCCTGGATATTAGTTATCCTTTTCATACACACCATATGCAGACCACTAGATTTGCTTCCATGGCTTTGTTCAAGCCACTGAGAAGGTAGAGAGGAACAGCTAGAAATGCCATGTGACACACTAGCATGTGACACACCACCACGTGACACACTAGCATGTGACACACCGCCACGTGACACACTAGCATGTGACACACCGCCACGTGACACACTAGCATGTGACACACCGCCACGTGACACACTACCATGTGACACACTAGCATGTGACACACCGCCACGTGACACACTAGCATGTGACACACCGCCACGTGACACACTACCATGTGACACACCGCCATGTGACACACCACCATGTGACATACTACCATGTGACACACCGCCATGTGACACACCACCATGTGACATACTACCATGTGACACACTACCGTGTGACACACCACTATGTGACACACCGCCGTGTGACACACTACCGTGTGACATACTACCATGTGACACACTACCGTGTGACACACCACTATGTGACACACCGCTGTGTGATACACTAGCATGTGACACACTAGCATGTGACACACCACCATGTGACACACCGCCATGTGATACACTGCCATGTGACACACCACCATGTGATACACTACCATGTGACACACCGCCGTGTGACACACCGCCATGTGACACACTAGCATGTGACACACTAGCATGTGACACACCACCATGTGACACACCACCATGTGATACACTAGCATGTGACACACCGCCATGTGACACACCGCCATGTGACACACCGCCATGTGACACACCGCCATGTGACACACTACCTTCCAGTCTGCCACTAGCAGTTATTGGAAATCTGGTGCCTATGGGGTCTGGCAGACAAGCCTACCTGCCTGCCCAGTGGTGCTTCAGAAACCTTTCCAGGCAGGATTACTTATTAGCACGATTTACATATCCTTGATCCTGCTTTTCTCTCTGTGAAGCATTAGTCTTGGGAAGGGTAAGCCAACATTGATTATATAGTGCACCTACAGGGCTTGCCTCAATCCATGTGGTGCCTGCTAAGTACTAGACACATGCCGTCTTCTGTGTCTGCTAAGTAGTCATTCCTCTTGGTCTCTTGTCACTGGGTTCAGAATTAGAAGATAAATTTACCAAGTCCTTTGATTCAGGTATATTCCCCAATTCCAACATCCCCACTCCTGACTGTTGGAACAAGATACAATTCTACTCTCTGGAGTATCCATTCTCAAGCAGCCAAGAACTTGAAGAAGTTTCCAAATTCATACTTACAAAAAAAACAAAGTAGACAATCCCAGGAACATCTTTGGAAATTTGCTCTGACTCTTCACATAGGGAAACCATCCAAGATCCCCCAAGTCAATATGCTGACCAACTTTAATGGTGCTTTTGGGACCCCATATATTTTTAGCATATCCTCCCACCTAATTGTTTTTTCTCAGGAACATCCAAGCCAGTCTGAGCCAAGTAACTGAGGGAAACTCAAAAGTAATTCTCCTCTGAAAACCCACAACATGGAAACCCACTCGTACCTAATAAAAAGGGGCTTAGAGGAGAAATGCAAGGGTACTAGGGATTTCGGGTGTGTCTCCTCTCTCCTCTCAATCTTAGTTGTCAAGCTCATGTCAAACTCAACTTCAGACACATTTTTACTAATGAAATACCTACGTATGTTTTCTGGGTCAGACTAGAGTGCTCAGCTTACGATTTAGCCAGATACAAATGTATACTCACATTTTAGGGCAGCAAGAGTGTTTGTACTCATTTAACTAACTTTAAGTAGTCAAGTAGCTAACTACTATTTAACTATTTTAAGTAGTTAATTTTTTTTTAATTTGGAAAGATTGGATGTAGGGGAATACCAGGACAGAGAAGCAAGAGGGGGGTGAATGGGGGTGGGGGAGGGAAAAGGGCTTATGGGACTTTTGGGGAGGGAGGAAACGGGAAAGGGGAAATCATTTGGAATGTAAATAAAAAAAATATAGAAAAAAAAAGAAAAAAGAAAATGTCTTACAGCTGGAACTTATGGAAGCATCTCCTCAAGTGAGGTTCCCTCCTTTCAGAGGAAACAATAGTTTGTGTGTCAAGTTGATGTAAGACTAGCCAGCACATCTACGCATACATTTTTAAAATATTTTTTGAGATTAAAATATAATTATATAACTTCCTCCCTCCAAAAAAAAATAAGTAGATAATTTTTAATAGGATTTTTTTGTGACAAGTTGCTCAGTCACTTCCTAATTAAGATGTTTATTCAGATAGAGCTCAAACTCTACCTTGGACCAGGGACTCAGAACTACCCTGGATCCTAGGACGAAAGGTTCTTCAAACTGCTTTCATGGTGACGTCTGCCTAACGTGCACATGCCTAACTTTATTGGACTGAACACTTAGAAGTGACAAAAATGGTGAATTTATTTACATATATACAACACAATAGGCTATATAAGTAAATCAGGAGATGAAAAAGGTTACAAAGGATAATATTATCCTAAACGATTTTAGGACAGTTGACAAACTTGACTATAAACAAGAAAGTCATACTAAAAATTTGTAAAAGTAATTAGTTGGTATTAAGTTATTTGATAATTTAAAAAAAAAAACAAATTTCAGAAGCACTTACGCAGAGAGACCTATCTAACATGCAAGTTCAGACAAAAGCATTTCCAGCTGATAAAAACGTTTAGGGCAAATTTAGGGCCTGCAATCACCCCTCAGGAAGGGACTCTCAGGCTGAGAAGGGTTGCGAGCTGAAGGTGATGGGTCTGGGGGCCTGGAGAGGTAACAGTTGTTTGTGAAACAGCTCCTGTGGCTGATGGGTCTGCCCATCAGTTGTTTGCTGTTCTGCTCTTTGTGTCTTACTTATTTTAATGGATCTCCATTTCCCTCTGATACTTCACAAAAAACATCTGTGTTAATGGAGGATTCTTTTGCATTTTTTTTAACTTATGGACAAAACAAGCATAGAAAGATATCTGAGTAACTTTTTTAAAAAGTGGAAGTAAATTAGAATTGTTTAAAAATATTTCTTTATGAGAGTGGGACTATAAGAATGTGGGCTCTAGCAACTCAAAAAAAAAGAAAGAAAGAAAGAAAGAAAATACAGGTGTGAATCTTTCTAGTTTAATTTGCTCTTAAAGAATGATGGTCTGTGAATACATTAAAAGCAAAAAAATTGCTCACAAAGTTGTTAGTATACTAATTTTAAAATATTGACTATTCATTACAATAAGTCTTCAAATATTCCTACTTTCAATGATTTGCAAGCCTCTGTCCTTTACTGGCTATAATAGTTTTTATTTTATGGTGTATTTCTTTTTAAATATTTTATAGTTCTGACTGGATTATCCCTAATTAGTCCAAATCATTAAATACTTTATCTTAGGCTAAAATGTCTATTGCATAGCTTATAAACAGACAATTTTCAAATTTTCTAGCATGTGGCTTCTTCTTTTAGATGTAAGAAATTCATCTGGTACAGAAATTATTTAGAGACACTAAGAGATTATATTAAGGAAAAAGCATCAGAGGTTAACAAAAAAAGAGTAACTTGTATAGAGAGACAAAAAGAAGCTTGCCTGAGAGATGAGGAGAAACCATATATCATGCTTATTTTGGTAATTTAAGAAAGTAACAGTGGAAAGGAAACGAAGTAACAGACAAGAATGAGAAGAACAGCCTCCGCAGGCCTGCTTTCTGTTGGAGAAAATTCCAGGGGAAAGTATTTAGTCACATTCCTGGCTTTTCCCTGAGATATCACATTGCAGACTTCGTGTTCAGCCTGAGCAGCAGAACACAGAATAGTGATTGCGTTGCCGACAGGGACAGAGAGGATTATATAATGCTTGCTATTGAAAACTGCAGTGCAGAGACGCCTTCCATCGGCACAGCTCCCATCCCAGAGGCCAGGAGAGTCAAGAGGAATTCACACTCAAGGGCTCCAGCAGGTGCAGTGTTGGATAAACTGACAGATGTCAAAGCCCACTGGTCTCGATGAGTGAGCGGTGCGGGCTACAATCAGGACCATGTGGTTCTAAGAACAGGGTCTCTGTTCTCAAGAGTGTGTGTGCACACACACACATATATTGATTGTGTAAGAGTACAGAACTATGTCTGTGACACAGAATGGAAGGAAGAATCATCACTTCATTTTTATGTAAGTTTTCAAACGTATACAAAGTGAAGGAATAGGAAAATTAACTCTCATGTACTTCTCCCAAACCCCCACTGCTTTCATAAAGACCCATCCTCATTCTCTTTGATTTTGAAATAGAGTATACATAATATATCTAAAAGTCTGTATTATTTTGACAGGCAGATCTGACATAAATACATAACCCACATGCCAAATTTCACTGTAGCTCTCTGGGGTTCACTAGGGATGTAAAGGGGTTTTAGTTAAGTGGGTCCCATTTTGAAGATCGAGATCGGCTGACACAATGCTGGTGCTTTAGGTTAGTGTCTGTTGTTTGGGGTTCTGTTGAAGAAAAAGTAGGAGGAAGATAAATACACACACACACACACACACACACACACATGCATACACACACACAGTAATGTGCACACGTATTGCATACCCACACATTCATACATGCACACACGCACAGTCTGCCAGGGTTTGTTCAAAGGCTGTTGTGCTAAAGGCTCATTCTTGAACATCTGCTGTTTCTGGAATATGGTGGAACCATGAGAAGGTGGAGACCTCGGAGAGGTGCTAGTGCAAGAGGGAGGTGTGGTTGAGGGGCTGTGAGAGCGTGGCCTCTTCCTGTTTCGTTTTTTCTGTTTCTGCTTCCTAGAGGTATGTTCTGCCATGTGCTCTCCACCACTGCCATTCAATGTGCTTACAGATTGAGTCTACCTAATCTTAGAGAAAAGCATTTAAAACTAGAATGTCTAAAAGTAACTCTCTTTCTTTCACCTGTTGATGGTACCACTGTTTTATTATAGTGACAGAAAGCTAACTGACTCAACAGCTGAGGAGCAGAAGGAAAGAAGTAAGTTTGGAAGTAAAGGATTTGGACCTGCGTATCCTAAAAAGAAGACAGGCGTTCATAAAGAACATACACACACACACACACACACACACCACATGGGGGGAGGGAGAGAGGAGAAGAGGGAGAAAAAGAGAGGAGAGAGGAAGAGAGGGAGAAAAGGAGAGAGAAAGAGAGGGAGAGGGAGAGACAGACAGACAGAGAGTGAGAGAGATCTTATATTTTCATAGACTCCATGAGAAAAAAGTGATTTCTTCCTTCCTGGCTTTACTTAACTATTAGAGAAATTTCCAGACTGTGTCCAAGAGTCTAGCCCCATCATCAGGCTTCTAAAGCTACTCCTCCTTCTGTTGAAAAGGCCCTGGGTGAATTTTGTTCGTGCTTCACAAAGGGTTTTCTGTGCCTGTCTTCCTTCCATTCTGTCCACTCCCCTTTGTCACCAGTACCCTGACTATCCTCAGAATGGCTTCCTGCCTGCTCACGCTGTGGGTCATTGCTGACATTCCCATTGCCCTTTGAATCTTATATGTGTTGAGAGAATATAAGGTGCCCAGGTCTTAGGCACACTCTAGGGAAGCCCTTTCCCTAACTGTCTCTGGAAGTTTCTTCCTTCACCTGTTCCATCTTCAGGCAAGTGCTCTAAGGCATAACACTCACCCCATTAGACACAACGTAGCCAAAGCACAATCTACTGGGAGTGCATCAACCTCTACCTTTCTTAGGGGAGTCTACCACCCGGTCTTTTCTCCAGATCCAACCCACACTGTCCAGACAGTTTCTTTATTTCCACCCTGGTGACTGAATTCAGTGGTGTGGCCTAGGGTGACTCTAGAATTCTCTTCCAGATGGTCTCTAGGGCTCTTTACCATGAGTCTAGATCAGTGGTATAGACTGAAAACCAGCTTCAGCCATAGTTTTAAGAATTTGAAACAAGGACATTTTTTTGATGATAGATTCATTTTATTTTGTTGTTTGGGTTTTTATAAAGTATCAGATTCCCATGTCTGTGGGTCTCCCCCACAGGACACTGACATCATTAAGCTCTAACAAAACTATTTCTCATTTGTTAACTGAATATAAATCACCTCAATGTCAAAGGATTCACCTTCTGTTTTCTCAAGGTGGTGCCTTGCTTTGTAGCTTGAAGGAAAGTAAGTTTGCACATATGCACACACACACACACACACACACACACACACACACACACACACACACACTTGTAGAAGGACCAATACTGATCAGAGAGGTATTATACATCATATCATGATGTCTTGTAAGCTCACACATGTGGTAAAATCATTAGATTTATTCTATTAGGTCTAATCATAGAACTTAAATAGTATTTGGGGGACTAATCACAACAATCACTATATATCTTTATCTCTCTATCTCTATCTATCTATCTATCTATCTACTTAACACACACACACACACACACAGAGTGTCTTAGAGTTAGAATTAAAACAAATCTTTAACAAGTGTGTTTATTTCTGTTTTATTTTTATATGAAGTTCCAGAAGCTGTTTGATTGGTCACTAAGTATTTACAGTATGCACAGATTTTGGTTTTTGGTCTTTGGTTTTGTTTCTTCCCTCAACTCACTCCACCTTTTACTTTCTGGACAAGAAAGTCTAGCACACTTTGGTCTATAGCCCCATAGAAACTCTCCTCTTTTCTTGCCATTTTCTTCTTTTCCCCTTTGTTATTCTCAACAAGTAATGCTGAGATTGATTTTGTTCTTTTCCTACTTTTCAAAACTAGCATCGCTTCTTTGTTGAACTTAAAACACTGTCTTGTATTTTGCACCATGGACATGTTTCTCTTTTTTCTCTCCACAAAAACAGACTTTCATGATTCTTAAACTTTAGTCTTCACGATCTTTTTGTTTCCCCCTTTAAGAACCCAATACAGTAACCTCTGCTCTGACTGTGAGTGGAAAGGCTGCTGACAGCTTTACAGAAACGCGCGGTTCTGAAGCACGTTTGAATTGTGTATAAAATCCATGTTTGGTTTTTTTAAATAATAAATTTGCCTTTAAGAATCTGCTTTGTTTGTTCCCCTCCTGCAGTTGAGGACCAGGGCTGGTTTACTTTGGCTCTGGGGGGGAGCAGATGAACCTTTGAGGGTGAACCTGGTTGCTATTTAATGCTGAGATATCTTCACATGCTCCGGGAGCACACGAAGGATGAAAGTCTGACGTTGGTGTAAAAGGTGAACTGTTTATGCCAAGAATCAGAATCTGTCCAGGCTATTGTTGTTCACAGTATGAAGCGGCCACGTGCTGGTAGTGTTACAGAAGCCATTCTTCATGTTTAAAAACAACAAAACTGTTATTGTTCTGTCTCCAGTTTAGCGTTGTCCACAAAAGCACAGGTTATGATTCAAGCCTTGGGTTTCTCACCATCAAACGCATTTCTCTTGATCATACTGCATAGACCAGCCAGCAAGAGGATTCTCTAATCCCCACTATATGATAGTGAGACAAAGCTGCTTCCCCCCAGAGAAAGCCTCTTTGCTTTTCCTGGAAGATAATTTTTAGGAGAAAATTGCCGGGATCTTGATACCATAGCAGGTAAGTTTTCTTGTACTCAGAAAAAGGGATCCTGGTGGTTTCTGGTTCTGCGAGGACTGGAATGGTTGCAAGGCAGGCTCCAAGACCCCTCCAGGTCTGGACACTAAGGACAACTATTCTTCCAGACACACCATTACAGAGGCTGAAAAATTTCTGCCAGGCTCCCAAATCCCATCCCTTTAAAGGCTGGAGATGCAGTTTTCTTAACATCCACGGCACTACTATTTTCTTTGACAAGAGAGCCTAGATGACACTGAGCAAAACATTGCTCCTTTCCCCCTCTTTAAATATTTTACTCTGGAGAAGCCATTTGAGGGCAATTTATCCTTAACCCTTCACCCTCAGATGCTGCCCAGTGCAAGGTCAGGTTTAATTTAGTTTATCAGCTCCAGAAACATGGATTGGTCAGGTCAAAGCCCCACGAAGCACTTTGAGCCGTTTTACACAGGCTCTGCCTTTGCAAAAATGCGGAGACTGGAAATGCTGGGCACGAGAGAGGCTGTCAGAAGCTTCCCCCCCTTTTATTCAGCTCGACTGACTTCCCATGTGACCCAGTGTGGAACCAGTTTCCAGTGACCAGGGCAGTTTCCATTCATGTTCCATTAACCTCCCAGGGCTGTGCTCAGGGTCTTTCTCTACATTTTGCATCATTTTACTACCTCCTGGGGGTATAAATTTGATATAGACTTTGATTATGCTTATAGCCTGAGATGCTCAAGACTATACAACTCAAAGCTCCTTGGCCTTCTTCCAGAAGTTTCTTTATTGCCTTCACAATAACATGGAACAAGCAACCAGAAAACCAAATTCTTTAAATCAAACAACTGCATCAGCTCCTCGTTAGTGTCCACCTTTCTATTGCAGGAGACACCAGTGGGTGGTAGATCTTCTCAAGGGGGGGGGTCCACGTAAAATCTGCATGACTGACAGAGGCCCACACAGGGTCACTCAGGCTACACTTGACATCCGATCAGGTGAAAATTTAGCTGCAGAAACTTGGAGAAGACCTCAGCTGCGGAAACTATTTTCAAAGAAAATTAAACTTTCTAGATGGTTTAAACACATGTTTTTAATGCTTATTAAAAATCTTTTCTTTCTGGAAAAGACATGCTTCGAGAAAATGGAGAAAAAGATAAATAGTAGGCAAAACAATCTTTTCTGCAAATGTCCCAGGGTAAAATCAAATGAAAAATGTACTTACTAACAAGGTAGTCTCTGCCCTATTTCGGCAATTTGTTTTTGTTTTTTTCTCCCCTCTCTTTACTGTGTGTATAACAGTTTGTTTCATGTGACTTCTTAATCAAATATTTAGCAGAATATAATGGTGGAGAGTGGATGATGTTAGGCTGTGCTTTGTTGCAGTAGCTTACTGCGGGTATTTCTACTTTGCAGAGATAGTTTAAACCTCCTGGAGGGCTCCTTCCAAGCAGAGAGCTGAAGGACATCTCACATAGAGACCTACGCGCTCAGATACCTCTGGGAGAATCAATACTGATGAGTCTATTGTGTCTAGTTCAGGCTCAGGGCACGGCTTTCTTTTTCTTAGCATAAGAAACGATCATTTGTTGCTCTAACCACTTCCGAAAGTCTAAGTTGTTGAATATACAGTGGGAAAAGGGCACAAAGCTGGAGGAGCACTCTAGTGGAAGGTAAAAGGACAATTGCAACTTTGCTTTCCCTCTTGCTTTCTCACTCTCGCTGTTTCCCAACACCCAATCCCTCAGGCTGGTCCTTAGTGCTGCAATAGAACACCAGCTGTAGCCTCCCTCCTCCACCTTGCTCAAGTCTCCAGTGGATCCCATAGAGCCTCCTTTCCTGACTTCTCTTCCCACCAACTCATTGCTGTCCCACCACCCCAAACTCAGGCAAACACCCCCTCCTCAACCACAGGCCTTGTCTGTCTTTTAGAAGACCAGGTAATCTGACCATAGATAGCCCTGGGCTTGTATTTTGATGTTAATTCCACTCCTGGGAGGGACTGCAGACTGGGGAGTGGCTTTGTGAACCTTCTCCCCACCTTAACTTTTTTTTTTAATTTTTATTTTTATTGAAAAAGGAAGTAAAAACATTTTATGATAAAATTGAAGCTTTACGTGGAAAATGTTTCTGATAAAATAGAAGAAATATATAGAAAAACACGTTAAAATTGACAATTTTCATGGAAAATTAAAGAGTAAAGTGGTAGACATATGCTAAATTAATTGAAAAATGAAATAGAAGCATCTTATGATAGAATTGAAAATTTACATGGGAAATATTTCTGATAAATTGTAGAAAAAATGTTAAAATTGAAGATTATCATGGAAAATTTTATGTAGATATAATAATGGTAGGCATAGAAGTATTCCTAAGTTGATTGAAAGTGGAATTATAAACATTTTCTGATAAACTTGAAGATTTACATGGAAAATATTTCTGATAAAATTGAAGAAATATATAGAAAAACATGTTAAAATTGAAGAAAGAAGGAGATGCCCATGAACATACAAGAAGTCTTCAGAACTCCAAACAGACTGGACCAGACCAGAAAGTCCTCCCAGCACATAATAATCAAAACACCAAATGCACTAAACAAAGAAAGAATATTAAAAGCAGTAAGGGAAAAAGGGCAAGTAACTTATAAAGGCAGACCTATCAGAATTACACCAGACTTCTCACCAGAGATCATGAAAGCTAGAAGATCCTGGGCAGATCTCATACAGACCCTAAGAGAACACAAATGCCAGCCCAGGCTACTATACCCAGCAAAACTATCAATCACCGTAGATGGAGAAAACAAGATATTCCATGAAAAAACCAAATTTACACAATATCTGTCCACAAATCCAGCCCTACAAAGGACAATAGATAGAAAATACCTATATAAGGAGGGAAACTACACCCTAGAAAAAGCAAGAAAATAATCTTCTTCCAAGAAACCCAAAAGAAGATACCCACACAACATAAAAATAACATCAAAGATAACAGGAAGCAACGATCACTATTCCTTAACATCTCTTAACATCAATGGACTCAATTCCCCCCCAAAAAGACATAGACTAACAAATATTTTTCATGTAAATCTTCAATTTTATCAGAAAATGTTTGTAACTTCTCTTTCAATTAATTTAGCAATTTTTTATGTCAACATTTTATCTGCATTATTTTTCATGATAATATTCAATTTTAATGTTTTTCTATATATTTCTTCTATTTTATCAGAAATGTTTTCAATGTAATGTTTTATCACAAAATGTTTTTAATTCCATCTTCAATTAATTTAGAAAGGTTTATTATATCTACCATTTTATCTGTATAATTTTCCATGAAATAGTCAATTTTAATGTGTTTGTCTATATATTTCTTGAATTTTATCAGAAATATTTTCCATGTAAATCTTCAATTTTACCTGAAAATGCTTATAATTCCATGTTCAATTTAGAATTATTTTTATGTCTATCATTTTATCTGTATAATTTCCATGATAATCTTCAATTTTAACTTTTCAAATAAAGGCTAGAGCCAATGATTGGGCAGGAGGAAGGAGGAGGAGCTGAGGGTTTCGGGAGGAGAAAAGGATCGTTGGAAAGGGGAAGGAGCTACAGGGGATGGGAGAGAGGATGGGGAGAAGCTCATGGCCTAGAGAAACTGCAAGTGATATGGGATAACATAGATGGGAATAGAGTAGTATAGTGGGAGATCCGTCCAATCTAGGCATATATCTTATATTGTTATTGATTGAGTTGAGATTTCTTTTACCAGATAATTGGGTTGGAAAAATATAGCAACAATAGACTGTCTCCACTCTCTATCTCTGGTCTCTTGGACCAGTGGCTCTCAACCTTCCTAATGTTGTGACACTTTAGCACAATTCCTCATGTTGTGGTGATCCCCAACCAAAATTTCCTTTGTTGCTACTTCATAGCTGTAAGTTTGCTACTTTTATGAATCATAAATATAAATATTTGTGGTTTTGATTGTCTTAGGTGAACCCTGTGGAAAGTGATTTGATACTCAGAGAGATCGTACCCTACTGCCCTCCTTCTCCTTTCTTTTTGTTCCCTTAGACCCAATCACACTCAGTCTCCTCCCTAGTCTTGCATTAGACCGTTCCCCATGACCTCCTTCCTTCCACCAGTCTGAAGTGGAAATACTTGGGTTTTTTTGGAGATTCGGTTGTGTCATGTGTTATTTTTCTAGCAGCTGTCTTGTGAGAGGATGTTTTTGTTGAAGCAGACACACGGTGGGGGGGGGTTCTTTTCAGAGAACAGATATGGTGTTTTTCTGGAATCTGTCTAGACAAAGAGCATGTGCTGTTTTGCTAGAGCGGATGCTTGAGAGAACGTGTGATGTTTGGAAAGGATATAAGTATAACCCAACAGACAGTGGACATGGACAAGACTGTGTGGCATTGGTTCCCTTTGCCTTTTTTACTGATCATCATTTGTTGTAACTTTTTAGAGAGAAACACACCAAAGAACTTGCTGCTTCCTCAGACTCAGGCCAATTTGCAGATTGCAGTTTCTTCCGGATCAAACTGCTATTGCTGAGTATTTGCCAGTAGGTCAAGCAACCACTGATGATTCACGTGAACTAAGTTGTTAACATCCTGACAGCACAGATTGAATTCTCCCCAAAGAACCATTTCTAAACAGGTCCATATCCTTCTTTGCCCTATAAACCTTTTCTTTCCATTACCTCTGGTGGGTGATGGGATAGAAGGGAGGATAAAACATGTAAAAAAAAAACTTATTAAAATAGGTTTCAAAAAAGTTAAGCCTACATTTGTCATTGTATCCTAGCCTCTAACACCAGCCAGAACTCCCTGTGGATGCAGCAGCTGAGCAGACCAGTAAAATAGGCAACACACAATCATCACACTCTCTGGCAATCCAGAAATGAAAAAGAAACCAAGGAACAAACCACCCACCCAACAATGATGAACACAGAAATCAGCACCTAGACCTATAATCACCCCAAACCCAAATGCCTAGATGCCAGTGTAAGAACATAATCAATAATGTAGGGAAATGTGTCTTTACTAGATCCCAGCTACACTACCATAGGCCCTGAATATTCCAATATAGCCAAAGCACAAGAAAAAGACCCTAAACCCAAATATATGAAGATGGTAGAGGTTCCTTAAAAGGAAATAAATAAATCCCTTGAAAAAATCTAGGAAAACACGAGCAATTAGAGGAAATAAATAAATCTCTTTAAAGGAAGTTGAGAAAAAAATACAGTTGAAGGAAATGAATTAAACTGTTCAAGACTTGAAATAGAAATAAAAGCAATAAAGAAAACACAAACTGAGGTATTTCTAGAAATGAATAATTTAGAAATCCAAACAAGAACTACAGAGGCAAGCTTTACCAAAAAAATATAAGAGATGGAAGATAGAATACCAGTCACTGAAGATACATTAGTCAAAGAAACTGTTAAGTCTGAAAGATTTCTTACACAAACATCCAGAAAATCTGGAACACTATGGAAATACCAAACTTAAGAATAATAGGAATAGAGGAAGGAGAAGAATCCCAGCTCAAAGGCCTATAAAATATTTTCAACAAAATTATAGGAGAAAACTTTCTAACCTAAAGAAAGAGATGCCAATAAAGCTACAAAAAGCATATAGAAAGCCAAAGAGATTTGACCAGAAAAATAAAGTTCTCTTG
Organism: Tokudaia tokunoshimensis; assembly: GCA_036184795.1. Classification (NCBI taxonomy): domain Eukaryota; kingdom Metazoa; phylum Chordata; class Mammalia; order Rodentia; family Muridae; genus Tokudaia; species Tokudaia tokunoshimensis. Next base: position 48,579,283 of record BTHU01000004.1, on the reverse strand, counting down.
TTACATAATAATCAAATTACTGAACATACAGAACAAAGAAAGAATATTAAAAGCTGCAAAGGAAAAAGACCAAGTAACATGTAAAGGCAGACCTATTAGAATTACACCTGACTTCTCAATGGCAATCTAAAATCCAGATGGCCTGGACAGATGTGCTGCAGACAACAAGAGAACACAGATATCCGCCCAAACTACTACAACCAGCAAAACTTTCAAACACACAGATGATGAAAAAATGATATTCTATCATAAAGTCAAATTTAAACAATACCTATCTACAAATACAGCCTACAGTAGTTACTAGGAGGAAAATTAGGAGGTTAACTACACCTATGAAAACATAGGAAATAAATAATCTCACACCAGAAAAATGAAAAGTAGGGAAACACACACACCACACTTGCAAGACCACCACCATCAAAATAACAGGAATCACCAATTCATGGTCATTGATATCTCCCAATATCAATTATCCCAATCCCCCAATAAAAACACACAGACTAACAGATTATCCTTTCTTCTGCTGCATCCAAAAACCACACATCAACATCATGAATAGATGTTACCTCAGGGTAAAAGTTTAGAAAAAGATATTTTAAGCAAATAGGCCTAAGAAGCAAGGTGATATAGCTGTTTCAATATCTAATAAAATATCAAACCAAAAATAATCAAAGGAGATGAGGAAGGATAATACATAGCCATCAGTGGAAAAATCTACCAAGACTCAATTCTTGTCGTCTATGGCTCAAACACAAGGACACCCATTCTTGTAAAAGAAACACAAAAAAGCTTAAATCACATATTGACCCTCAACATACACACATGGATAGTGGGAAGACTACCCCACTCTCACTACTGGACAAGTCATCCAGAAAAAAACTAAACAGAAATGCTGGAGCTAATTGTCATTATAAACCAAATGAACCTAACACATTTTCAGAACATTTAATCTAAACACAAAATAATATACCTTCTTCTCAGTCCCTCACTTTTTTCAAAAGTGGCCACATACTCAGAAACAAGGCAAGCCTCAACGGATACAAGAAAGATGAAATAACTCCCTGCATCCTATCAGACCATCACAGATTAAAGGTGGATATCAACAACAAGAGAAACAACACAAAGCTTACAAACTTAGAGAAACTGAATAAATCTCTATTGAAAGAAAAAATGGATCAAGACAGATATAAAGAAACAAAATACTTTCTAGAGTTCAGTGAAAATGAATTCCCAACATACCATACTTATGCAACACAGTGAAAATAGTGGAAAGAGGCAAGTTCATAGCATGAGGACCTGCATAAAGAAATTAGAGAGAACTCATATTAGCAACTTAACAGCACACCTGAAAGCTCTAGAACAAAAACAATCAAATATATACTCAAGAAGAGTAGATTGCAGGAAATAATCAAACAGAACTGAAATCAATAAACTAGAAACAAAAAGAACAATACAAAAAAAATCAATGAAACAATTGGTTCCTTGAGAAAATCTACAAGACAGACAAACCCTTATCTAAATTAAGTAAAAGACAGAGAGAATACCCAAATTAACAAAATCAGAAATGAAAAGGGAGAGATAACAACAGACACCAAGGAAATCTAAATAATTCTTAGGTCATACTTTAAAAACCTGTACTCCACAAAATTGGAAAACCTAAAAGAAACAAATAATCTTTTCCATAGATCTTACCCAAGTTAAATCAAGATCAGATAAACAATTTTACAAAACTTTTTATTGATTCTTTGTGAATTTCACATAGTGTACCCCAATCTCCCTCATCTCCCTATCCCTTCATAGCTATTCCCTGCCCTTGCAACGTCACCCCCAAAATGAAATGAAATGAAATAAGATAGAATTTTAAAAATCCTGTGTGGGTGCTGTAGTGTGTCACCATCTGTCCCACAATACAGCCCTTTGTCCATACATCTTTACTTGCAAATTGCAATGAGTTGTTGGTCCGTTTTGAAGTCTCTGGCTTCTGCTACACTATCGCTACTAGATGCTCACAGGGACGTGTATATTCTGTTGCTGCCCTGTGTCACGGAGGGTCCACACTTTGGATCACTTCATCAGATCATAGATGGGTAGATGTTGGGTGGACCAACTCAAAGCCCTGGATCTGGACCTGAGGTAGCTCTTAGTCAGCCTACCAATTCCTCTGCACCTGCACCACCAGAATAAGTTCTCCAGTGCTGCCCTGGCTAGCTCACCCAGTGCTGCAGCTAGCCAGAGGCAGGCTCTGCTCTTCTCTCATATCTTCAAGGGCTGGCTCCCCGACTCCCCTGCCATCGGGTTAGCACTTCTGTGCTGGGACATAAACACAGACCCTGGTTGACATAGGACTGCAGACCCAGACATGGCCCTTGGCAACCACATGGGCCCACATGTCTCCATGGCCTTCAGAACCTCACCATGGATTGCTCATATCTGCCCGTTCCTCACCACTCCATTGAGTTGAGTCTCCAGTTCCATCTTTCTCCACAGTGGATGACCTTCTTGGTTTTTCTTTCTTTTCCGTTTCTATACCACATACTCCATCTTTTCATCTTTCCATCACACATTTGTCTATCATAGTGGTGCCTACGACAGGTGCTTGGATGTCTTTCTTACTGGCTGCTCAAGACTGGCATGGCTGGGATGGGTGCTTGGGTGCAGATAAACAATTTTAAATACTTATAACCTGTAATTAACTAGAAGCAATCATTAAATTCTCCAAACCCATATAAGCCCAGGGCAGGTGGTTTTAGCATAGGATTCTACCAGATTTTCAAAGCAGAGTTAATGCCAATACTCCTCAAATTATTCCACAAAATAGAAACAGAAAGAGCATTGTCCAATTCATTTCATGATGCTAGAGTTACCCCAATACCCACACTACATAAAAACACAACAAAGAAAGAGAATTACAAACTAATTTCCCTTATGAACATAGATTTAAGCTTGGATTTTTTTCAAAAACCTACTTTAATAAGGGTTTAAAATGCTTTAATCTCCTTCTGGCCCACCACCCACGAGAGGTAGTAAAAAGGGCAAAGGAGGATTTGGAACAGTTTAGAAATAGTTCTTTGGGGCAAATCCAGTCTTCACTGTTGGGATACCAGCAGTTCAGTTTACAGGAATCAGCAGCAGTAGCTTGATCCACTAGCAATGACAGCTCAATCCAGAAGAAAACCACAAAGCTCTGCCAACTGGCCCAGTTCCACAGACGCATCAAGAAGCCACTTGAATATCACAAGTTCTTTAGTGACTTCTCTCTACAAAGTCATAACAATGATCACTTAAGGAGGCAAGGCAAACCAATGCCACAGCATCATCAGCAAAGACCAGTGTCAGTAAAGCCCAACAATGACCAGCAAAGAGTGGCAAGGTAAACCAGTGCCACAGCCTCATTCGCTGTCTTTTGGGTTATACTTATACCGCTTGCAAACATCATGTGTTCTATCAGGTGTCCACTCTAGCAAAACATCACATGCCCTTTTCCCAGGCAGCTTCCAGAAAAACACCATGTCTCTGTTCTCAGCTAAAACATCCTGTCATAAGACAGTTTCAAATGACACAACTGAGTCTCCAACAAGACCAGAAATTTCCACTCACATACTTGCAAACTAAATACAATAATACATCAAAAATATCATCTACCATGATCAAGTAGACTTCATTCAAGAGATGTAGGGATGGTTTAATATATGGAAATCAGTAAATGTAATCCACCACATAAACAAGTTAAAAGAAAAAAAAATGATCATTTCATTAGATATAGAAAAGGCCTTTCATTTGACAAAATCCAACACCCCTTCCTGATAAAAGTCCTGGAGGGATTAGGGATACAAAGGACATGCCTAAACCTAATAAGGGAAATTTACAGCAAACCTATAGTCAACATCAAATTAAATGAAGAGAAACTCAGTTCCACTAAATTCAGGAACAAGGCAAGGTTGTCTACTCTTTTCTTATTTATTCAATATAGTACTTGAAGTTTTAGCTAGAGTAATAAGACAACGGAAGGAAATCAAGGGGATACAAATTGGAAAGGAAGAAGTTGACGTATTGTCATTTGCAGATGATATGATAAAACACATAAGTGACCCTAAAAATTTCACCAGAGAATTTCTGTAGCTGATAAACACTTTTGGTGAAGTGGCTGGATACAAGATTAACAACAGCAGCAGCAGCAGCAACAACAACAAAATCAGTAGCCCTTCTATATGCAAACAACAAGTAGACTGAGACAAAATCAGGGAAACAACATCTTTCATAATAACATCAAATACATTGGGGTAACTCTAACTAAGCAAATGAAAGATTTATATGATACCAACTTTGAGTCTGTGGATAAAGACAATGAAGAAGATATCAGAGTATGGAAAGATCTCCCATGCTCATGGATCAGTAGGTGTAACATAGTAAAAATGTTATTCTACCAAAAGCAATTTACAGATTAAATGCAATTCCAATAAAAATTCCAACACAATTTTTTTTTGCAGACCTTGAAAAACAATTCTCAACTTCATATGGAAAAAACAAAAACAACAAAAAATCCAGTATAGCTAAAACAATCCTGAACAATAAAAGAACTTTTGAAGGTATCATCATCCCTGACTCTAAGTTGTACTACAAATCTATAGTAATAAAAACCACATAGTATTGGCATAAAAACAGACAGGTTAATCAATGGAATCAAACTAAAGACTCAGACATAAATTCACACACCTAAGGACACCTGATTTTTTGATAAAGTAACTAAACACTGGACAAAAGATAGCATCTTCAACAAATGGTGCTGGTCAAGCAGGATGTAGAAGAATACAAATAGAACCATATTTATCACTCTGCACAAAACTCAAGCCCAAGTGGATCAAAAATCTCAACATAAAACCAGATACACAGAATCTGGTAGAAGAAAGTCAGGAATAGCCTTGAACACATTGGCACAGGAGAGAAATTCTTAAATAGAAGACCAATAGCACAGGCACTAAGATCAAGAATTAATAGATAGAACCTCATAAAACTGAAAAGCTTCTGTAAGGCAAAGGACACTGACAATCAGACAAAGCAGCATTCTACAAATGGGAAAAGATTTTTACTCAAAATATAAGAACATATACATATAAACACATGAGATTAGCAAAAACAAACAAACAAACAAATAACCCCCCCTAATAATCCAATTAAAAAATGTAGTGCAGATCTAAACAGAGTATCCTCAACCAGAGGAATCTCAAATGGCTGAGTAACACTTAAAGAAATGTTCAACATACTTAGCCATCAGGGAAATGCAAATCAAAACTACTTTGAGATTCCATCTTATACCTGTCAAAATGGCCAAGATCAATAATAATACAAGTGACTGTTGATGCAGAGAGAGTCTAAGTTAGAGGACTCCATTGAGTCCCTCCTCTTGGAGTTCAGGGAATCCTATAGAAGAGAAGGAGGCAAGATTATAGGAGTCAGAGGAGATGGAGAACACAAGGAGAATATGACCCATTGTGTAAGAGCTCACAGAGACTGAAACAAACTTGGGACCTACATGGGTCTGCACCAGGTCTCTACATATATGTTATGGATGTTAGCTTGGTGTTTGTGTGGGACTCCTCACTGTGGGAGTGGAGGTACTCTGCTGACTCTTTCGTCTGCTCTTACGACTCTTTTCCTCCTGTTGGGTTGTCTTGTCCTGCCTCAATAGGAGGGCTTTTGCCTTGTCTTAATAATTTTGTTTGTTGTGTTTGGTTGTTGTCTCTTGGAAGCCTTGTTTTTTCTGATGGCAGAAAGAGGGGGAATGGATTCTAGGGGAGAGGGAAGGTGAATGGGTTGGGAGAGCTAGGAGGAGTGGAGGGAAGGGAAACTGGTCAAGATGTATAGGGAAAATATATTTTCAATTAAAAAAGAGAAGGAAACATGAGGATAGATATTCTATTGCAACCAAGAAATTGCATATGTGATAAGGCAAAACAGAAAAATCACATGATGAATAAAACATAATCACTTGTAGACTTTCAGATAATTGAATTAAAATGTTTAATCATTGAATGAATGAAAGAATGAATCTTGCTCATTTGCCTTTTAGATCTGTATGTGTTTATTATTTAGACATTCTATCTTTGTAATTGGTTATCTGAAGAAGAATATTCTTTGAAAGAAAACCAATCCTGGCTAACATATATTATACTCTTTACTAGATATCCCATTGACTGGGCTGTGTTATGATTGATTAGCTCTGTACTTTAAAATATTTTTGGCCTCAATAAATACTTTTTTATTTATATTCTTTAAAGACAATTGCCTTCTGGCAAAGGGAATAAGTCACAAAGCAGCCTGCTAGCTTGAGGAGAACTTTGCAATCTGACACATATGTGGTTGTGAGGGTATCAAAGGATTAAAAGCCAAAGGTTCAATTGGCATGGGGAATGTAGAGGTCTGTTTTTGGACAGCTGTTTGTTGCAAAGGTGTGTTGTTCAAGTTGGGGGAGGGTTCTCTAACTGTCAGGTGACTGACTAGAGTGGTAGAGTTGGAAGCTTCTGAAAAGACGAAATGGGGTTCGTTTGGAGGTGGGACTTGATGAGTGTGGGTGGGAGAACCAGACATGGAATGAGGGTACTCCATTTGGTGACTTTTTGCCAAAGTCTGCTGTCAGAGCTCCAAAATCTATTTAGGTCATTCATGGACCCTTTGAGGTTATGATCAATGCTTGATATTGATTCTCCCCCTTAACTTTGAACAATGGACATTTGGGGGCTACTCAGCTCTTTGTTACGGGAGGTATCCTGGGTGTGCATTGTAGATGGTTTATCTACATTGCTGGCCTTTGGATAGCAATCTTCCTTCCCTCTAGACATTGCCAAATGTCTCCACAGGACAAAATTGATTCAAGTTTGAAAATTATTCCTCTATAAATATGTAAAGATACCCCACATTTACAAGGGGATAAGAATGAGCTGATTTGTGAAACCTATTCAGGAGTTCCCCCACAACGTTAGGAGTGTTAAAATGTTAGCTCAGCTCTTCCTGTCCTGACTTCTTACCACGAGTTTTATGAAAGACATGGTTACCTATGTCAGGTCACACTTAAAAATCTTACCTGTGATGTCATACCAACTATCTGTCTCCTAGGATAGTCATATCTTCACTGCTTATAGAACATGAAAGTCAGCTGAGTTCATGGTGACTGATAAGCTCACCATCACAGCTCTTTTCTTCTCTCTCTCTCCACCTCCTCTTCCTCCTTTCCTCTCCCAAACTTGAGAAGTGTTTTCCTTTTGAGCAGCAAAAAGAAATCTCCTTTTGCTTTTGTCAGATATCATGGGTACCTTCTTTTCATTTGTTTTTGAAAAAATATCTGTTCTAACTCAGGTCTGGGATAAGTTGGCAGTTGTCTAAGTGTCCTTGCTAACTTGTCCTTGTCCACAGGGGCAAGTATTGACCCCTGTGGAAAGGCCTGTCCCTAAGTATATTAAGGACACATAACTTGTTACTAGAATCAAAATGATAAAATAGGCCCATATTTCTTCCTTGGAATTTGAACTCATGCAGAAGTGGCCGGTTGTCACAGTCTAAGGATTAAAATAATGCCAACGAAGTTCTGCCATAAGGAGGATAAGGAACACAGAATAAGTCTACACACACAGCCCCAGGGAGGATCCAGGATAAGTCTACATACAACCTTAGGGGGAGGATCAGTTTCACTGACACCTGTAATTCACTGGTCTGTGTCATTAGACATCGCCTTCATTGTTCCCTATAACAAACCCATTAGATTCAACCTAGATTAGGTAGAACCATTGCAGGCCTTTGCATGTAGCGATATGCCTACAAACAGTAGAGGGAGTAAATAAAACCTTGAAGGAATTTCATGGCAGCACTTCCCACTGGAAAGCCGACACTGTTGCTAGGACATTGTCTGACAAGGGAATAACAGAGATAGCCAAGTTTGTTAATGAGTAGAGTGGAGGGCAGCTCTGGGGCTGTGGTATCTGCCATGTCAACATGGGATGCCAAGTGCAGCCAAAGGGGAGGTTTGCATGTGCTTCTTCAGGGTAAGTGACTGGGTCCACGTAGTGTCTTTTTGGCTAAGTGTATGGTTCCCCAGTACACTTTGAACCAGCCACTGTATTCAAAGTTTCTATTGATATTTTGTGCTATGGAGATGTTATCTCCAGATAGAGATTTCATCCAATGGGATCCTGCTGGGTTCCTTTTAAAAGCATGGTGGCTACAGAGAAATGTTCTCAACAGTCAGACTGCTTCTAGAGCCAAGAAACAGGGATATTTTATAGCTAGGGGATGATTTTAGTTGGTAAAAAAAAAAATTGGAACACAACTGTCATTTTCAAATTTTTTAAATTTTCTTTATTCACTTTTTAATAATCATATATGGTATATGTACATGTGTGTACGTGAGTGGGTAGGGCCACATGAACACATTTGGAAGTCAGGGAATGCTGCATATTTTGTGCTATCAATCTCTACCTTATTCCCCTGAGAAAGTGTCTTTCACTGAACCTGGAGCCAGGAGGTTAGCAAGCCCCAATAACCGATCCCTTTGTCTCTGCCCTTTCAAAACATTGGGATACCCCCACCTGCTGCCATGTCCGGCGCTGACATGTCTGGCTTTTTATGTAGGGACATGTCCTCATGCTTACACAGAAAGTACTCTTGTCTGGTGAGCCATGTCCTCAGCCTCACTAGGATCATTTGTAAGCAACAGCCAAGAATGTTAGATACTGAAGATTTGTGTCACACTCCACATGAATTTTACATGTCTCACAAGATCAGGTATAATCACCCAAGTGTCAACCTTAATTCTGTTGAACATGGGAGCACAAAGTATTTTTGCTTGGTCTTATTAGTCACTGATAAGTCTAGAAATGCATCATCTACCAGTTAATTAAAGGGTTATTGTCTTATTTTTTTGGTCTGGAAATTTGACAAGAATTCTTCCTTTTAGAAAATCATGTTGATAATTGCTTATTTGAGTTGCCAAAATGCAATGTATTTGTATCAGTATGCTTCTGAAGTTGTTACAGATGTGATAATTCTCTCTGTGATAATGCAAATATATAAATGTGTACATGGGCAAGCACATATATACATGAGTGTGGTTAGATTTCTATTTATTTGCTTGCATTTGTAGTGTAAGGGCTATTATTCAATGATTCAATGCAGTGGAAGGACAAAAATTCAATGTATGCCTCCAGTGCTCTGAACTCTCTTGAATAATAAGGAAGTGCTAAGGTTCTGACCATAGAGTGATGTTTTATGGTGAGATGTTATCACTTTTAACTGCTTGATCCACTATGTCTTTACATTTCTTTCTAGGGTATGTCAACCACATCTGGCATCAAAGCAGGGCACTCTAATACTAAGGAAGGGGGCAGAACTCCCCCACCCCATCAGTACAAAAACTTCCGTGTCCTTCCTCACAGCTGAGAATATTCACATGTGTTTCTTCTCTTTTCCCATGATCCCTCCCACTTAGCATTTTCACCAGAAAGCAGCATACTGTTCATAGCATGGAGACTGGGCTCCCACAGTTTTTAAGTTTACTTAGAATGATCCTTCCATTGACTGTTACTTAGGTTATGTTTCTCCATTTAAAGTTGTTTAAAGTTAATGGCGATCTTCCCCATTGCTCTCAGAGGAGCCAGAGTCCTTTGGCTCCAGAGCATAAAAGCCTTTGCCAAGAATCTCATCAACCTTTTCTTTATGTCAGATTCTCAGCCTACTTCTAGTGAGTCTTACTGACATGATTAAGCTCTCCTGAATCAATATTGTCTATGACTTACAAGTAGAAAAGTCCAAGTAAAATATGTTTACCTGACAATTGAAATGACTTTTAATTTCCTTATCATTGGGAATTTCTTGTTCCATGGGGACCTTTCCTATATGTCAGACAGTGTTCCAAGTTCCATTTGCTCATGGCTCATGGTGTCATCTAATCCCCACACATGGCTGTGGGTGACCAATCCTATTATTATCCCCATTTCATAGATGAGGAAGCTTGGAAAGGTTAAATATCTTGCCTAAGATTCTACAATTAATAAGTGTCCTCCTCTGTCCATCACACCTAAGCCGTTTAATACCCTAAATAAAAAAGCATCCCAGATAAAAATAGAGAGAGCAGAAGACTAAATCCATCACCAAGACAGTTCATCAGATTGTGCTGTGATCTGCCTAGCTCTCCTCTAAATATTGGCTCACAATCACTTTCTCATTACTCATCTCCAGACTATATATAGTAACAGTATGTCATCTAGAGAAGAACGACTTTGGCTGTTGGTGCTAACACATTTTAACGTGCGTCTCTGTTTCTGCTTTGACTGGTATCTTATTTAATTGGCAAATTATTCCCATCAGACAACACAGAAGAATACATTTAGAAGCAAGTTACTTAGCCTGCGTATCTGTTCATAAACATACAACTCCTGCTTTCTGTGTATTCAAGGGCTTGAGGGCAGAAAAGAGAAGATGGATGGCTGTTATTGGAACTAACAAGGGCGAGGAAGGCCATTGTTTTAAACTTATTCATGTAAATTGTGTTTTCTCTGTGCTTACCGAAAATTATGCCCCTAGTCCTGGTCTTGAAGCATTGTTTCAAGAGAAACCAGGGCATGGGGTGAGCTTTTTGCCTCTATTGAAATGTAAAGCAAAATATTAACTGTTTGCAGATAGCTGTTCAGTTGCTCTTGTGTTCTCTCATATTCAGGCTTACCACAAGGCTCAGTCAGACCTTCTAGCCAAGCTACTTCCATTAGTTCAAGCAACCATACTCGGGTGAGCTTAGAGGATGGAAAGAAAGCAGATAGGGCTCTGCTTCAGACAGCTGTGTTCGTGCAACTATGACATTATGGATGTTTGCTTGGTAGAGAGCAGTGTCAAGACTCACTGCCATGAAAGGGTTGATGACTCAGAGTTACACAGCTCCCTTTCATTTCTTCTGTCCAAATGTCTTCCCACTATCAATCTTTGGTAACCCTTTACCTCCCATGATTTTTCCCTTATAGTCCTTCCTAAATTTCTGACCAGTTCTCTGGATCTGTTTCTGTTTCCTGGTATAGACACCATCTAATAGGTCAGGTGGTGGTTTATAATAGTCAATCATTTCATTTTTTATCGATAAAAGACAAATTTGATCATTGAGTGATTTATTCCAAAGCAAAGAGATCATAGTTGAAGGTTTCTGATAGGAGGCCGACTCAGTCCTAACCAGGCTCACATAAAATATCTCTCTAGCTCTATTGAATGAAGGTCTAAGAACAGAATGGATTGAACAGAAAAGTAAAACCAACCAAGCAACCAAGCAATTGTATGTAGAAGTGTTGATACTGCTTTCTAAGATTCTTCTAGATGATTCCACAGTAAACCAGATGAACACCTATGCTAGTGTTATTCAGTACAGGCCAGTTTGACTATCAGTAAGAGTCACAACTGTATTGAATTATAGAACATGAAATACACATAAACATATGAAACTATAATAGCAGCAGTTGTCATCTTTGGAGGACTCCAAGGCTTAAGGAGTTAAGGACTCGTTATTTGGAAACTGTTCAACACAGACAATGAATCATTCAGTTTTCTGTCTTTCTTACATGAACTGTATCTCAGAGTAACCAGATAATTGGTAGATGGATGTCTTCCCTGTAAAAGTAGTCAAGATATTGGGGGACGAAAGACAGAATTTGGAGATTAACATTCTATAATCCCTAATAAATGAATAGATCTGGTTCCCAGTTGCTAACACCACCCAGAGAACATTGAGTAGATATTGTGGCAAAATACACAACACCATCTGCATTATACTACCAACTGAAAGTCTAATCTGAGTAATCAATTCATTAGAATGTCTAAAAACTTACAGGGAAGAGAGGAAAACCTTAAACACAACAGATGAAGTCAGCAAAAAGTCAAATGTTATGTTTAAACATAAATTTTATGAAGAAAGAAGTTGATGAGGAGAACCCATATATTAAAAGAGACTTGAAATATCAAATAATTATAATGTAAAGTCCTTATATGAAAGCTGATGCAAATACGATCATGGAAAAATTGGGGATATTTCAACCCTGGCTGCATAATTGATCGTATAAGATACTATTAGTATTAATTTTCTTTTGGTTCAATAGTATTTTATGATCATGTTTTAAAAAGAGCCATTATCTTTTATGGCGGCATATTGAAGTGTTTGTGTAGAAATGATGGCTTGAATTTGCTTCAAAATAACCTAGGGAGCAGTGGGGGATACTTAAGGATGAAAACTAGCCCTGAGCTGGTCATTGTTGAAGCTAAGTGATAGGTACACAAGGCCTTGTGCTAATTTTCTTCCCACTTGTATACATTCTAGAAACTTCCTATAAGATAAGAAAAGGGGAGAGGTAGAAGGCATACAGAGTACATAGCAGCACTCTGGTTCTGGGCAGTTAGATTTTCCCCAGTCATTGCTGCCTGCCCAGTTTATCAGATACACCCAAGAGCAGGGACTCTAAACCAGAACTTAATTTTTAGAACCAACTTTGTGCTCTTCAGCTTGAAAGATGGAGATCTAGAAGAAATTGGAATCCTCAAAAAGAGCATGCCTCTGTCAGCTGCTGAAATAGCACACACTGTGCTGCTCAAAATAACCTATTACTGTCTTATAGTTCTAGAGATAAGTCTCTGAAAACATGGTGTCAGGAGGATGTATTCTGTTTGTTTGTTTCTGGAAACTCCAGGAAAATCTTCTTCTTGCCTTTCCAACTCTTCAGTGCCCTCCGACATTCCTCAAGTATTCTCTATATCTGTGTCTTAGGAATTTGACCAATACCGATGAGAAGAAATCCTTCAAGTGTCTGGTCTTCAACCAATCAGATTGTCTTGTTTCTGTGTTTTTACACTTAAAGAGAGCCCATTAATGTACAGTGTTGGTTATTGACATTGATGTTGTGGCTCACAGCATACTCACCCGTGCTTGAACTAAGCACATCTAATGCTTATAAGACACATCCCAACAATTTTGAATATTAGGCACCACTTCAGCATGATATAGGCAGACTATTTCAAACAATGAAGTCATCTATGACAACAACAACAAAAAAACACACATGAAAGGCATCTGTGACAATATGCCAACCCTGGGATCATTTGTTTATGATGAGAATTTAAACCAGAAAACTAGAAGAGATAATATTGCTGTGTTTAACTTCCCCTAGCAATATGGGCATTGGGCAACTCTGTCCTGTGCCCATCTGAGAAGGGCCATGTAAGTACCACATGAACTGATCTTGAAGATACAAGTACATTTTTAATAAGCAGAGAGTGTTACAAAAACACAGAGATTGTAATAATGAGGACCAACAGCTTCCCAGAGCAGAGACACATGGCTATTGTCTCTAGTCCCCTCTCACAGGGATTCTCTTGGCTAAATCAGATGTAAGAGAATCCTGGGAAACACAGTTGGAAGAAGGATGGGAAACACATCTGGTTAGAGATTTCACACATCACAGGTTTAAAGACCCATGACTTGATGGCAAATGTATAAAGACAAAGCATTGGAGAGGCTTAATGCCTATAGATTTAACCCCTGCCTGGAGATGTGCAGAAGTTAGTGAAGAGAGAATGGTGACAGGCTAGTTCCCCCCTTAGAGCCAGCATCAACTGATGTAAATGTAACAGAAGCTGTATTCGGAGGGTGCTTGGAAATTCTTCTAGCTTTAGGAATAGGAAGATCTAAGAACAGAAGGGATGAATGTGGCCAACAACCTCCATTTTTTTCCTGCTGTTGGTGACTGGACCACCTGGAGAAATGTGCTGCTGCTTGTGGACTGAGCTGGCCCTCCCTGCAGTTCTGTTTATGGTTAGCATAACCTTGAACTCTGGAGGGTAGCACGTGCCACCACAGCTGCCTGTAGTATTGGACGAGAGAGGGGGAGAGAGAGGGAGAGAGAGAGAGAGAGAGAGAGAGAGAGAGAGAGAGAGAGAGAGAGAGAGAGAGAGAGAGAGAGAACAAAACTTGTGACAAAGGGTGATGAATTTAAAGCAACTCAACAAAAAGATCATCAGATCATCTAAGCACAGTGCTGGGGGCTCACTTGAGTAAGTTGGTGATTTACGACACAATCTTTTTATTTGATTTGGCATTACAGGGATAAATTATTGAGTGTTAATTGTATGTTGATAAGCTGTTCCTACTTAAATTTATTCCTTCCTTGGTTTGTGTTAATTGGGGCGTATTGGAACAGAAGGGAATTACCCACTTAATGCCTGGTTTGGCTTAGGTTGTTGGTAATAAGTGTGGTTTTAATTGTGTCTTCGCTTTTATTCATGCTAAGAGAATAAAGAACTCCTATGGTGGGATTCTCTCCTGGACATTAATGCATTTTTTAAAAAAAAATAAATGAATTGTTACAAAGTGCCATACTCCTGTTTACCTGTTCAAGTTTACTTAAGTTGTAGCAGAAGGTAGGGTCAGAGGTGGACTGGCAGAAGGCTGGGAACATTCAAACGCATATTTTAGCATTTGAAATTTAAATCCTCTGTAGATAAAGCTATCAAAGGCTGTGAGAGGCTTTACTTCTGACTTCCATTTCTCTTCTCTCAGGAAAGGACTTGAGTGAGGATGGATCCTGAGGGGCAGCATGGAGTATCTATGTGCGTTCATGAATAGGTGTGGGTACAGAGGCAGGGGTGAGAGAGACACCACAAGACAGTGAGGATCTTGTTCCTTCTGGGTCCAGGGTGAGCAGTTGAATACCTTGATGTGAAAATCCAAAATCTGAGATGCTCCAAGATGCAAAAGTGCTCTGATTTTAAGACTGTATTTATAACTCTGCGTCTATGTTTCATGTCCACATTGGGGGGTCGGTATGTGAACATTCCTGGTGAGCCCAAAGGTTTAGGACCCCTGGGGCTGGAGCTGCAGGTGGTTGCGAGCTGCACAATATGGGACAAGGAATTGAACTCAGGTCCTCCAGCCCCAGTATCCAAAATATTTAAGCACTGATCAGACATCACAAATGAAAAATACTGTGAAACACTGTTTCAGGCACACACACACACACACACACACACACACACACAAAATAAAAGTAAAAATATGCAACATGGCTTTAGGACATCTATTTATCTATGAATCAAAGATTTTGTGTTTAGGTTTGGGTCCTATCCCCAAGATATCTCATTTTATAGTCATACACACACAAAGCCAAAATTCAAAATACTTTTGGCCTCAAGTTTTGGATAAGAAATATTTGAGCTGTACTTTAATATCCAACACTGCCAGTGGTTCAGTGCATACACTGCCAACCACAGTCACATGATCTTCCTTAGTCGGTGAGAAAGTGCACATCTCTATAATGGGAATGGTCCTCAGACATCCAAAGTATCTGGCCACAACCAGTCACATGGTTACCAGGTCTCTCTCTCTCTCTCTCTCTCTCTCTCTCTCTCTCTCTCTCTCTCTCTCTCACACACACACACACACACACACACACACACACACACACACACACGGTTCTACCTATGCATTCTTTTTAGCTACCGTCATCAGGGTCCGCATAACCACTGTGAATAAGAAGTGGTCCCCATCACTGAGCCAGTTGTAGGCCTCATCTCTGGCCTCTGTATATAATACATAGGCAGTGTGGCAGGTTGGAGCAGCAGCTGCGCTACCTCCCTCTGGGCCACCATAATGCATCCCAGGGGGGCAGCCCAAGCTTGGATGAGCCTCAGAAAATTATCAAGCAATCCTGACTTGTCTAAATATTTTCTCCTAAGGAACATGAACAGCATGTCCTCTTAATCATCCTATGAGAGCAAAGACAAAAGAAAAGAAAGACATTCAGGAAAACAGAGCAATTAATCTGTTCATTCATGTTCGGCAAATGTCTCTGTGTTCTGAACGCACTCATTCCTCTAATCCTTGAACCTCTGATGGGCACACGGAGCCTGCATGCAGCACTGGAGAACACAGTTGCACTTGAGAATGTGGGAAGCCAGTGGAGAAGAGGAGAGATGGCTCCAGCATTCGTGGACATTTCCTGAGTGCCAGGCTCTGGGCTAAGAGATTAGTGCTTACCTGAGCTTTGTGAGATCCATAGTCTTTAAAAAGAATTTAAAGACTGTATTTACTTATTTTTAATATTGTTCTTTTTCAAAATTAAAATATAATTAAATCATTTTTCCTCTTTCCTTTTTTCCTCCAACCCCTCCCATAAACCTTCTCTTATCTCTCAAATTCATGACCTAGTTTTCTCTAATTGTTGAATTGTTACTGTATATAATATATAAATTATATTCTAAATCATAAAAATATAATCCACTCAGTCTGTATAATGTTATTTGTGTATAGATAGATAATTTCAGGGCTGACCATTTGGTCCTGGATAAACAGTTAGGGGGAAATCTTTCCTGGAAGAGGTTATTTCTTCCATTCTTAGTATTTCTTAGTTACCTGTAGTTCTTTATCTAGGGTTGACGCCTCTTGAATGAGATTCTCCCCTTCATTTTAGCATGCTAATATGATTAGTATTGATACTGTCCTAGTTCAGGTCTTGTTTAGGTAGTTGTGTTGATGAGGCTTCCTGCGTGTAGCTTTTTTGACATTTCTAGGAGATAACACTCTTACAGCAGTCTTCCTATACTTACATTCTTTCTGTTTCCTCTTCCTCTATGTTTCTGAGCTTTGGATACAGAAATTGCACTGTAACATGTCAGTCGGGGCAAGGCACCATGGGACGACTTGTTCTCTGCATTTTGATCCATTATGATTTTCTGTAATGGTGTCTGTTATAAAGACAGACTTTGATGAGGGGTGAGAACTATACCTCTCTGTCCATCTAATTATTTAGAATGTGGATAAATATTTAGAATGCAGTTAGGAATTATGCTGGTTTAGTAAAGTGATGGTAGAAGATTCTCCTCCAACATCCATGACATAACTAACCTCACAGAGTTGGCTAGGCTTACAGTATCATATATGATTTACCTATTGTGGGTCTTAAGTCCAATTAGAGAGCTGGTTGTTACTGCTAAGATACAAGTACCACCATTGTACCCTCAGGGTTATCGCTTCATGCTGGGCATTGTAACTCATAGCTATCATGGATAGGACTATTGCTTGTTTCTTTTTCTTGGAAGGTATCATGGCACTTTCTGATACCATGAAACCTTGTTTTCAGGGAGGAGGCTTTCAGGTCAGACCCAGCTCAGGTCCTCTGTGTCTTGTGCCCTGGTTCATAGTAGCTTTAGTTACCTTCCCTCTCTGGGAAGCAACCAAAAGCAATAGCAAAACCATATGATGTTTGGGAAGTCTCTTGTATTCCTCTGGCTAACAACTCAAAAGGGGGCTCCCAATATCTGGTGTTGGGGGTTTGTTAGGTAGTCTATGAGTCTTTGGGGGAAGCATTGCTAGTTCAGGGTGAAAATTTTTATTTAAACTATATTTGAATACACATAGACCTATATGTCTTATATATAACTTTAGATAAATAATATTATTCCTATGGCCTTTTCAAACATACTGTTACTTTCCTTTCCTTCAGTGTTCACCTCCCTTCTCCATATCAAATTTAAGACCTCTTCCTATCTGCTTTTCCATCTCCCTTTGCAAATCTCCTGAACCCAGCTATTCCCCTCTCTACTACCTGCCTCATAGTCCCTTTTTATTTTCCTGGTTTCTGCAATTACACAAAGTTGTAGACACACATCTGAAGATTTGGAGTAAGAAGCCACATATAAGAGAAACATGACATTTATCTTTCTGGGTCTAGGTTACCTCACTTAATATGATCTTTTACAGATCTACTTCCAAAATTCATTTTTATTTATAGCTGAGTAGTAGTCCATAATGGAGAGTTACCATTTGCATTATCTATTTATCAGTTGAAGGGCACGTGGTTGTTTCCATTTCCCAGTTACTATGAGTAGAATAGCAATGGGCATGACTAAGCAAATGTCTGTAGAGTAGCAGGTCAAGTCTTTGTGCATATGACAAGGAGTGATATACCCGAGTCATATAATAGATTTATTTTTGACTTTTTGAGAATCCTCCACACTGATTTCCAGAGTGGCTAGGCCAGCTTGCAATCTCACCAGGAGTGAACAAGAGCTACCTTTCCCTGCATCCTCTCCAGCATTGTGATCTATAGTCTTATCCCTATCCACAAGAGAGGATTCACAGCAACTATTCCATAAAGCCTGTGGATATAAGATGAGGGGACAAGAAGATGCTACCATTTTCCTTTGAACAATCTTGTTGATTTCTTCACCATATCTGAGATTTTGGTTTGTTGCTATGTCAGAATTCTTATACAACTGTATTAATTTTCAAGAGTGGCCATAATAACATATCTCAGAGTGAGTGGCTTAAACAACAAGAATTTAATGCTTAGATTAGGAAGCATGAAATCCAAGATTAGGACATCCTCGGAGGCCCCCTTCCTTCACTGGCATATACACACCCACCTTCTCACTGCCTGTTCACTGTTCACGGTTAGTTCTCTGTGTACCCAGGCTTTTGTAGTCTTCCTTTCCTCCTCCTCTTCCTCCTCCTCTTGTTCCTCTTTCTCCTTTTCTCTGAGACAGGTCTCACTATGCACCCGCGGTTGGCCTAGAACTTACTATGTAGACTAGGCTGGTCTTGAAATCATGGAAATAGGCTTGCCTCTGCGTCCTGCATGCTGAGATTGTCCCACCACACCAGGGCAACTTCCTATAAGGGCACCATCAGTCAGACTGGATTAAGGCCTACCCTGATGCTGTCTTTTCTACTTAATTACCCCTTAAAGACTCTATTTCCAAATATAGTCATATTCTGGGTTACTGAAGGTTGACACTTCAGCACTACGTATTTGGAGTGAATATTATGTTGAGTTTTCTGTACTGTAACAAATATCTGAGACAATCAATTTAGAATGAAAAGGTTTATCTCTGCTCATGATTTTAGATGGTTCAGCCCAGTCTATGATTTCTTGTCTTCATTGCTTTGGACAAGAAGCTCAACACAGCTAGAGTAGTATGTGGTTGAGAAAACCACTTACCTCATGGATGGGAAACCAGAGAGGGACAAGAAGAAGCTAGAGTCCCACTGTCTTCTTTGTGACCCAAAACCCTCCAGATGTCTCACTTCTTAAAGGTTTCACCAGCTCCCAAAAGCACCATTCTGTGGATCAAGTGATCTATGAGCCTTTGTGGCACATTAAGATCTGAGCTATAATGGACATAATTTTGAAAGAAACAACTATGGAATCTGGACTGTTCCTGCTTTCTTATATTCTTGTCTCTCTTGTGACTTCTTTGAGTCACTCAGGAAGAAAAGATGGTTAAATACTAGACATAATACATAGTTTGGGGGGTAGGATGCTTAGAGCTTATTCTAGTACCAGTGAAGTTAAAGTGAGCTAATATTTTGACAATATGCTGGGTCAAAAGCAGAATTAAATAAAAATGATGCAAAAATAAGAGGAGTCTACTTTAAAGAGTTTCTATTGGCTTTTAGGAATATGGAGACCATTTTATGAATAAATATATAGTATTTGGTACTAGGAACTCTAAAACAAACTCAAAATCTCAAAGAAAGTTGGGTTTTTATACCAAGTTGGTGGTCAGCGATGCCATGCATGAGGAAAACACTCTTGATCCAGTGGCAGTTTGCTAGTTTCTTTCAGTAGGATAGAACATTGAAAGTTTTCTGAGCTTTCAGTTGGTTTGTCTTGTTAGTGAGCCACGGGACGAATCTGAAACAATGACTGAGGAGTATACCTGTGGTTAGAAACACAGAAAAAAGAGAATGTTGGAGAAAGAGTGGGACGTTCTTCTTAAAATTCATGTTTCACAGCTGGTATATTTTCTCAAAGAAAAGCTCTAAGCATGGAAGCATTACTACATATTTCCTTCCACCTCCTCTATTCATGTGGACCTCCTCTTCCTTCTGCCCCTGTCCCGTTTCACATTAACTAGCAGGGTCATCTATTGGTGCCCCAGATGCCAGGGCAAGCTTTAACTCAATGGCTTCAGAGAGTCTCAACTGTGGGATATTACTGCCTGTAATATCCCACAGAATGAACTTTCTTATCAGTTGTTAACTTCCAGGGCAGAGTTCACTACAAAACATCCTCACTGTGGATCTGTGACCAGGAGCTGTGGAAGTCCCATGCATACAAACACGTTAGCCTGTGCCCAAAATATGCTTATGGGGCAGATTCAGATATGATTAATGTCGGCACCAATGAGCATACATTAGTGGAATTTGCATATATAAATTTGAATAATGTTCAAGGACATCAAATGATTTCAGACTTAATAATTACAATAGCAAATATTTATTGAAATATCATGCACCTGACAGTGCTGTAGTAGACCTTTCACATACTGATTTAACTACTCTCCAAGGCAGGTATGTAATTTAGGTCCTGCTATCATAGCCATGTTATCGATAAGGCAATCAAGGCACACAAGAGTTTACTACTTTATACAAGTCCACAAGATGAACTCTTGGAATAGTGCTGAGAACCTGACTCTGGATTCTATACTCTTATCCTCTGTGGTATGTAACCCTAGATGTTAAATACACTGGGGCATTCCTTTGATTGGGAAATTGGGAAGTTATATGGAAAACTGAAATCTGGTGAACACATTATCTCAGACTTGGCTTCAGGAGACTCACTCATTCAGAAGTATCCTTTGGTAAGGAGGGTATGAACAAAGTGTGGCCCTGTAAGACTTGGGTCTTTCCTGCTGTAACCTTGAAGGCACTGATGCATATATGCCAGTAGACAACAAACACATGTCACCAAAAGCAAGTTTCTGGGTCTCAGAGTTGCAGTGACAAATGACACATAGATTCTCTCCCCATGAATGTAGTGCTTGGGGTAAGGGACATATTTGGTAACTCTGGGGGTAGAAGCTGGGGTTGGATAATTGGGAAAGGAGCCTGGAGTAGAATTTCATCAGAACTGAAAGACAGTAAATAGAATTTTACCCTGTGTAAGGTGGGAAGTGTTGGTCAAGCCATAGAAGAACGGGCACTACTGCTCCTGTCTAAAGCATGAGGGCTGATAACTCCTGAGGTTGGGCTTAAAGTCAGCCCTCATGCAACAGGGTCAGCTATGAAGACAGTTCTTCAATGATGTCTTGCTTTTAATAGCTAGTTGGGGCAGGTAGATTTGTTCACCTGGAATGTGGGTCATTGTGAAGAGCACTCATCATTCTAGGAATGGTGTTTGGATATCATAGAGAAAGGATCTCTCTTGATGCACAGCCCCTCCCTACCAGTCACATATATTTGCTACCTGTTTTCTGATACCTGGAAACTCTGGAGTTGGAGATTTGTTTTCATTACATATAGGATACTGAGTTTTGTAAGTTCCTTAAACTTGACCACACAAGGTCTATGAAGAGTCTTCCTGAGAGTGGGTTTTGATAAAATATAGAGGGAATTGAGAAAGAATGAAGAACATGCAGAGTAAGGTCACTTGGAAGAAATGGAGTGGCGATCTAAACAAAGTTTAGAAGTCTGCTACATGAAGGGTAAGATGCTTCAGGGTCCAGTTGGAAATTAGGCAAATTTCCAGAGACACTGTGCACAGAGTTTCACCTAGAAGCTGTTACCTGAATGTCGAGATCCCTTTGTGGAGGTCACAGATCAGATATCCAGCATGCCAGATATTTACTCTACAATTCATAACAGTAACAAAATTACAGTTCTGAAGTAGCAACAAAAATAATTTTATGGTTGGGGGTCACCACAACATGAAGAGCTATATTAAGGTTGCAACATTAGGGAGGTTGGGAGCCACTGGTTGGTGCACTGTCTACCAGACAAGCTTCAGCATCTGCGTATGAAGCTGCCTAAAGTCTACCCAGGACAAGAGAGAGCAGCTGCCTAAAGTCTACCCAGGACAAGAGAGAGCAGCTGCCTATAGTCTACCCAGGACAAGAGAGAGCAGCTGCCTAAAGTCTACCCAGGACAAGAGAGAGCACAGAGCTATGCCTATAGAGCTTTGGCTGGATATTTGAAGTGTACACCCTTTAAGTTCTTCCTTATGTACCAGTCAAAAGCGAACACATAGGAACAATGAATCACCCAGCCTAAAAACTAGGTCTGCGCTTTAGTTTGGGACTTACAAATTTCCCTCCCTTTATCTGTGTCTTTTTAAGATGCTGTTTCTGTCATCTTCTCCAGAGCGGGTTAGAAATAATACAGGCAAGTCTTTCAAAAACACATTATGTAACAAATAGTTCTAAGGACACACCTGCTTAGATGTCTGAAAGTGAAGCTGTAGTTATGGCAATACATTTTGCCTTGATTGCACTGTGACTCGGGCAGAGCGGCATGCCATGTGACCATGGTGACAGGCATTCATTCATAATTTGAGGACTTCTCCACCTAGAATCTGGCGGCCTGACAGCCAGCACCTGCTCAATTCAAGCAATGAGCAAGGAGTCCCTCAGCAGTGAGGGGAGGATGAGGGCATGAGGGCTGTCTCACTCAATATTCTTTTTACCTTATCCAAGTATGTAAAATTTAGGCTAAAGCCTTTAGGTTGACCATAAAAATGACTCAAGGACCTCGTCATTCTGGGCGAAGCTCCTGGAGTTGCCTGGAGAAGCCATTTATTTTCCACAGCTTTACAGAGGTGTAAAGATGAATAGGTTGTAAAAAAAATTTTTTTTCACAATTTATTGTTACAGGATCTGTAAAATTTTCCATGTGCAAATTCACTGTGGAGGATTCTACACTACAAAGCTAAGAGCATTACTCTGTAAAGGTACAGACACAGAGGTATGTTTGCTTCAGGGTTATTTGGAGTGTATTGGGTATTTTTTAGGCGAAGGACCTAAATGTTAATAGAGGGGTTGAATATATTCTGGTGCATCCTCATTGAGAACTATTATGTATATGTTTCAAAGAAGGTTTAGGGCTTTGGAGATACTACACAAGCATGTAGACCTGAGATTGGCTCTCTATCATCCATGTAGGGACTGGTGTGGTAGTTTGTGTCTATAATCCCAGAACTGGGGAGACAATGGTAGGTAGATCTTAGGAACTCACTTGCTAGAAAGTCTATCTGAGTTGCTGAGATTTAGGGAGAGACCCTGTCTCAAAAATAAGGTAGAAGGTAATTGAGGAAGTCACTGGATGCTGGCCTCTGGTCTCCACACACCTATGCACACATATCATAGCACACAGGTGCATGTACACACACATACACACACACACACACACACACACACAAAAAAAAAAATAAAGGATGGTTCAGGTCTATGTATCTTGATCTAGAAGGGTACCTCTTCATGTTGTTATATTTTAATAACCAAAGAGTGCCTCTTCATATTGTTACAGTTTAAAACCATTGACAAAAAGTGTATTGTATAAACCCATCTGTATACAGATATGTATTTATATAGCTGTAGCTTCTTTGTGAAACTTGAGACACATGGGGAAGAGTTCAAGTCAACTTTTCACCTTTGCTAAAGGTTAATATGGGAAGGATTATTTGACTTGTTACCGTGAGTGTGTATGTATGAAATACAGTACTGTGAAGGGAAAACATACTTAACCATTTAAGATTTGTTGAGAAATAAATAAGGCAATATTTGTGAGTGCTTATTACAATCTCCAGTATTTGGTATGCATCTAGAAAATGCAGCCAGTGTTTAATTGCTTTCCCCCTCTGCTGATATTACAAAGCAGTCTGGCCTTGCCTTCCTTTTTACTGGCTTTATTGCATTTTATGCTCCAGATGTTCAGGAGTCTGGATGCAGCATGCTTCCTTCCCATCACCCTCAGACCTCAACACACACACTTCCCTGTCACATATCCAGTGCCCTCTCTTTCATCGGGATCAGTTCTGTAACCTTCAGGTTTGACCTGCAAGGCAAGGCAAGAGCTGTCTTTTCTGGGCTGTCCCATATTGTTAAATTCATTATCCTGCTGGGACAATCCACCCAGCTATGTCCTTGTACTCTTGGCTACTAATCCAGGGCCATGGGATTGGGAGTACGGTTGGCAGAGTGGCTGGATGAAGAAGGTGCCAATGTCCCTGTGCCTGTGTAGGAAGACACAGAGGCATTGCCTTGCTCCGCACAGCTGGGAACCGGGCCAGCACTGTCCAGCTGCAAGGTTTGTATTTCAGTTCCTGCTTGGGTCGTTTAGGTGTAGCCATTTTGTTTCTCAGGTTTTTGAAAATTGGAAATCGAGTAAGGTGCTAGTGGTTTTTAAATGATTAATTTGTTCAGATTACCATATATTGCCCCTCTAATTTGGAAGTTATTAACTGGTGAGAACAGTTAATAATAATCTATTATTTCTCTGCATAAGAACAGGAAACCCACTGAAGCCAATGTCAGATAAAGCAATTGAGAACAGACTCTCGGCTCTGCTGATGGTGATCACAGCTGTAACATTAACAAGTGACAACAGCCCTTAACAGCCAAGAGCTTCAAGAAAGGAAAACTGGATTTCTCACACAAATGTAAATCGAATACATGTTGAGAATTTTCTTAAACTCAACAATCAGTGAGAAAATGCAGGCATACATTATGACTGATTTTTAAAGACTCTAAAGAGCATGGCTGTTTAAATGACAAGCATGGGGGTGAATGTGAAGAAGGAGGCAGAACTATGTTGTCTCCCGTGGGGTTAGGGCATGTGACGATCAACAGACATCTCAACAGGATGGAGTTGGCAAGTGTGCAGACAAGCATCCCTGTATGACCAGGTTCCTACAACTCCCACAGCTGTAGATATGCAACCTGGGAAGATGTCCTTAGAATCTAAGCAATTGCTCACTTTGTCTATCCAAACGGATGTTGCTACAGTCTGCTCCGCTCCCAGCATGCTGTGTTTCTGTGAGTACCAATGCCTCCTAGTCACCTCAATGTTCTATGCATATGATGTCATTTCACACACTCAGCCTTCACGACATGAATATGAGGTAGGTATACAGTAGAATTGGAAGCTTAGGAATGTTGTCATCCGAGAGTCACTTAGCTAGCAAGTTGACACTGTGGTGTCTCTTCTCTTCCTCAACTCAGAAATGATGTCTCTTTCCACTCTGCTGTGCTATCTTTTGCCTTCCTGAAGTTTCACTTTCCACCCTACCTCTGCCCAGTGACTGTAGTTTTCTCTCGTTTCTTGTTCAAGCTCCCACCTTGCCCATCCCCTTATCACATAACATTCTGAGATACTCTATTGGTAGCTCCCCATCTCCCCTGGAGGAAGGACACTGTCTGTGTGTGCTGGCCACCTTCCGTTTTCCCAGAGAATGGATTCTCTGCCAACAGAGAAACTCACTGTTGCAAGGATGAAGCATGGGCTGCTGGTTGGTCCCACTAGAAAGACACTGGTCCTTCTCCATTGAAACAACAAATCTTTCTCTACAGTGTGGCTTGGTTCCCCCTTTCATCTACAGACAGTTGTCCGGTCCTTTCCTGTTTAAGCTTTTCAGAGCTATGGCAGGCAGGAGGAAACCAGTTCCTGTGTGTTTTAAAATCTATCATTCAAGAAAGCTTTCTCTGAAAAGACACATAAAAAGAAGTCCGTAAAGTATTGATTTCTAGCATCTTAAAACATAACCAGTTTTATTATTTATATCAGTGGAAGTTGATGAATATAGGAAACTCACCAGAAGTCTAATTTATAAAGTCGGTTTACCTTTGCACGTTTTGATTTAGTGCTTTCCTTCATCCTGAACGGTGAAAAATGAACAGGCTTTTGACTGTTGTCTTAACAATAGGCAAGTTCTCTGTAAGAAATAAGAGACACATTTATGCTGAAGTTCATCAAAATGGGTCATCTGTAAGTGGGAAGTGTGTCTCAGTGATAGGCGCTTGCCTAGCATCTATGACACATTGGGTTTTATCCCCAGCATCCTCGGTGGGGAGTGGGAGGATACAATCCCCTGAAACTGGTACTCACTCTGGGAGTGCCAAGTGAGACTCCTGGGATGAACCCTGATCCTTTGCAGTATGATATTCTATTGTTGTTTGGTGCAATTTGCTAAAATTTTATTTAGAATTTTTGTATATATATATATATATATACTGTTTATTTTTTCTTAGATTGTCAAGTTTTGATAGCAAGGCAGTCCTGGTCTCATAGAATGAGAAGGGGAAGTGTTTTCTCTTCTTTTGGTTTTCTGTAAGAGTTTGGGAAGAATTCATTATTTCCCCCTTAACTGGTAGAATTTATTAGTGAGGTTACCTGAGCCTCAAAGTTTCCTTGGGAGAGGGTCTGATCCCAAATTCAATTTCTGTGACAGTTACAGACTGTTCAGATAGTCCTTCTCAGTGAGCACTGAAACTTTCATGTTTTTAATTTGTTCATTTTGGGCCTGTGAGATAGTTCAGTGGGAAACAGTACTTGCTACCAACCCTGAGGATCACAGTTGGATCTCCAAGGCTCACATATTAAGAATAGAACCAGCTCCTGTAAGTTGTCCTCTGAATGTCACAGGCATGTTGTGACCTGTGAGCACACACACACATAGACACACACTACATAAATGTGTAATATTTGTCTTTTAATATAAATATTAAATTATTTGTTAAACGGCTCTTTATCTTATTCTCTTATTATTCTTTAAATGCTGGAGGCTTTGGGGCTAGAAAGATGGTTAGTAGTTAAGAGCACATCCTACTTTGTGCAGAGGACCCTATTTCAAATACCAGTATCTACATGATATGACTCAAAACCATCATAACTCCAGTTCCAGGGAATCTGTTGCATGTACCAGAACACATGTGCCCATACTTACACACACACACACACACACACACACACACACACACACACACACACAAATAAAACATTTAAAAACATCTGTAGGTTCTATACTTATGCTATATCTCTCGTGACCTCCTAAGAACAGTGATTCTCCCTCCCTCGCCAGCCATCCAATGCCCATAGCTCCTCGGCTATGGATGAGGCTTGCTGCGCTCTTCGCTCACCCAGGGGAATTCTGACTGGATTGATCTTAAACGGGTCTTGGACAAGGTAAGTGCAGCCACTGTGGGTCTGTGAATGCCATAAGCATGTCACGTTCAGAAGTTTCTAATTTTCCAAGTTCTTTTTTTTTTTTTTTAATTCTAAGTTTTAAAAGAAGTCCAAAAGCTATTCTAGAACATTCTCCAGTCTATGGCTGGAGAAGTCACTGGAACAGTCTGCTTCGTTAGAAAACTTCAAGATGGAAAACACCTGGCAACTGCTTATTTTAAAAACAACTCTAGTATTCTTAATTTTTTATTTTTCATTTTTCATTATGAGTCTGCGTGTGGATCAGGACACATAAGTGCAGTGCTCACCGCAGCCAGAGGAGGGTGTTGGGTCCTCTGGAGCAAAAGTGTCAGGCAGCTGTGAACTGCTTAACGTGGGTGCTGGGACTCCAACTCGGGTCCTCTGTAAGAGCTGTCTAGGATCTTAACCACTGAGCTATCTCTCCAGCCCCAATGGGTTAGTTTTGCTTCTAACATACTTTATTATCCTTGACATTTTTTTTACCTCAACTCTTGATATATTATTTTTGTGAAAGACATAATGGTTCCTTTCCAAACCAATCTTTAGCTAAAAGATTGAACATTTTTCAACTTCCATATTACAATTATGATTTCAAGCTTCAATCGTACTTCCTTAATGTAAAGCTCTGGAAATTGAAAAATAAGCCACCTCATTTCCAGCTTCCACATTTATACCACATCTGTTCTCTTACTTAGATACATAACATAATATCCAGCTCCTTAAACTTATTATGTATATAATTGATCTGCTTGTGTTTTTCCTCCACACGTGCAAATAGTCACATTTGATTTGGGGTTCAAAATTACATTTTAAAAATACTTTAGAAGATTCTTGTGTTTTATTTTTATGATGCCCCATGATTTCTGTAGCTTTATTTTAAAGTTGATATAAAAATGGGTGGATAAAAGATATTGATTACCAGTAATAAAAGTTCATATATTTTACTGTCTGGGAATGCATAAAAGCAGGGTAATTGGCTTGGGTCTTTATTTTCATTTTCCACATCCTGAGATTTTTGCACACACAGACACACACATGCACACTCACATACACACACGCACACGCACGCACGCATGCACGCACGCACGTATGCACGCACGCATGCGCGCACCCATGCATGTCATATATTTTCCATTCTAGTGTGTTTTCTCTAAATGTTAATTGTCCTCACTTTTAGCAAAGCATCCTGTCCCTGATGCCGCACCCCTGCATGTACCCAGATGAGCCACTCAGCACAATTCACTTTGGATTGTTTCTACTTGGTGCACTGAATGTATACCCTGTGCTTGTCTTTCTGTGCCCAACAGACAGAGCCCTAAGCACCCTGGCAGGAGAATCCCAAGTAGATTTATTTTTATTACCTTTTCTATTTTTTGTCCCTTTATTTCCCTCCTGTCCTCCATCACTTTTTCATCTTCTTTCTTTCTCCTTTATTCACAGAATGAGACACTGAGACAGAAGAGATGTCTATTACACAGTTATTGTGATTGGATTTGCTGGGCACAGATGGAGAAAAGAGTGCGTGTGATTTAGGTAGAGGGTAGCTTCCAAAGATTCTTTCTTCACACCTTGCTATGGTTTTTCCAAACTTTTGCATCTTGAAGGCAGCTTAGGACCACCTTGGTCAGTCATCTCCAAGGCACAGCATCACCCTTCACCTGAATTCTTGACCCTTACAGGAATGAGGTTTTCACTTTCTCACAAGACAGGTGCTTGCCTACTTTGGGCTGTTTGTGTTGGGTTGGAATCTGCCTGTCTGTGACTCCCATGTCTGATAGGAACACACGAACAAGTGCCACCTTTTCTTGACAAGGAGAGTGTGGACACTGGGTAGACTTTGACATCCTTATCCTGACTCTGTCCTGGGATAAGCCACCTAGCTGCCCATTCTCTACATCAATGTTTTGGGTTTATAAAACACTGTCAATAGAAATAAGTGAAATAATGTTTGTAATTTGGAACAATGTCTTACATATAAAGCTATGTGCTACTTGTCATTATATTGATATTCTTGGCAGTCATGTAACACCATTAGTTCATTATAAACTTTTAGTCAAATAAGACCATGACCATTTATACATGGTCTATCAGAAATCAATGACTTTTCTCTCATTCCCATGTGCAATATGTATATGGGACCCTGAATGAAAGACTCTATTGATGTTAAAGGCCACCTGACTTATTTTATTATCTCTTCCAGCATGTTAATTTACTGAGTCTTGGTGTCAGGCAGCATCACAAGTCTAGCTTAGGGTCATTTATCTCACCCATCACAGTACAAGGTAAGTAATCCATTTGTCTGGAATTAAGATGGCCCCTCTGCAGAGAGTCTATGCTGACTCACCACTGAGAACCAGTGACCTGTGGAGACTGGTTTGGCATGACTGCTTTATAAAGTACATTTTGTTGTCTTCTTCTCATGTTTCTTAAACTTCTAATGACTCACATGACGTGTGTGTGTGTGTGTGTGTGTGTCACTGGGTATAATATGTGCAGTTACTATCATAAGGGGGCCACCAGAACCCATCTAACTGTTTAAGGACAGACAAAAGTGTTTGTTCTCTGGTGTGGCAGAATTCATCACTATGGAACAAACCATAGGCACTATTACATGTGTGTAAACTATAAACATACTTTTCTTTTGTTTCAAAACTCTTCTGTTTCTTTGCAGTAAGCAATTTCTCATCATAAATAATAGAATGAACATGCAAATAAATCAAAAAAAATAAAACAAAAACCATACAGAAAGGCACCTGTGGAGACTCCTAGTTATTTTGTGGGGTAAATAAAGGAAGTGAAGAATGAACAATAAAAATCAGGTCTACTCTCCCCTGACCCCAGTGTCCTCTTGTTGCATTGCATTCGGTCCTCTTTCTCTTTGAGGGGTGAGACCTGACTGAGCCTCCCCTTGGCTTCACGAGAAGCCTCATGTGTTTGACCCAACCAATCTCCAAGTCTTTGGAGGTTTGTCCATCATAAATCTGCAGTAATTGTTTTGACGTTGTTGATCTCTGAAAACATGAAAAGTAGGCCCGAACAATGAGCAGGCTGTAATTCCATTAAGGATTTGTTACATTTCAAAAGAGAGTACAATTTTTTATGAAAAACCAAAGGAACCTTGTCATATTCTATTAAAGCGGTCTCTTAACCCTCGCCGAAAATTGCCCGAGGACTTACAGGCTCCTAATTGCAACACTCTACCTCAGGTTTCATGTAATTTAAACGAATGAGTCTTGTAGCAAATGTCTCCTGTTTAAATTACTCAATGTCTCTTTCTTAAATTGCTCAAACTTAGTATTTTGACCTCCTTTCTCCAAGAGTTGAGTTCTGAGAACAGAAAATTCTGAGAGAAGGAAGTTTATGTCTAAGGAAGTTAGCAAATGATTCACTTTTAAAGACACTAACTAGTTCACATTCCTTACTAAAAATGCCATGCTGTTTGCGTGGAAGGAGGAAAATGAACGGGTAGGCTTGAAAGGGGTTTTCTTCCCTTACATATTTCTCAGTGACATAAGAAAATACTTATTACAGCAACCTGAAAATCGGATCTGAGGGCTTGTGCACAGCTAGCTGTGTAGGAAGGGAGTAAATTGCCAGATTGTAAACACAGCTTGAGTTGCCTTTTCTTGATGTTTGAACTAACTTAAGTCCCCTTGGGATCTGACTTGAGTTCTGACAAACTACAGCTTTCAGTTTTGAGAGATGAAAAAAAAAAAAGATATCACCTAATAATGCCTCCTCCTTAGGAGAGTTGTTGAGGTGGTGGGGGTGGGCGTGGGGGACAAATGACATCACCCCAACCTTTTTGAGGTATTGGTTGGTGATGAACGTCCAGTATTTAGAAAGAGCTCTCTGAGCTTAGTGAGACTGGGCTGTGAGCAAGCATTGGGGTGGAAGCAGGGGAATGGCTGGTAGTTATCACTCCCTGGTTATACCTGAAACTGGGTAAAGAGATTATAAGGGAGGGAAGGGAAAGAGGGGAAAAGGAAGGTCCAAGGAGGAGAAAGAGGCAGGGCAGAGAAGAGGAGTTGGGATTTCTCAGTTTATGTTCTTCTGTACTTTTTAGGGTCTACTGGTTATTTTATCACACAAACCTTTACTTACACCATCAAGTCCACCTAATGTCACGGTGAGTCTCACTGAGCTGCATAAACATGGTGGGAAAAAATGTACTGGAGTACTTGCCTGTGATTCTACCATTTAGGAAACTGAGCCAGATAAATCATAGCTCCAGGACACCTTCAGTTGCATAGTGAGGTCCCATCTTGGCAAAGGAGGAGGAAGAAGAGGAGGAGGAGGAGAAGGAGGAAGAAGAGAAGGGGGAAGAAGAGAAGGAGGAAGAAGAGAAGGAAGAGATAAATGTGTTTTGTTTTGTGTTTTGTGTTTTTTTAAAAGATGTTAGGTCAAGTCCAGTGGTAAATCATAAGAATATTTTTAAATGTGATAATTTAGTAATAAATATTTCATCAAGACTTCAACATGTACATGGCAAGAGTCTAAATTTCTTACATGTTCCAATTAATTTAATTCCAATAGCAACCTCATAAAACAGGATTTTTTGCTATCCTCACATTTGAGGTGGAGAAGCTAAGGCATGGGCAAGTACACAAACTGGTCTAGTTGACATAGCTTTTAGGTCAATGGTACTAAAACAGTTTGCCCTTTCTGCAGCATGAGTTTGGATTTTTAAAGACATTTGTGGTCAGTCATTCCCTGGAAAGGAACATTATCTCCATCCCAGACGGACTCCCCTGGAGTCATGTCCTGCTGTGCTGCCCTGGTGGTGACAGTAATTAACAGCCATGTCTGTATGAAGGACAGTAGTGAAGCTTTCTCATTGTCTGTGGAGAACTGAGACAACTGCGAAAACACAGGACAGACTTGTGAAAGGTGAATAAGTAGAATGTGTAGTTTATCTGCTCATTTGTTCATCTACCAAATCCACAGAAGGTATCTATCTCATGTGTGCCTGGCACCCTCTTCTCTGCGGTGAGGACCCACAATAAACAAGGCAAGCCCTTCCTGCATTGCTAGGTTGTCTCGGACGCTTACCTCTATAGGAATTCTTCCCCATCCACCCTCTTCTGGGGTTAAAAAAAGAAAAAGAAAGGTGAAAGGTGTTACACGTAGTCTACCTGTAAGAGCAGGGGAGGAAAGTTCCTGAAGGTTATTTCAAACCCACACAAAGACATCCAAGCACAGATCCCACATCCCTGAATGTGCTGATCATGTCCTCAACTACCAAGTCGCATAAGGACTCACATTAAACCTGTTATAACAGAAAGGGGGGAGGGGAAGCAGAGACTGAGAGACACAGTTCTTGAATTACATGGGTCCCCTCTGGGGGTGTGCCCTTAAGGATGCAGTCAGCACAGGGTTTCAGTGTCTTTGGACCTTGGGAATGTATTTCAAGATTAATTATAAATTGAATTCTTTAAAATGGAAAAATACATCCATTTCCTAGCACTACTGACAGCAGACTGGTTAAGAAAAGTCTTGAAGCAGTTCAGTGGCTGGACCGCCACCTACTGGTCGTTGTTTGCCACAACTGAGATGTAGCTTGGGAAAAGAAGGTAGGGGAAAAAAATGCCTCCGGCAAGCCCTCTTTCTAAAGAAAGTATTTTAATGCTTATGCTGTAGTGAAATGAACGTTTTAAAGTATTAGGAGGATGTGATTGGTGTCATTTCAAATTCCTCTACATGTTTTGGCAGTTTATGGCCATCACATTGCTTAAAAATGCAAATTTCACAATGTTCCAAAAACATATATATATATATATATATATATATATATATATATATACATATATATATGCAGGCC
This sequence comes from Tokudaia tokunoshimensis, assembly GCA_036184795.1. NCBI lineage: Eukaryota > Metazoa > Chordata > Mammalia > Rodentia > Muridae > Tokudaia > Tokudaia tokunoshimensis. The sequence goes on along the minus strand of BTHU01000004.1, from coordinate 48,546,476 downwards.
ATTTCATTCATGTCTAACAGAGCACCGTCATGGAAATTTATGAAAATGTGTCCCCAAAACAAACACACCAACCTGAAGGTGTCAGCTCACAACTCCCGATGTCCAATATCCAGAAAAGAGAGAAGGTCTCTGACATCATACCTTTCTGATTAAGAAGCTTTTGCAGATTTTAAAAAGATATACATCTATCAATTCAAATAAGGAAATCAAGTCGGAAACATCCCCAGTCATTTCCAAAGGACCCTGAACTTTTGGCAGAAACCTGCTCAGTTAACACTGAGTTTGACATCTGTCAAATGCTTACAGTTAAGAAAGAGGTGTGATTTTTCCATGTTCCTCCTAAATAGCTAAATTCCTCATTGTCGAGTGATAGCGCATTCTTAGAGACAGCAATGTTTCCTACTGCTTAAATGCAGAATCCAAGTGGAAACTTCACAAACGTTATGGAATCCTTCATTTTTAAATGTCACTTCTTCAAGTCTTTGTGCTAAATCATCCATGTAAGGAAAAATTGCAAAGTGTTCAACACTGTTGATAGAATATATGCTTTTGCATTTTCACATGTGTTTGCAGGTTGTTACACTCATGATAGCATGTGACTTTATTTATTGTATTTTTAGGGCATAAAGGGAAAAATCAACCTAAACTATTTGGGCTTTATTAAACTGTGCTTCCTACTAATGCTACGCTACAGTTTTCAGTATTAAACTATGTCAGTAAATTCTACCAACCCGGGCATTTTCAGCTAGCACGTCTCTTTTCCCTCCAGGGGAAGGTAGGTTTAGGGAATACTACCTTCATTTGTTAAGATAATCTCTTCACAAAAGAAGACTAAAAATCTATTTTATTTTTTGTTATAATAGTATTTTTCTGGACATAAAAAGCCTTATCAGATTTAAAATCACCATTAGGCCCACCCATGCGCAGTCTTCAGATAAACATATTGCTTAGGATGCTTTCCTTTATGATACCAGTCATACAGATATAAACCAAGAGGTTTGGGCTTCCCTTTATTTAAAATGACACTGATAAGATTTATAAAGATAATATAAAATGATATTAAGCAGCATGAGTAAAGTTGATCAAATATTCATTTTCTAGTTATAGCTTTTCCCTTATGTGAGTCCATTCGGTAATGGCATTAAACCAAAGCCAAAGAAAAATAACTTTGTCTAAAAATACTGATGACGAACTGAGCCAAATAAAATTAAGCTGACCTCTTTAATAAATGTCTGTTTATTGTTTTAAATTCCTGCTTTTCTTTTCTACTTTTCTGAATCACGCTGACGATGCATCTTAGAATACAAGCATGTATAATAACTTGGACACAACCATTTTTATTTCTTTTGTGTGTCATCACTGAAAGATTGAAGCAAGCTTCACCTAAGTGTAGTGATGCAAAAATAATCGTATCCCAGTCTGGCTGCGCAAGAGCAGAGGCAAACAAGAGCCTCATATTAAAGTGCTTCTAGGTAGCTGACATGACACATCTAGCCAGACGTAAATAATGACAGACGGAAACTATCATAAGGTCTGTGAAGCATCAACATACTGCTATCATTTTCTCTCTAACCTTGCCTTGCTAGCAGCTCTCTGCCTTCCAGGCAGAGAGAGATCATTTAAAAAGCAAATCCTAATGACTCTGCCTAGTGTAACAACAGTTGGGAGAGTGGCATCAATTTAACTCAGTTTGGGAACTCAGAGCAACAGCTATTGTTGACTCACACACCCTAAATTCCAGTTCTCCACAGATCAATCCCCACCCGCATGGTGCCCCCTTTCCTGTTGCTGTTTCCAAGCCTTAAAAAGAGATCATCCGCCCAGGTGGGGAAATGGCTAATCCCGTATGTCACCTCTAAGATGTCCCCTAGTTTTTTAGGACCAGCTAGCTCATTTGGTACAAAATGCTTTAAGCTTTTCCCTCCTCTTTTTCATGTAGCATACATTATTTCCTGTATATTATGTATGCACAGGGTAACCGTGGATAAATAACATCCCCGTGTCCCTGTAGCTTAAGCGTAACATGGTTATGGTTCAGATAAACACGTCTGTACATGGTTGCCATAATCAATGTGGAATGGCAGAACAATTTTTGCAGATGCATTCCCAGGAAGGAAAAAAAATAAAAATAAAAATAACGGCTGTCTTGTTCAGATTCAATAGAATGTATTCACCAGGAAAACCTGAGCTAAAGTACTCACGTGCTTTATTTGATAAGGCAGGAATGGCTTTGCAAGCCAGGAAGGAACTGAAGCTGAGACACAATAGGATAATAGCATTATCACTTTGCAAATCAGCATGGAGCTGTCCTTGGGTGCCCGCAGAGGGGCTGGTGGGCTCTGAGAGAGCTTGCTGGCTGTTGGAAAAGACCGAGGTGCTCCTGCTGCCTGACTGCGAGTGGGAATGTATGAGAATAAATTGCTGGCAATTTCTTGTTTGGTTAAAAACCAGGGAGCACATATGTGTTTTCACCATCAGACGAGGGGCTTGGGCACATGTGGGTAAGCGGGGGTGGGGGTGGGGGGCAAGAGAGAATGGGGGAGTTTGCAATGGAAAGCAGCTATTGATCTCATTTCACAACACTTTAATCTCTAGCTAAATATCTTACTTACCTTGTAGAAAAGAGTTGCCATGTTGAAATAAATAATAAACATGCAATATTTTAAGGACTTTTGAATTTTGCATGGTAATAAATATTAATGCAGTTTGTGACTCCCAAAGAAAATAGAGGGCACTTAATCCTGTTGTTGATAGCAGGTAGACTGAGTGTTGATTTCCCGGGGCGAAAGTGAAAAATGTACTATTTGGACTTAAATTTAGATTTAATAAATAACTAATTTAGGATCTTGTTCTATATGCAAGGATATAATCACAAGGCATTCGCTTTTAAAAGGTTTCATTTATTCTTGTGAGCTTAATTATTGCGAGGAAACTGTGAGCAATTTGTTTTTTACCAGTGTCTGATTTCTGAGAATGGTTATTAAATATTAAATGGATGCATAATTCAGGCAATTAAGAAAGTAATCACACAAAGTAATGTAATGGAAGTTAATTATTACTGCATAAGCAAATAGTTCATTAATGCTAGTAGTTGCTCTGGCTGCATTCTTAATACATGCAGAACTGAAGCATGAATCCTCTGTGTATTCCAGGGGCTGATAGGAAATGTGATGCTACACAGACAAGAGAACCACTAATGAAAAGCAGAGGCAAATGAGGCCGTATTGACCCCTGACTTGTCCAGATAAGGCAGGATTATCATTACTTAGGAGAGTTTTGTTGAAACCAGCATGGCAATAGCTGTTTATCATTTGGGGGACCAGGGGATGGAGGGGGAGGGGGTTGGAATATGAACCTTGATGTCAAGAGAACCCCACAAGAATTCAGCTTGTTAAAAATAAAAGTCACTAATCTTGCACTCACCCTGATTTGTTTTTCTTTTTAAACCAACCCTTTTATTAAACAGCTAGAGTCATTGTTTAGGACTTTGAAAGACTCCAACAGATGACAGACGGAAACGATCATAAGGTCTGTGAAGCATCAACATACTGCTATCATTTTCTCTCTAACCTTGCCTTGCTGGCAGGTTTCTTTCTTTCCCATAAGAACATCAGAGCTGGTAAGGTGGCTGACTTAGTCCTGCCGTGCAAACTCAAGTGAAAATTCTGAGCCATCTCTGCTGGCGCTGTCCCCAAAAGCACTGAGCTCTGGAAAGGCTCCGTGATATTAGATTCCCATACTGCACAGCATGGCATTGCACTGTGAGGAGGCCTGAGGTGGCTGGATTGAGCCTAGGATGGGAGAAGGTGAAACAAGGAGGGAGATTCAACCACTGCCTCCAGGATCCACAGATCAGCTTTTTCGTGGTTTTACTGTTTAACTACCCAGGTCTGCCCAGTGCTCATTCTAGGTCTTCATGCAGGTTGACGGTGTCTGGTCTGACTCTTCAGAATTCCAGGCCCACGCAGGGGATTCTCCAAGGCCAGGTCCCCTTCCACCATTTCAGTTTAACCAGGCACTCATTACACTCCTGAGAGTATTTGTCACTTCTCCAGGGGGTGGGGCTTGTGCTGGACAAGCACTGGGGACATCAAAGACACTGGTCTCTCCAGGACAGGCGCCAGCCAGTCAAGGGCAGTTCAACCACTGAGGGAATAGGAAGGATGCCCAGACCCTCCACCTCTGCTCCAAGAAGGAGCTGAAATGGTCCTCCGAGAGCAGTGGCTTGCTTCACCTCCTTTTGAGCTACAGAACTGTGGATACTCTCAGGCACTTGAGAGTTTATGTAAAAAATAATTACACTTAATTTTAGACGGTTTGTAGTCTCCCCAATCCCACAAATGGACCTCCAATCTAAGCTTCTGCTTTAGGAAAATAAGGTCAATGTCCTTTAAACAGATAATGAGCATTCTACAGATTATCTCTTTGGTGTTGAGGCTAGACTCTAGTTAAGGTACTTTGGGAAAGGTTTCACGGAGAAGATGAACCTTGATCTTGACTATAAAGTCTGATGAACACTTTGGGGCCAAAGGAAGAATGTTTCAAGTCGTCTGCACGATCAAAGGAAGGAAGGTAAGGTTTCTTCTGCTTAATTTTTGGCACATTTGTCCATGTAATAAACATTAGACACTTTCTAAAATAGGCAAGGAAACATAGGTAACACGTGGTTCCTGGACTCTAAGAATTTACAGTCTAGAGTAAATTACAGCAGGAATAAAAGATGATGCGACTGTTCAGCATCCTTAGTCATTAGGGAAATGCAAATCAAAACAACCCTGAGATTTCACACCAATCAGAATGGCTAAGATCAAAACTCACGAGACAGCAGGTGTTGGCGAGGATGTGGAGAAAGAGGAACACTCCTCCACTGCTGGTGGGATTGCAAGCTGGTACAACCACTCTGGAAAGCAGTCTGGCGGTTCCTCAGAAAACTGTGCATGACACTCCCGGAGGATCCGGCTATACCACTCCTGGGCATATACCCAGAGGCTTCCCCTGCATGCGATAAGGACACATGCTCCACTATGTTCATAGCAGCCTTATTTATAATAGCCAGAAGCTGGAAAGAACCCAGATGTCCCTCAACGGAGGAATGAATTCAGAAAATGTGGTATATTTACACAATGGAATACTACTCAGCAATTAAAAACAATGAATTCATGAAATTCTTAGGCGAATGATCAGAACTGGAAAATATCATCCTAAGTGAGGTAACCCAATCACAAAAGAAAACACATGGTATATAGTCACTGGTAAGTGGATATTAACCCAGAAGCTCAGAATACCCAAGACACAATTCACATATCAATAGATTTCCAAGAAGAAGCAAGGAGAGGCCCCTGGTCCTGGAAAGACTGGATGTAGCAGTGTAGGGGAATACCAGGACAGAGAAGCGGGAGGGGGTTGACTGGGGGACAGGGGGAGGGAAGAGGGCTTATGGGACTTTTGGGGAGGGGGGAACTGGGAAAGGGGAAATCGTTTGGAATGTAAATAAAGAATATAGAAAAAAAAAGATGATGCTACATAGGAAAAATATAACCATTCTGAGGAAATTCAAAGGGGGGTTATTTAAGGGGTTTCAAAGGGATTAAGATAGGAGGCACATTTCAAAAGAGGTGTTATAGAAAGAAATCTGTTCAACACAATACAGACACAATAACATCATACCTTTGGTCTGGATATCAAAATGAGAGGAATACAGTAAAGACAAAGTCAGGACAATGGGGAAATAAATAGTTGAAAAATGAGTGTAGCTTGACCCAAGAACAGTTTACAAGCCGGGGCCGCTTTGGAAAGAGAATGGGGCAGATCTTGGATGTCCTTAACTGGCAGGTAAGAGAGTTTGACTGAATGGTGGAGAATCTTGGGTTTTTCTTCTATATGTGGTAAATGTGGCCACTCAGGAAGTACCAGAGCTCGATGTCTTAGCAATATGGAGATGTTACAGGCTGTTGCAATGGCAAGAGGGACCCACCCGGTGACCCTTGATATGTCTGTGAGGAAATTGCTACAGTAAGAAACACAGTAGGGAGCGTTGACTAGGGAACCATGGGAATTTACAGCCACCGGATAGGTCCAAGGCTGAGATGTGACACATGCCTCACTTTCAAAATAAAACAGTGACGTTTTTCACCAGGAATGTCATGGATATGCCCTATGATGACAGCCCTGTGTGCCATTGCCTCTCTTCCTCTGAGGAAATCTCTGAGCATAGGTCTGACTTTAGGATGGACTGTGTCAAATGCTGGTCTGCTTAATTCTTTTGCAACTCATTTTAGTGACTCCTCAGAGTTCTGCTTGCCCTACATATAGCATAAGATAAGGAGCCTAAGGTCACACTCGTTTTATCAATCTACTTTAAAACACATTTTTAAGGGACAAGTGATCGAGTCAGAGCTTACGCGTGTTTGCTGCTCTTCTAGAGGAGCAGGGTTTGGTTCCCAGTACCTGGTGGTTCATAACAACCCGAGTCTCCATTCCAGGCCCTCAGGCAGCTCTTCTCCGTGGGCACGGAAATGATTTGAATGAGAAATACCCCCATAGGCTCAGGCACTTGAACCGTTGGTTCCCAGTGGTGCGGCTGCTGAGAGAGGTTAAGGGGAGGTGCTGACTTGCGGGAGGAAGTACGTCACTGTGGGCGGGCTCTGAGGGTTAAAGCCTCCTGTATATGCTATTGACTCTCTGCTTTGTATTTGTGAAGAGACGTGATCTCTCAGCTTCTTGCTCCCGTGCCTTGCTGTTTGCTGCCAATGGCTCCCTGTCATGATGGACTCCTATCTTCCTGGAACTGCCAGCCTAAACAAACTTTTTTTCCATAAGCCAGGTTTGGCCATGGCGTTTTTGTCATGGCAACATAAAAGATAAGGAATACTGGTACAAGACTGTATGTGTTCAGTTGCACACCCAGACACACACAGACATGTAAAAAAAAAAAAGATAAAAAGATAAAGATTTTTTAAAAAGATAAATTAAAAAATTAAAAACCACAGCAGATTTGTATTTCGGCATAGCAAAGTCATTGTTCTGACTAGAACTTGAAGTTATAACCCAGAGAGGCAAAGAGGGTCATCTACTTATAACCCTGATAGAACAACCCTGTAGAATCTCTTCTGATACCTTGTACACTCTCCATACTATAAGAGGTAAATTAAGAGGTTATTTCCATTTTCTCGGTGAGAATAAGAAGAGATGAAATTCTTAGCTTAAGAAGACACAGCTAGTGACACAGGATCCCAAAGTTAAAACCCCAAAAGTCTATTGAGGTCCAAAAAAGCCCTGAAAGATAGCAAGAAGCTTTCTTTCTCTCCACAATTTCTTCCAAGCTCCACAGTCCAGTTCTGATGTTGACAGACCAAATACTAGTCTAGATCCTGCAGGGCATTTGAATAGCCTGTTGTGCCTTCACTGGGAGGATTCCACTTTCATCTCTCATGGACTTCTTTACTACTCCTTTACTACTCCATTTTTTCTTTACTACTCCTTTAGTCCTGATCAGCAAGATTGCATTGGAACTCATTCTCCATGAGCTGCCCTTCTCCCTCTCAGTAAGTCACAGATCATCCTGTCCCCCTTTTCTACTTGCCAGCAATTCTTTCACTCCCTTCCAAGCCACGTATGACTTTCCGTAAAACACGGACCTTCTGCTTGCTCGTCTATACATCTAACATCCACTTAAAGTCCCAAGGTCATTGGAATACTTGGTCAATCCTAGAAACTTTTGACAGATTCCCCTAAGCTTCTGAAATTCACCTACTGATTCTTCACTAATAGGGCGAAGTTGCTATCATAAACCAGAATTTCGATGTTAAGGTTGGCACTGCTATATCTGATGCCAAAGAAGTCTTTTCCTAACGTGTGCTGAGTTTGCTATGAACTGACTTCTTTCATTTGATATGGTGATGTTTACAATGCCTGAAAAAGAAAACAGATGCAAGCAGATTGAGGATGTGTTTTTTTTTGGGGGGGGGAGTACTTATGTGTTTTAATGGGCCCTCATGTTAGGGCTGCGCCCTGATTCTCTTCAGTAACCATTGTGCTGGGGTGACAGTGGAGGCGACAATTACCGTCCCATGTGAACTCTGGGCTGACTGCTGAGTTCTCATTAGACAGCATCTAAGCTGCCAGAGAATGGCCTGGCTCTCACACCGGAGCTCTTGTGCTAAACCCTTCATATCACCACAGTGGGAAAAAAGCACCACCTTATGGGGACTAATGACTAATTCCCTACATCATGTCTAATGTATCCCAGGTTGCTAACTTCAGCACACCTGCCTCCATCGCTGGGAAGGTAATGAGAGTACTTGTGAGTTACTGGTCACTGACAACATTTATAATATTCTTCAACCTAACATTATTGCATAGGTCAATGTACAGTGCTGGCTGGAAGGAAGTGAATTTTGTTACCTTGGGAGCCCCGGTTTTACGAGGAAGTTGGTCAGGGGAGTGTTTCGAAACCTTTTATAAACGAGGTGGATGCATTGGAAAGGTTCTAGGTGTCCCATGACACCCTTTTAAATTTTGTTACTAATTACATCATCAAGAGGTAATTATAGCACTCTGAGGCCAGAGATTTTAAAATCATAACCATCTAGGAAATTTAACTCATAAAAAAGCTATGCATTGGTCCAGATAGCTACAATGGTTGAGGGGAAGTGTGTGTGTGTGTGTGTGTGTGTGTGTGTGTGTGTGTGTGTGTGTGCAGCGGGGGGTGGGGCGGGGGAGGATTATGGGGGGGAGGAATGGCACAAGGAAGGATCTTGGAAATCCAGATTATTTGAGATTTTAATTAGCATCAAGACCCATGGTTGGCTGTCAACTTCCAGGCAGCGCTGTAGGATTTGAGGGTAACTGCATTAAAGAGATACTTCTCCATTCTAGAGAATCAAAATTACCTAATTCATTGAAGAATGTGTCTAGAATAGTTACTTTATCCACTCCATCTCTAAAGCTGAATGGAGACGGAAAAGAAATTAAATTTCCTGTGAGCAGCATTTCGAGATAATGTTTTATTGTTCTTGTTTATTTTATTTTATTTTATAGTCACAGCTAAAGGCGACACAGCAAGACACGAGAAGGCTCTTTATGGTGTTTCCATCTTCTTTTGCCTTTCTTCCATGCGGGGGCTATGGAGAAGACTGAGCCTCCTTTCCTAGAGACCCTCACTCAGCAGTTAAGAAGGCAGTCTCTGGAGTTAGAATGTCTTCATTTTCTTACTGGCTCTTCCAGAATAATCTTATATATTAGTTAGGGTCACCCTGATGGCTGTCTCAAATAAATTCTGAATTTTAGTTCTTTGTACAAACACAACAGAATTGTATTTTTTTCCTCTTGTATAACAATCAAATATTTTTGGTTTCCTCAAAAGTAATTGTGTCCCTGATCTGATTGAGGGAAGAGACTCCTTTGTCTTGAGGCTGGTTCTCACTCTCCAAGAAGTGCTGTGTTTTCTGCATCCAACCAGCTGATGTTTTGAGAGTGACTTCATTAAGGTGCAAAGGAAGCTGGGAAATGTAGTTCAGAGATGGACAACTGTTTCTTGAGTTGTGTTTGATTTGAGTCTATGGAAGGGATGTCAGTTTTTTGTTTGTTTTTTGTTGTTGTTGCTTTTTTTGTTTTGTTTTTTTCTGAAAATCAAGGCCTCCTATCTGTACTTGGGCAAGATAAATCATTTTGTACTTCATTTTAGCTCTTTCACCTATAATAAAAGCAAATTTTAAAATACCCAAGTTTAGAGTCGTTATATGGCTTAAATGAGACAATGTACACAATAGAACTGGCATATAGAAAGTACCCAATAAAAGTTAGCCTTTATTTCATCTGTTTTTGCTGCTAAAATTTGTTATTTTGTGTCTATTCAACAGATATTCATAATTTATATGTTACTCTGACTATAATAACTAGACAAATAATTTGTGATAAAACACATTCATTTTCTGGCCAAAGAGACCGTCTTTGGCAGGCTGTAAAACTGCACAGTGCAACACCTCTGAAGGATCTGAGACCTGCCAGTAAAATCCAGTCCCTACTCTTTCCTGTTGAGTGTCCTGTACTCGGATGATACTCAGAAGTTGAGGTAAATTTAAATTACTTCGAGGAAGCAGCAAATGCGCCATCATTTCATTAGCTACTGAACAATTTCAGTATTTCTCCCCATACCATTTCCACTAAGAGTCAAAAGTATTTGTTGTTGACTCTATCTGTCCGGACTTAAAGGACTCCAGAAAGATCGCACCCCTCAACATAACTCAGTTTCGCACCAAGAAAACCGCTCGGCGAATTCCCGGAAAGGTGTGGTTTTCCGGTTTCAGAAGTCTGAGAAATCCCCCAGTCAGTAGGAATCCTGGGAAAGTAAAAGCAGAGAACAAAGGAAGTTAGCCAAAGTCCTGTCCACTTTGCGGGAGGCCACTCGGCGGGTGTTTTGCTTTCCGAGTGGGACCTGCGTTTACCCACGTCCATAAAGCAAGGACGCCTGGGTCAAAGCGCAGCACACCTGACCCACCCCGCGGTCCGTGGGATCCCTGGTTGGACTTCCAGCTTTACTCTTCAGCGTACCTACCCAGCCTTAGCCAAGCCGCTAACATTTGAAGCCTCGGTTTGCTCTGAAAATTACGCCTGAACTGTAGATTTCATCGAGACAATTTATGCAGCATGCTTACCATAGTGTGTGGTGCTTAGTACATTAACAGGAAGAAGGACTTCATACCGACTGAGTTTTATGAGTTTTTTTCTTCTTATTTATTGGTGGGATTCATATATAAACCCTATGGTGATGGAGTGTTCTGACTTTAAGTGTGAGGAAACTGAGGATTCAGGGGCTGAGTGGTCTCCCCAACATCTAAGTTGTGTCAGGTTCAAGTCCACCATCACAGTTCATCATCTTAATCCCTGAATCACACTGCTTCTCTGTAAGAGTCCAGATATGGTGTCCTTGCTTACAATTTTACTAAAATGAGAAGGTTCAGAATTCAATTCTGAAATGTTTGAGAATATAGGCCTAAAATCAGGGAAATGCTAGAATAAGGGCTTAAAAAGCCTGGCTCACTGGTAGTCTAGTCATGGAGTAAATGAATGGGTGAATGCATCTACCAAATTAATTAACACATAGATGAAAAGTTTTGTGTTATCTACATCCAGAACGACATCTAGACAACACCATCAGCAGAGGACAAAGGCCTTACTTCACCACAATATCACACTAAGCATGAGACGACCATTCTGTAGCACTAGTCAGGTAGGAGTCATGGAGACTGTCCCATAGAGTCCCGGATAGTAGAACATTGAGACCTCTCAAAAAACAGTCCAGGATAGTGCCCTGATTAGTCATGTGTGTACCAAAGAGGCTTGCCAGAGTCCATCACTGGTCCCTGTTAAAGCAAAAACAAAAACAAAAAAATATTTTCTAACCTCCTAAAGCTGGATTTGATGTGTTATTAGCATCTTTTAAGAGCCTGAGTGTCCTCTCTGTTACACTGATTTGTTTTTTTTAAATATTTATTTAATTTTATGGATGACTTCGTCTGCATGTATACCTGAATGCTAATAAAGGCCATTAGATCCAATTATAGATGGTTGTGAGCCACCAGGTGATTGCCAAGACTTGAACTCAGGACTCTGGAAGAGCAGCCAAGGCTTTTCACCACTGAGCCATCTCTCCAGCTCCCTACACTAATTGTTTAAGCATGGCAGGTCATTGCTTCAGTCAGAGAGTACTGTAGATTGAGGGGGTGGTATGTAGGGCATGAATATGATTTTCTAGGTTTTTTCTAGGTTTTCTGAAGCAATTATAAATAGATGAGAAACCACAGAAATCTTACACGAGGGATGGCTCATCCTAGGACTGGAAAGGCCACTGGGACCAGTGAGCCAAGGGAAGGGGTGGCTCACAGCTGACAAGGCTACTGAACAGGTTTAAAAATAGCCATGGTAATTTTGCAGCAAAACAGAACAATGAAGGCGGGAGTCACGGTGCTCAAAAAAGACACTGGCCCAACACGATGCTCTTTCATTGGCTAAGCTATTTTCATAGCAAACCCAAATTTCAGAATGTCAGCCTGATAAATAGGAGAGATCAGAAAGGATAAAGTCAAGGTGTTTTTCTTTAATACTTTAAGAATAATAAAAAGAAACATGCTCTTGTTTCTAACAGTCTTTTAAAGCTTTGGGGTAAGAAAGATGTGCTTCGAAGGGACCCAGTTATATCTTTTCTAGATGCTATTTTAATACACACAACTATTAAGTAGGTTTAGACCATATTACAAGGCTCATTTTTTTCCCTCTGTAATATTCTCTAGAATATTGGTTAGGATTCAATAACCATGAAGAGCTATAAAAGTTTAAAGCATAATACCTTACTCTAATTCCCATTTTCTTCTGCATGTGAGTGCTGTCCTGGTAGGTCCGGGTCTGCCAGCATCTGTCAGAGCACGGCCTGGCAGCTGGCTCCGTGCGTGTTTGCTTCTGAGTTATGCTCCCCTGTGTTTGGAAGCCATCTCTGCTGGTTTTCGAAACCATTGACTAATAAATAGCAGACAGTACTTAATCCCCCAGCTGCCCGCCTCTTCCTCTCAAAACAGAGAATAAATACTATTCACTCCATAGGATCTCCTTGTGGCTAGGATTAAAGAATGTGAGGTATTTAATGTGGATCAGATTGACCGTAGCTGCTCACTGGGGTTAACTTCGTCGCCACCACTTGAAGTCTTGGGCAAGCTGGGTGATGTTCAGTCGATCATTTGATTCTTTGATTCCCAGATCTCTCCAGGAAAGATGCTAGGTAGCTCTGGGGTCCTTCAAAGTCTTGGAAGTCAATACAAATGGTGTCATTCTTTATAGAAATCTGTGTAGCATACAAGGAGTATGTATACGTAGATAGTATGTTCGGCATATTTCCACATATGACATTTCTTAAAAATTAGAAAGACAAAAAAATAAAAAAATAAAAATCTCTGCAGTTTGCATCCTGGGTCCGTGAAAGGTTTTTTAAGTAAAGCATCTTCCCTTGGAAACACAGATTTTCAGTTGAACAGCCTCTTTTTCTAGAGGAAGATTCCTTAAAACCCAATGTTATATCTGAGATTAGAGGTGAGGCCATTACAGTTTTCAAGAACCAGACAAATGGGAAAGCTGGAAAGAGCAACAAGACTTTCCACACTACCATGTCTTGGCCATATATTCCTGTTCACTCATCATTTAAACACAAAGGAACAGTGTTTGAAGCCAATCTCCTCTCCAGAGTGAGACACAGGCTAGGCAGAGCTATAAAAACAAGACAAAACAAGAATGGCAAAGGGATTGATTGACAGGGTGTGGTGGAACTGGCTGCTGAAGCGGGTTTTGCAGTGTAGTGGAGTAGCCTCTGAATAGACACTGTGGCCGAAAGAAGCAAGGTCAAGTCAAGTCCTTCAGCTCCCTACAGTACTTTGAGAACTTGGTTGGTCCTCTGCGGGCCCTGCTCCTCAGAAAGAGCTTCTAAAGTGCGAACTTGTGTGTGAACTTGCCCTCCAAGTCTGTTGACCTTCCCTCTGAGGCTTAATACATGCAGAGTATGTGTGTGTGTGTGTGTGTGTGTGTGTGTGTGTGTGTGTGTGTGTGTGAGAGAGAGAGAGAGAGAGAGAGAGAGAGAGAGAGAGAAGAGAAAGAGAGACGGGGGAGGGAGGGAGGGAGGGAAAGAGAGAGAGAATATTTCCCTCCCTCAAACTGTCATGCTGATCAGTCTTTCTCTCCACCTTGTGGCCTCCATATCTCTCCTCTCTTTTCCCTACAGTCCTTCCACTCCTCACCTCCCATCCCAGGTCTGGCGTTTTTGTCTGTTAGTAATAAATCCAGGCACTCAGTTTTACCTATTCTTTCCTGCAGAACATGGAGTAGGACTTGGAGATGGCTTCCCAGCTTCTGCAAGGAGCCGGTCAAAGCAGTAGCGTTGGGTATGGGAGCTTGAGGTCAGGTACCTTCAAGAAGCAATCACTTCTGCAAAAAAGGGCTGAACATCCTCTGCCCTGATGCTGCCGTGTTAGTATGCTAGCCGAGTCTTTGTCTCTTTGCTGAACCTTATCAAATATTCCTAAGAATGTCTACCTTTTAGCATAATTGGAGAACATCTTAATGCCTCACAAGCCACTTTCCCCCAACCTTATCAAGGACATTTTCATGCAAACTTGGCAGGGGCCAGAGCAGGGGACTCTCCTCATCATGGAGGCTGCCGTGCATTGTCAGGGCTGTTGGCCACAGCGCCAGTGGCTGGGCTACCACCACCTAAGCCTCCTTATCCACCCTCTGTCCTGAAGGCCTCTTGTGTGCAGGCCAAAGTCTATGTATGAGTGTGGAACTTAGCATGGACCAAACAGTCTTTGATCTAGAATGTGTATACACAAGCGTTTATGTCCACATGTAGACACACAGGGCGAAGTGCAGGGAGCATAAAAGAGTGACATTCTGCTTCTGCTTCTGGAGTTCAAAGGTGTTCCAAGATTGATCTAATATAAAAGTTAGAGGCAGCCGCAAATGGCAAGTGTTCATGACACCGAAGCAGAATTCCCTGAATTTGTAGAGTGGAAGAAGAGACGCAGCTGTGACCCAAACAGAAAAAGGACTATCCGCTGAAAGACCCACTGATTCCCCTGTCAACAAACAGAACTTAGCACATGTGCTTCTCGGAATGTCAGTGACCGTGGCTTTCAGAACTGGTGGGTGCAGGAGACTTGGGGGACGCTTTTTGAAAATACCTGCTTCTAAAACTCTTCCCAGACGTACTAAGTAGCTCACACTGGGGTGGGGAGCAGGAACCCAGGTTATGTATAAACTCCCAGATAGTTTTGAAGCAGTTGGTCAGTTGGCCTGTAGACCTCTGAGACATACATTTCTCAGTCAGCAGGCAAGATGAGCAGAGATGACCAGAAAGACAGTGGAAAGATCCGCACTAAGTGTAACTTTCTGTGCTCAGATGCTAGACAGAGGATCTCATCTTGGTCTTGCAGTATCCCTGGCGGCTAGCGCGGGAGTGCTCACTTTACAAATAGACTGCATCACACAGACTGTCAGTAACCTGTAGGAGGCCATAAAGCTTGTAAGTGGCACAGAATCTCCACCCACAGTGACTTCAAGTCCACGCTGAGCATAGGGGCAGGAGAATTCACAGAGTGAAACGTTAGTGTAGCTTCAGTGACTCACATATGATGCCTTAGATAGAATGCTAATCTCAGCTTTGGGCCAGTCATCTTGAAACTAGAAAGGAGTGAGTGGGAAGGGGGTGGAGTTTTGTATAGCACTAGAAAGTAGTATTAGCTTAGTTTCTTCAGCTAAGAAATGGATTAAGGTTTTGTTTTGTTTTTGCTTATGTATGTGATGTGTGTTTGCATGAGTGGTTCAAGCATGTTCAGGTGTATGGGGATGTGTGTGCATGTGGAAGTCTGAGGTCAACAATGGCTGTCTCCCTTGATGGCTTTCCACCTTATGTACTGAGGCAGCATCTTTTGCTGAATTCTGGCGTCTCCACCACTCTAGCCAGCCAGCCAGCATACTCCTGAGCTAATTCCCTGATCTGGGGTTACAGATAAGCTGTGATACCTATTTATGTGAGTCCAGGATTTGAGACATCTTCCTCACCTGTTATTTTGGTTTTTGTGTTATTTTTTTAAATTTTATAGGAAGAAAACTGTATGTCCAAGATTTTAGACTCTAACCTTGAGTTTAACAACTCTTAGCCAACCAAATTTATTCCTCCTATTTTTATCTAGGGGGTAGGGGTGACAAATGATGATCACAGAGTAAGAATTTTGTTGAATTTGATATTAAACAACTTCTAGAGAACATTGAATTCAATGTCCTTTACATTCTTTGCCTTTGTTCAGGATGTGCCTAGGGAGACCTGATGCTTTTTGAACTATGACCTGAAAAGAGCACATGTATACACACATGCCCATGTGTTCCCTCAGCATTTTGAATTTGTCAGTTTGGAAAATAAATTGGTTTTTTTCCCCTCTGACATAGCGGTTTGTGTGCTCTTATGGGAGAGAAATGGAAGGGTAGTGTCATGGAGGAAGGTCAGGAGGGGTAGTGTCTAATGTATATGCTTTTGAAAGGGGATGAGTAATTCAATGATAATATATATATATATATTATCATTGAATATATATATACATATATATGTATATATATATTCAAACATTCAGATGAGTTTGGAGCCACCGTAATAAAAGGCAGGTGAGTTTCAGGAAAAGGCAAGTAGCGTCTTACCAGTCTAAGCTCTGTGTTCTACCAGAGGCAGAAAAATGTTCAAAAGGCTTTTTCTCTATCCATAATCCCTTGATCCTTTACTTTCGTAGGAGATAAGGCAATAATTTTTTTTACTGGCCACAGAAAGAGTCCCAAGAAGCCCAGAAGCATCCCTAGATTATGGAGAATTTATAAAGTTGGCAGACAGACATGGGAAGGTGATTTCCTTTGCTTTAGTTCCTATATCATTTCCCACTTAAAAAAAATTCAAAATACTAGACTTTGTCGTCTCCATCCTTACGGAGTATGCAGAAAAGATCCTGTAAATGTTGCTTAGTAGAGGAGCTAGGGGAATCTTGTGACCTCAGGAACAGAAGGAGCATGCATGATCTGAGGGTCCTTTGCCTCCTGTATTCTCCATTAGCAATTCTACCTGTCACTTATCATCTACCTTTGGAAATGTGACCTCAAACTCTGTTCTGGTTGAAGTCCACCCTAACCCTATCTCTACTGTAAATTATATCTTGATTTAAAAAAATGAATTTGAAAACATCATCATTTTTCCTTTTTTAATTGATTAATTTTACATCCTAACTACAGTTTCCCTCCCTCCTACCTCCCCTCTTCACCACCCACCACCCGCTCCTCCTTCATTTCTCTTCAGAAAAAAAACCAGGTCTCCCATGCGTATCAACAGATCAGCCACGGCATATCAAGCGCAGTAAGACTAGGCACCTCCTCTCCTATGAAGGCTAGACAAGGCGACCCAATAGGAAGAAAGGGTTCCAAAGGCAGGCAACAGACTCGGAGATAGCCCCTGCTCTCACTGTTAGGAGTTCCACTGTGGTTCTGAATTCAGTCTCACAGCTGGAGTGTATGAACTCTGGTCAGGCAGACGAAATAGGAGGTATTAGGCTATGAATGTATGGGGGCCCAGCCTGTGAGACGCAGGCAGAGGCTGAAGCTGGGGTTCTGCTGGAGACTTTGTATGATGAAGGCTTTCCCCCATGTCGGTTCTTGATGAAAGAGACAGTCTTTGGTTCCAAACTGCTTATTGATTGTTCATCATGGAGAATAGATGCATACAAATTACCCAGGATGGATCAGAGATTAAATACCTTTTGCAGGAAGGAATGTCCAGGAAAGGAAGCTCATTGGCTAAACCCTCTGGGCCAGCCCATCAAGATAACTCATTAGCATGGAGAACTCTGTGCTACGTGACTAGTGGTCATGATCTTCCCAAGGGGGTTGTGGTCTCATGTTTCAAGACAGGAGCCAGGTCAGGAGTAGATGAAACTCCTACCATCCTCATGTCTGAGGGTGCTGAGGTTTCTGAACCCACTCGACCACCCCAGTTTTTGTCTGGTGACATAGTTCCACTTGCTCCACCTCCCCCAAGAAGACCAAGCTATACAACTAACTGTAACATGTGTGTGGAGGGCCTACATCAGTCCCATTCAGACCCCCTGGTTGATGGTTCTGTCTCTGTGAACCCCTATGGGTCCAGGTTAGTTGATTCCATGGCTTTTCTTGTGGTGTCCTTGACTCCTCTGGCTCCCCACAATCCTTCCTCCTATTCTTCCATGGGATTCCCCAAGCTCCTTCTAATGCTTGGCTGTGGGTCTCTTCATCTGTTTCTATCAGTTGCTAGGTGAAGCTTTTCTGATGACAGCTGGGCTAGATGCTGGTCTATGAGGGTAGCAGACTATCATTAGGAATCATTTCATTGACATTCTATTTTCATTCTTGTTTGGTTCTACCTAGATGTCCCTCAACTGAAGAATGGATAAAGAAAATATGGCGCATTTACGCAATGAACTATTACACAGCTATTAAAAGCAATGACATCATGAAATTTGCTAGCAAATGAATAGAACTAGAAAATATCATTCTGAGTGAGGTACCAATCACCAGATCCAGAGAGACAAACGTGTTGTATACTCAATTACAAGTGGGTATTGGCTGTAAGGTAAGGGAAACCTTGCTGCAATCCGCAGATTCAAAGAAGCTAAGGAACAAGGAGGGCTCAAGAGGGGACACATGAATCTCGTTGAGAAGGAGATATAGAACAGATATCACAGGTGGATGAGGGAGGAGACTGAACAAAGGTGTGGGTAGGGATGGAAATAGGAAGGATAAAGTGGAGGTAAGATGGAGGGAGGGAGTACTGGAAGAGACAACTGGAGTGGGGTGGGACATCTCTGGGATAAACTAGTAACATAGGACAATGGATACTTCTATGAATCTATGAGGGTGATCACACCCCTGGCACTGCTTAGGAGGGCCAGGAACCAGAAACTGATAGCCTAGAGTATATAATCTCTCTTTCTTTTAAAGACAGCATCTCATTCTGTCTAGCCTGGAGCTCCCATAGTCCTTGCTAGTCTTGAGTCCTTGGTAGTCTTCTTGTTTTAGCCCATTGTTTTGCTGGGACTAAAGATGTGAACCACTACCCCATGTAGAAAATGTCACAACCTCATAAAAGAACTGTAAAAAACAAGTGATTATCCATTAGAAATGAAGTTCCCACTCAAAGGAGAAAAATGAGTATGGAATTTTCATAGACACTCTTGTGTGGTGAGTGCTATAAGCCATCCTCTCTGTGTTTCTTGGAACTTCCATTGGATCCTCCCATCTACCTCAATGAGAGTTTTTGAGATGTGTAGAGAAAGAGACTTGCTGACCTTTAAAGAGCGCTGATGCATTTGGGTATCAACTGTCGGCTGTGCAGTGACTTCAATATTTCAGTGGAGGTTTTTAATCGGAAGACGGTACAGGCCACACCTTTATCTCTACCTGACTATTGGAAATAACTATATTTATGACATCAGAGGTATTATGAATGAGCTTTAGAGTCACTTTACCACGTGACAACCAAATAACAGAACTTGTTTTGAGCGGGGCAGAGAATGGCCTCACTGTAGGAACTAGCTGATAGGGAACAATGGAGCTTGTAAAAAATTAGTTTTTCTGTGGAGTTAAAATAGACATAAGAGCCGGTGGATTTATGAGCCATTACAATCTAAGACTGGCTGCCTTTCACTTGAGAAGGGACAGATAAAGGTCAATGTTGTAATGAAGGGCTTTGCGTCTCCTTGGCTGGGATAAAAGTTGTTCCACTCTGAGACTGTGGATATGAAAATTAAAAATAAGACTATCCTCAGAGTTTACTTTTAGTATTCTGGGTTCAATGGTATGACACCAGGGACTTCCTGGGTATGCCAAGAAATCCAAGTGGGATGGTGAGAAGGGTTTGTTCACGTAGAGGTCTCTCTGCCCCTTCCAGATGTTGGGACAAAGGTCCCTTGTGAGATATGAGGCTTTGCAATTATTGCAAAGGGAATGTTAGAAAACCCTTGAGATGCAACTCTAATTCAACAGTAGGATATTGCAATCATCTAAGGAAGAGAGGATCAGAATCCAAGAAATAACCTGATTGTAGGAACAACTGTGGTGGTTGGAAAGAAGCCAGAAGGTGAGTCTTGAAGACGGTTTGCAGGAAGTGATTTTATCGTTTTCTTTTAATATGAGGATGAACTATTTGACACAGCCCCAAATTGCCAAGTGTGAGAGTCAAACAGTGATGAAAGACTTGCCAGCAATTATAATTCACTCAGTCAGTCCTGAAAATAGAAAGAAACAATAAAGAAAAACCTGTAAGAACTGTCAGAAGGAGCTGTTGGGTCTGTGTGCTCCTGGTCTCTTTGTACAGCAGTCACAGTTCTTAACAGAGTGGCTTCCTATGTAGAATGTCTGTGGTGGAAAGCGAGGAAATGCCTAGCCACAGAGGAAACTAGACAGCTGAACAGTGCCATGCATTTCCAAATGAAATCGCCACAAAAAATGCAGTGAAAGAGAAATAGAGCAACATAATTTTAACTGACCAAGATGTTATTAAATAGATCCAGCCAGCACTGGATCATAATAGCACTGATGATAAGAAAGACTTCAGTGAATGAATGCTTTGGGGAAAATATATTATTTTGAACCTGGACTGTTAAAACAATGTTCTAGGAGACTTTTACTCTGTTGCCAGAAAAGAAGGTATTCTTCAACTTTGTTCACTGACCACAAAGGACACTGGCTTTCCATACAAAAATGATAAGTGTGAGAAGGGGCCAGAATGCTTTCTTAGCATAAAGTTAGTACTTTATAAAAGTGAATATGTCGAATCTAAAACTAAGTAATTCCCTCACACATTGAGTTTTACTGCTAAGCTATTTTATCCCTTCGGTTGAGTTTGTATAATATATACCAGTTTCTAACTACCTCTATTCCTAGTCTGTCCTAAAAAGAATCCTCTAGCTTTCTTGTCCCTGGTTTCTCATTTCCTTCTGATCACCTGGCCGTGTGCCCCGCTCTGTCACTATGCATCCACTGACCTAGATGCTGTGAATCGTCAATTTCATTAGCATTTCAGTTCTTAATTTCCATCTCTTGCTAGAGTCTTTAACTGTCTCTGTCTCCCTCCCTCTCTCCCTCCCTCCTTCCCCCTCAGAGAGAGAGAAAGACAGAAAGACACACAAGGGGGGAGAGAGAGAGAGAGAGAGAGAGATCTTTCCTGCTCCTGTATCTTTGTTTGGTTGTTCCTTAGCCTTTCTGAGTTGGTTTTTTTCATAGTGTTTCCTCTCCTTATCTTTATTTCCATCCCTTAAAGGTTGTAGTTCTTTTAGAGTTCATCCTCCCACCCTCTCTCCTGTTCTTTCCACCCTTTCCCCCACCTCACTTGATTTTTAACACAAAACCTTATCCACAGTGTCAATTTCTACAAATCATGCCAGGTTTGTGTTTGTAACTGAAGTCGCTCTTGAGTTCTGAGAATCAGTGGCAGCTTGCTCTGGACACCACCACTGGGGTGGTTAGTGAACAATGCAGCGTCACCACATCCAGAATCGAGCTTGTCTCAATTCTGTGCTTGGGAGCCTCTCCTCCAATTTCTCATCTTAGACTCAAGAATTTGTGAAGTTGAAGCCATCTGCCCAGTTGATACCATCCTCTCAGTTGTTCACACTGGAAATCTACGAGTATCTTTCATTCCCTTCTCATGTCCCAATTTGACGTCCATGGGGGTCCTCCTGTGCTCTCGAGCCATGGGCTATTCCCACTTGTATGACCCGAGTTCGGACCTTCACTGTTGCAGCCACCTGTGTCCTTGCAGCTTCCGCCTTCACCAGTTCTTCTTTCAGAATCGGAGTGGGCTGAGCCTTCAGATGCAGAGGCAAACGTGGTCAACAGAGTCGCAGCCCTTGTGATGACTATACTAGGACCCTGAGATCCCTCTAAAGCTCAGAGCTGACCGTATCACTCCTGGTCCAGTATCCTTCAGGGGTTCTTCATGCTTCAGAGCTATGTCTGCTTTTCTTATGATGGTTTGCAATGGATTATATGAGACACGGCTCAATTACCTTACCTTACAACCTTGACTGAGACTGGACATGTGATTACCCGAAATGGAAAGCATTGTCTTCTGGGCTCCCAAGTAACTGGCATGGTGGCCACAGAACTGAATTGTGGCTAATGAAAAGTAAGTTTCTGCTGGGCAGTGGTGGCACACGCCTTTAATCCCAGCACTTGGGAGGCAGAGGCAGGCGGATTTCTGAGTTCAATGTCAGCCTGGTCTACAGAGTGAGTTCCAGGACAGTCAGGGCTACACAGAGAAACCCTGTCTCAAAAACAAAAAAAAAAAAAACAAAAAAAAAGAAAGAAAGAAAGAAAAAGAAAAGTAAGTTTCTTAGAGTCAGCTAGTCTAGCTTGCTAGTGTGATTGGGACAATTTTTGGCCTTCTTTATTTCTTGTTTGATTTGCTGCACAAAGTGCTGATTTGGGTCCAGCAGCCATCTAGGGTGGCAAGGAACTTCATGGATGGAAGGAATGCATGCTTGGACAGTGAAGCTTAAAGACAGGACCCCAAGTCATGTGTGCCCACAAATCCATACCTGTAGTCACACAAGTACACACATCACACATATAACACACACACACACACACACACACACACACACACACACACACGCGCGTTTTAAAAATACACAGAGAAAAATATCCCAGAGGGAAAGTGAAATGAAGTTGTAAATCATAATTCCTTTCACTAATTAAAGAAGACTGTCTTTCGATGACGTAGAGCAGACAAAAAATTCCCAGAGTTTGCATGAAAATTTTGAATCTGTTTCCACGTTGAGAGATTACTACAATTTTCCCCATCTCTCCCTTTTTTGTGCTGTCACTGAATTCCTTGTACAAAAGTCACCTCTTGGGTCCCTCATGTCGATTTGCCTCAATTATCTCTCAGCGCTGCTCTGACCTACCTATTTATGGGAAGTGGCAGGAGCTGTATGCTTTCTCCAGGGACTTCCCTCCTTTCACAGAGAAGGTCTGACAGGGACCAGATCTTATTTCTCTTAAGAACTAAACTCTCTCGACTAACTTTATAATTTATGGCAGCCATCATCTTTCTGGAAAAAGGATTGTATTTTCTACCAATGAAGAATGAGATAGATCAAAACATAGAGTAGCGGAGGGCAGTGATATGCAAAGTCAGAGCATATCCTAGGACTGCGGGCAGCTCAGCAGGACAGAATCCTGGGTTCAGGATGCAGTGAGCTGATAGTCACACCGGCCTTTCTTTTACATGCCCGGGGTCTGTCCTTGCTCCAACCTCTCTGTCCGCTATCCCTCTGTCTACTGTTCCCTTTCTCTGTTGTCTCTTGGTGATGGTACTTGGGGCTCTACATACTACCTCCAACATTTCACTTTCCCTGGATGATCTCAGTCACTCCAGGACCATAGGAAACAGACATTTCTCCTCAGCTACAGAGCAAGAGACCCGAGTGCCTGCTGCTCCCAGTTAGTTTTCTCCTTTGTACATTTCCACTCCACATTGGGTCTGACAACGTCAGCTCAGGTAAGACTTTAAAAGTTGAATTTCAGAAATTGGCACAGTATTAGGGAAGATAAGACTGCAAATCCATTTATTTAGGTAATGGGCTTTTTTAGTAATAACTGTGACATTTTCCCCTCTTCTAGTTCTGAGCATGGCTATTCAAATTCATTAGGACTAAATGCACACCTGTTATCTTTCTTCTGTCCTCAAACTTGCCTCTCCTCCAGCACACCTTATTTAGAAAATGCTACCACTGCTGAAATTGTTGCCCTAGGGGAGATATTGACTTTGGCTTTTTTACTTTCTCTCTCTGAGGCCATCTAATCAATCACTAATTTCATCCCTACATAGCTCCTATGGTGCAGCCTTCCCCTACTCCTGGGACTGATATCAGATGAATACTTTTGTGGTGAAGATCACAAAAGCCTTCTTCAATCTGGTGTCAGTGTGCTTCTTATAAGAACGTCTGACATCAGATTTAGACATGCCCTGATAATCTCAAATGGTCCTCTCATCCCAAGATCTGTAATTACATTCTCAAAGGTTCTGTTTCCAAACACAATCAAATTCAAAGGTTCCAAGGATTAGGATTTGAATGGCACTGTGTATGCATAGGGATGGAATGTCACCTCCTGGATGGAGTCAATCCTTCCATAGATGCCAAGACTGAGAAAGCATAGGCTAGAGTAACCAAAGAAGATTTTAAAGTAGTCACAACAAAGGCTCTTCAGTGAGCAACTATGAACATTCTTGAAATAAATGAAATAGCAGAAAACATTAATAAGGAAATATAAAATATCTCCACTGAGTTATAAGGCACCAGAAGAACTAAGTGGAATATATAACACAAAGTAAGACTGGGGGCTCAACAGCAGAATAGGAGGACACAAGAGAGAATCTGGAAAAAAAAAAGAAATACAATTTGAGCAATAGATGAAAAAACACTACAAAATAATAGAGGAAAAATAGACCCTCAGAGACCTTGGGACCACTACAAGAGATCTAACATCTTTGTCATCATAGTTCAATAAGAAAATTGGAAAAAAAGGATGAGACACTATCTACATGCTGGCCAACAATTAAAAAAGATGTAACCCATTACTGGTACTAGGAGTTTCATTTGGTAGCATGTAATATATAGTTGGGTATTTATTTCCTTTAGTACTTTCCAGCACAATCCTTCTCAATTGTTGAAAGAGAGCTCTCAGTCCAGAATTTCTACCACATGAAAATAGCCTTCAGGAATGCAGGAGAATGCAAGACATTCTCAAATGAGGGTAAACTAAGAGAATCCATCTTCAGTAGACCTGTATTAAAAGAATGACTAAGAAAAGTTCTCTAAGCAGCAAGGAGCAATGAAAGAGGAACCCTGGGGCATCAGGAAGAGCTCAGAATGTGTGAACATCTTTTGAGATTTCTAAATCGTTTGATAATTTAAAGCCAAAATCTGACCTGTAATATTCTTCAAATATATGTGAGACATGAAGACAACTCTATCATGATTTGATGAAATCTTATGAAAGTATACCACCAACAGACTGTGATAAGTTACTTACTGCAATATGGAGAAAAACCATGGGGGAAAAGTACATAAGAAGTACACTCAAGGATACAATGGGCAAATTAAAGGGAATTCTAGGGTTAGGAAATGGCTCTGGGGGTAAAAATATTTGCTATGCAAGCCTGAGTGCATGATTTCTAATTCCCAGAATCCACACAGAAACTGGACATATAGGGTGAGTACGGTGGTTGGAATAAGAATGATCCCCTTAGGCTCTGATTGAATGCTTAGTCACCAGGGAGTGGAACTGTTCAAAAGGATTAGAAGGATTAGGAGGTGTGGCTGGCTTTGTTGGAGGAAGTATGTCATGACAATAAGGAACTAAACCTCTGAAATTGTAAGTCAGGCCCAATTAACTGCTATTATCAGAGAAAAAAATTTGCCTTGGTCAAGGTGTCTTAACAATGACTAAGAGAGGGAGCATCTGTAATCTCAGCATTTCTATAACGATATGGGTGGGTGAAGACAAGAGAATTCCTAGAAGCTCATGGGCCAGCTAGCATCAAACAACAAAAGGCTCTGTCTTAAACAAGGTAGAAGGTGAGACCAAACACCTGTGATAATTCTTTGAAGCAGACATGCACATATGTGCCTCTATTTACACGCATGAATGTAAGCACATATAGATACAAAATACACATTCACACACATACACAAAATTGAACTATAAAATAGATTTGAATACCCCATAGAAAATCAGGGAAAAAATCCAATAAACCAACAGACAAACAAAATCAGTGAAACTAAAACAAAAAATTTATTTATGTCTTAGTAAGTCAATAATTACATTAATTTTAAGTAAACTAAATCTATAATCAAAAGAATAAAAGTGCAAAAAAGGAACTGGCTCAACTAATGTCCTGTTTTCAAGAATACCTTCAAATGTAATAGAGATAACTGAACATATGAAGATAATAAAGAAAAAATTAATGCTTCAGGCAAGCACTAATCCCAAACCAGCAGGAATAGCTATACTAACAGGCAAACCTCAAAGCAAAGAAAATTATTAGAGGCTGAGATAAATAGTCCACAAAGATAAAAGAGTCAACACACCAAGAATACAGAGAAATCTCAAATACAGAGGAATTCACCAAACAACAAAGCTTCAAATCATGTCAAGCAAAACTGGCAAAACAGAACAATGAAATGGAGAACCCATAGATAAAGTTAGAAAGGTCAACACCCTGTCCTCAGCCATCCATAGAACCATTAGGAAGTCAGCCAGCAAGAATATAGAAAAACCAAGAAGCACACTGAACCAAGCAAGCGTCTGTAAATGATTCTACCAAATAATACAAAATATTCTTTTCAGATGTCTTTATAATACATACCAAGGTCATACCCAGAATTATTTTTTAAAACTTCAAATTAATAAACAGAAATCGATTAGAGTGTATCTTCTGACTATAATGCAATAGAATTAAAAATAAGTAACAAAATCTCAGGATAATGCATAGTACTAAACGCACATCCAAGGAGAGCAGAGAAGTCACACATCAATAATCTAAACTCCTCCCACCCAAGAACCTAGGAAAAGGTGCAATGAGAGCAAAGGGATGTGGTCAGGAGTAGAAGTCAATAAAAGGAAAACTATGACAGAAAGGACAGATACAAAGATCTGGATTTAAGTTCAAGATTGATAAACTTTTAAAAAGACTCGCATAAATAAAAGGGAAAGCGGAAATAAATGACTAACATTAGGAATGAAACAGTGACTTTCGCTGCAGATTCTGCAAACATCAAAAGGATCACAAGGCAATAATTGGAACATCTCAATACACAAATAATTGATAACTTACATGAAATGAACCACTTCATGGAAATATATAAAATACTGCAACCCACTAATATGAAATGGATAATTTGAATATCCCTAGACCTACTAAGGTTTATTATAACCAAGACAATTTTCTGAACTTTATTCCAACTCATGAATATTTTCCCCTATTTCTTTAACATGGGTGTAATGTAAGTCAAATAGAGGCCAATTATAACTTGACTTATTAAAGTATTAAAGTTTAAATTGTTATATATTCTTTTTAAAGACATACAATCTCTAAAAAAAAAAAAGCAGAAAAGGAGAGAAATAAAAAAAAACCTAGAAATTTATATCATGAAAAATACACACAAGCACAGAAAACTTCTGCCCTGCAAAAATGTCAAGAAATATTTGGTAAGGGGCTGGACTGGTAGCATCCTGCCGAAGGCACCACATGCTTAGGTTGCAGGATGTGGAGAAACCAGGAGAAATAAGTTAGAGGCTTTCTCCTCTCCCATGCCCTGCATGACTTGGTCCTGGAATTAGGGGTGGGCAAACACAAGTTCCCACTGCCACCTGCCACCCTGACGTATTCTGATGGAGTTGGCTCAGGAATTTTCACAAGTTTTCTGGACAATCATAATAAGCCAGGTGGTAGGTGCCTGGTCCCAGTTAGGGAAACCATACATTTTAGTCCCTAGACTTACGTCAAGCCTAGTGTCCTCTGTAAAGGGACAACTGTATGAAGTAAGAACTGAGGATGACCATGGGAAATGTTGATCTTCAGCATCTTTCTAAAGGTCTCCTTTATCATCAAGTTGTGAGGCAGTTGTTAGAAATCTAATCAAAATTTACTTTTCAGAAGTTAATTAACACATTTTATGTCCTAGTTATCATAGCCAAAGCTATATATGCACATGCTGTCTTTTTGGCTGTGGTTTGCCTTATGAAGAGGAAATAGAAACGGAATAACATGCCCACTGGGCATTAAACTACAAATGCATTTTCTTACAGCAAGGCATTACCTTATAAATACCACTGCACTGCAAGGTGTACAGAATCTGGCCTCATCTGATTCCTAAACTCAGCCCTGAGTCAAACATTTCCTTTTTCTAGCTATTATGATTTAGGGCAAAAGGTTGAGACCAATACCAAAATACATGTATTTTCTCAGAGTGCTATCTCTATGCGTTTTTAATATTAGGAAGAATTAAGAAAACAGGAATCACTGTAAAAGTCATAATGGCCATCCAACATACAAGGACAGTCATCAAAACTAATCATGTTGGTGTCTTTCCTCCATTCTGATATTACTTATAAAATTATTTCTTATTAATGTATGAATTATCAAAAATAAGACATGAAATGAGCTTGTCAAGAAATTACAGTTCTGTTGAAGTATCATCTATGCATTCTGGAACTTAGAGGAAATCCAGGTTCCTGGCACCATTGTGGAACCCACAGTGAAACAGATACTGTCCACTACTTGTTGCTACCTACACTTACTGAAGATCAATTCCAAACATTACATATCCTGAGAAAATAGGGAAAAATGCCAAAGAACTTGTGTGTGTGTGTGTGTGTGTGTGTAATCCTTATATTCTTAGATCTTGATTCTACGCCAACTCTGAAATAATTACAGTAATTACAAAGATAAAGGGTAGAAGTCACAAAGTGCTGGCTGGGACATTCCAGAGCAGGAACAAGCTTGGCGCCATTTTTATAGTTATGCCCGTTAAGATTTAATAGACGGAAAGTTTCATTAGTGAGCTGTGCTGCAATTAACTTCAAGGAGGTCCCAGACTACTGTGTGCTGCTGTTACAAAAAGCTGTTTGAATTTTCCTCCTGAGCGCGTGCTCAACATCTCAATTATGAAAAGCTAGTAAGAAAAGGCATTCTTTAAAATAGAACATACAGTCTAGTCTTTTCTTATCACATAACACATGATAAGAAAGGCCTTTTACTCCTCAATGGACAATCCAGCTGTTGACTGGAGGTGGGTTCCTGCTGTGTATTGTTATTATATGCAACAGTTACATGGAGATCCCTATCTCCCCCCCCCATTTCATAAAACCATATCCTGGTGGAACTGTAATGATGTTAGAGGTGATTTCTCTGTATCAAGATTTTCCAGATCCATACATTCTTTCTTTAATATAAACCCACTTACTATGAACACTAACAAAGTTGGTAAACACTATAGAGTACACGGTACAAAATCCAGTGACCTGCTGTTCTCCTGTGACTGGTTAGAGTACAGTCTGCTTGGGAGACTTGAGTCCAGACCTCACAGATAAAGAAGACAATCCTTGAACTCTACCTCAGTAAAGATGAAGCCATGGTTCTCCTGTGCCTGTGTGGTCCATAGTTACCCGTCATCTAAGTATCACCACTATCCTAGTCAGATGTCCTGGGTAGCTGTCTCTACCAAGCACAGGCTGTAATTTCTGTATCCTGCTATGATATAGCTAAACTGTTATAGTCCTTGTTGTTACATTTTATTGAATTAAACTGCAGACTGGCATGCTTTTTTTGAAGAACAAAACCTGCATTTTATGACTTTTAAAATCTGTCTTGATATCCTTTCTTCCCATTACAACCCCCTACCATTTATTCTACATATGTTTCCATTAATAGGCTTCAGACTTTAAATGCAGTAGGCATGTAACCATGGTAAGCACTTTCAGAGACATATGCTTGCTTTTTCAGACCACAGGCTACATTTGATGTCTGGAAACAATAATTTAGCTTGACAAACTGTTATGGAGTCAATTCTAAAACACTAGAATTTGGGGGCACATCTTCTGGACCAGTATGCTTGCTGCTGACTAGGCAGCACAAACGAATTCATTTTTCTGTACTCAATTGTGAAATCTGGAAGATTTTATCTATCTTGTATCCCATGGTCACTCCTTTCAAGATGGTAGATTTGAAAACTGAACTCCCTAAGACTTTTTCTTTTTTTTTTGTCACCAGCACACTCTCTTCTGAAAGAGGTAGTTCTCTGTGAACTTCTAGATAACTTTATGTTCTTTTTCCTAAAATTCATCTGACACCATGTCACCGTTTGTGACCAATATTGGAAGACTAGGAATGTCACGGCAGGAGGCCATGCTTAGACTCTCTGGAAACTCCTTGCCTTCTCTCCAAAGAAGTGGTGTGGGTGGATACAGATTCTAGCAGAGGGACAGTACCCACACCTCTCCAGTTGCTGCACTGTGATGTACTTGGATGTTGTAGTTTAGGTAGGTCCTGTTTCTTGGGAGACTTCATGCTTAGTTCTAGGAAAACTACAATTATTCAGGTAAAGACTGAAGAGCTTTTGGGTTCAGTATGCTTTTTTGGGTTTTCGTATTTGTGATTGACTTTAGTTTCTACCCTCAACCACTACCATTAACTTCTAGAGATCAGTGGAACATTCAATGCTACTTCTTCCATCTCTCTGTGGCACGGTGCTTGAAACAGAGAGCTAGAAATCACACTAGAGAACTGAACTCTCACCTCCGGTGCCGCTCTTAAACAGTTTATACTTCTGACCATCTCTGTTGATCGATACGCTCTCACAGGAAGCTAGCTAGGCTCCATTGATCTTCAGAATATTGCTTTATGGATGGCCACACTGTGTGACTTTGGCTATCTCTGGCGCTCTATAATCCCATTTGTAGAAACATTTGGCTTTTTATAAGCAGGGACAGGATAATATACAATACCACTAAGCCTGGCGTTCGAGAATGTTTTTGCATATGACTTAGTATTAATTAGGGAACAGTTCTTGTTTGACATGTTTACTTTTAATTCTTAATGGGTTTCCAAGTGGGGTAATGCAGTAAGTCCCCAGAAAAACTAACAATTATCTAGCCTAAAGAGCTTTGTATTTCACTGTAAAATTAAGATTGTGGGAAAACTGTGTTTTTGTTCTACTTATATTAACCTTTTCTTATCTGTATTAGCTAAAGGTTAACTTGTTCTTTCCATTTTTATGAAGTGAGAAGCAGGAACTGTATCTTTTTTATGAAAGGAAGCACAGGAGTGGCCAGTATTCATTAGAGATTGGAATTAGAAGCCACTGTGCTACTAAGTTAGAATGTAGCTCGTTGTATAAGCCCAACTGGAACATTTGTTAGTGCTGATATCAGGGAGAGTGAACATAACTGCTTATGTGAACGGTGCCTTCATTTCACTCTGGGCAGAACTGATTTGTTTTGGAGAAGCAGAGCCCTGTGACTTCTGGGCAGTAAATGTGCCTCCACAGGTGATGCTGCCGTCTAGGCATTGGAGTAGGGGAATCTGTTTTAAATGTTGTCCAATGGTCAATGAAGAGAATCCTGGCTTCTCTTTATTATTTTTTTTTCTGGTTTCACCATTGCATGGCTGAGTGGCTGACTCAGCTTCTTTCTCTGCCTTTACACAATGGCACAATGCAGCCAAGATGGCTACTGTCTTTGCAAGTTGGCAAAGAGGACTGGAATGCTGGATTTCCTATTGACTGGTTTTCTAATGTTTGAAAAGTAAGGTTTTCTCATAATGGTACCTTCTACCAGGAAGCTGAGGGAGCAAAACAGTGGAAAATAACCCTTTTTATTTAGTTTTACAGTTGATTAGAAACATTTTAATCACTTCTAAATAATAACAATAATAATTGTAACAACAGTGAAAAATATGATGTTTTCAACACAAACAAGTATCTGGTCTGTAAGATCAAGCTTTTGCAAGAATTTTCCCCATAATTTCTAAATGAATGAACAGAAATAAGAAAAGTATTATACTATTTCACACTGAATTAACCTCACTACATACTGCTAAAGATCTATCTCTGGAGACAGGTCATAAAAACTAAACACTTTTACTACTGTGACAGTATTAGAGAGTATTTCATACTTTACTATTTGGGTGTAAAATTACTAATCAAGGGTGGGAAATGGCCAGAAGAAAACAAAGTAAAAAAAACCTTATTGAAACATGCTAAAGCATTTCTAAGCTTTTATTGAACAGTCTCCCTGTGTTTTCCCTCTCATCCTTGAGAGCCACTATTTTTGAAATAAAAGGCTGTTAAGAATATGAGAACTACAGTAAACAGCTATTTCAAGTGAACAAATGCTCTCTTGCTTAACAGGCAGAACTATCTATCTATCTATCTATCTATCTATCTATCTATCTATCTATCTATCTATCTCTCTATCCATTCATCCTATATCTATCTATCTGTCTGTCTGTCTGTCTATCTATCTATCTATCCATCCTCTATCTATTTATCTATCTATCTATCTATCTATCTATCTATCTATCTATCTATCTATCTATCTATCTATCTATCTATCCATTATCTGTCTGTCTGTCTATCTATCCATCCATCCTATCTATCTATCTATCTATCTATCTATCTATCTATCTATCTATCTATCTATCTATCTTTCTATCTATATTGTTTTTTCCTGGGGTCCTGGGGCTTGAACTCAGGGCTTGCACATGCTAGGCTAGCACTCTGCCACTGAGCTATTTTTCGGTTTTGAAGGTCAAGCCTCTTTTATGTTGTAGACTGCTTCTCTATTGAAAAATAGCTTTCTGTCACCACACACAAAAAACCACCCAAGGCTGAATAGATATGAATGAGATGAATGAGTTTGTACCTGATTTTTAATACATATTTATTAATATATTAGGTATATATTATCAATATATTATTCCATATTACAATGTTATTATATTATATATTATATAGAATCACTATATTATATACTATACATTTTATTAATGTGTTATATAATATTATGTGTATACACACACACGTATACACACACACACACACACACACACATATATATATATATATATATATTATATAAAACAGGGAACAAGCATGACTATCTAGTTTGTAGGCCATCATTTGGAGAACAATGCATGGGTCCTATTCTATGGGTCCTTGTGACTTTTCCTTCAGCAGCACTGGAAGGGCATCTCTCTTAGTTTGATTTCTATTGTCACAATTAACACCACAACCAAAAGCAAGTTGAGGAGGAAATGGTATATTCACTTTACAACTGGAAGGTCATAGTTCATCATCTAGAGAAGTCAGGTTAGGAACTCAAGACAGGAATCTGGGGGCAGGAACTAAAGCAGAGACCATGGAGCAGTGTTGCTTACTGACTTGCCCCCAGTGACTTGCTCAGCCTGCCTTCTTATACAACATGGGACCTCATGACCAGTGTTGGCACCATCCACAGTGAGCTGGGCCCTCCCACCTATGCCATCAATCAAGAACATATCCTTCGGACCTGCCTATAGGGCAATGTGAAGGAGGCACTTTCCCAGTTGAGATTACCTATTCCCTTTTGTCTTCAGACTGTGTCAAATTGAGGGAAAATATAACCAGCACAGGATATCACTGCTCTCACATTGCATTTTGGATTCCTTTTTCCTATGTAAAGCAAGCTGTAAAGACATTCTGACCATTCATATTCCCATCTACTCCTGATCCCTTTCCTTTATGTGACAAGGGGCCCTGGGAGACGTGGGGACAAGCACTAGACTCCTTTGTCAGGAAGGGCAGCCCAGTCTCTGGAAGCTGATTATTCACATTTGTCTCTCAGTCCTTCCAAGTACTGAGCCTGTTTTCTGGTCTGAAAAATGGGGATAATAATATAGTCTGGCATATTTTAAAGACTAATAATAATACCTAGTAAAAATAACCACTAAAGTATTGCCAATATTGTAATTATTGTACTTTCTAAAAGGATTTCTAAAAGCTTTGAATTTATGTATATTTATGCACATGTGTCTACATCTCTCTATTTCTGTGTGTGTGTGTGTGTGTGAGAGAGAGAGAGAGAGGAGAGAGAGAGAGAGAGAGAGAGAGAGAGAGAGAGAGAGATGACATACTGCCTATAGAAAATGTTTGCTTTCTAAAGGTTCCATAACCTAGCCAAACAACACCATTAACTGAAGACCAAGTATTCAAATAGATGAGCCTCTGGGGGATGTTTCTCATTGAAACCATTATAATTGTTGATCATGGTTTACAAACTGATGCATTTTCAAACATATCATAAGAAAGCTTGTAACCTGGTATTAGTACTCTTAAATATGTCTGTTTAAAAACAGAGCCAAATACTTTAAGTATCTAAAAAAACCACAAACTCCTCTGAGTTCCAGCATTCAAATCTAAAATTTTAGAAACACTGAAGATTTGGGCTTATTTTTTCACAACACAGGTTATTTATTGTATTTTAGCATCTTCCCCAGTGGTTCCAAATACTCAAAATGCACATGGCACGTTCTTGATGTTCAAGCAACAATACACACAGACAGATGTGTCCCAGCCTCTTCTGCACCTGCCTCCTCATCAGGCTCACATATGCTCTGCTTGTTTTCAGAGTGGTGTTAGTACAAAGTACTTATCCTCAGGACTCCTCAGTGTTCCAAACTGTAGTTGGGCCACATTAACTGTACTCTTAAACAGACAAGTTAGATTGTATAAAGTTCTTAAAGATGTTTTCCATGTGAGGAAAAAACCTCAACATACTTGCTGTTTATAACTATTATTGACCCAGTATCAACCTGTGGGTTAGCAGCTGGGTTTGAATCGGCTTTAGAAACAGCCACACAGTCCCACTGAGTTTCATAAGGTCCTATCACAGACTGGACTGGAGGTAAGATCTCTGTACAGAAGAGACCTCTTTACACATAAAATTTGTTCCTGTGAGGGAAGGTGCTGCTGCATGCAGGCTTGTGGTTCTGACTATTCGTAGCTGATGAGTTATCATGTTAATAAGTTATCAGGCTTGCAGAGAGAATAGTTCCAATGGTCTTAAAAGAATGTCATGTAACATTTATTAGCATCATTGCAACAGGGACACCTCCCACTCACTTTGATTTAGTGACATTACTTCTGGTTAAAAGCCTTAGGTAAGGCCACACACAGTGGCTGGTGATTTGGATAATTAGAAGGAATGGCAGAGGCCTGTCTCTTTACAAGGAAGTTAGCAGTGACACGCAATTAAAGCAAACGGTGGGGGTAGGCTCTAGCCGTAAGGACTATGGTGGATTGGGTCAAATCAAACATTTATAAAATCCTGACTTCACAAAGGATTTCTGTTTCTCTACTTAACAAATTACTGCTGAGATGAATGTTAATTTACACAAGCAGAATAACAATTCAACACCGGGGTCATTTTTCTCATAATTTGTGAGAGCTCACAGACCAGCCACCACAACTGCTTACGTTCTCAGGCAGCTGAAGCATCTTGGTGTATTTTTTGTGTAGGATGCTCTGTTTTAAAATGGTGACTTCTACGGCCATCGCCTATTATGATTCTGAGGGCTGTAAGAGAGGGAGGCAATGGTTTAATGGTTTGTTATTAAGTCTGTTTCAAACAAAGAAATGAAAGCTCAGGGCTGAGAAGGCGTTGTAAGTTTGCTCAAGGTGGAAGTAAGCATAAACCCAAGCCAAACGTGGAAATGACTGAACCGTAAAAGCACATTCCTCCGGGAGCAGTTTTCTCCCTCTTCTTGAAACATTGAAGTGGTTATTAGAGTCTTAGAGGAAATAAGCTGAAGGTGACAGGCCTTGACTTGAGACAGATGGGCACAGGGATCCCTCCGCAGGTAAAATTTCACATTTTCCTCAGGCCACCTCCTCAAGTCTATCAGGGTAGTGGAACAGGGAATTTGGAAAGAAAGTAGCCTGTGCTTGACCTTAGCTGTGTTTGGGTACCTGGCACTCAAAGAGGAACAAGGAAGAAAACAGAAGCCATGATACCATTAACACTTATTTAGCTCTTAGTGAGGGCCAGAGCTAGAAGTGTGTGTACTGTGTGATGTCAGACACCACAGCAACCCCGAAGGAAATTGTTATTAGTATCCAAGATAGTAATTGGATGAAGATGCTTGGAATACCTTACCAGAACTTGAACCTGGTTGTACACTTTCAATCCCAAGTTGCATGGCCTCCCTGAAATGTAAACTATGTGTGGCTGAAGAGCTATTTCCCTAGCAACTGACCAAACCTGTGTGTGGTGGCTCGGTAGGGAAGGTGGAGGGGGGCTGTCTACAACCTCTTTCAGTAACAAGCATTCCTCGGGGGACTCAAGGTGGAGGGTTGGCGCTGTTAACAACGGTAGAAATGTGAGGTGTAAAAGTGTTCAGATAGAGGAATAGAGGAAAACAGGGCAGCGTCCATTGGGTGGTCCATCTCCCTTGAGATGCGTGTTGGATATTCAGCTGTGGTATTAATTTTTATGCCATCCACGCTGTTTCCTTGCTGACTTGGCAAATGACTCACTAAGTTACTGAAATTGGTTGGGTAAATTCCTCGTGGGTATTACTGGGGTTTGGGGGAAAAGAAGAGGGAAGTCCCTCCATTTGGAGTTTCCTGAACCATAAATAACGGTGGTGTTCCATTCCTGGCAATATGCTTCTGTCATTAATTAACTTTTATGGAAAGCTATGATGTTCATGACTCTAGCCTCTCCTGGCTCTTGATCTATGTGGTGTTATGTGGTGTGGACAGCCATGCTCACAGGTGGGATTTGTCTGACAGGGGAACCTGAATTAGTCTGTTGTGGAAAACCTGCTAATATATGGCATGTCTCTGTGTTGGGTGGGTGGAAGGGAGAGAGCAACAGGGATGCCCATCCCACTCTTTCTGATTGTTTTCCCAGCATGTGCACAGGGAATCAAAATATCCTGTTCTTTGTTAGGTTATTTTTTTTAAGATTTATTCTTGATATTTTTAAATATGTGCCTTGGGTGTATCTGTGTGTGAGAATGTACTTATGTGTATGAGTGACCTCAGAGGCTAGAGGAGTTGGGTCTTCAGGAGCTAAAGTTACAGACTGGTGTGGATACTAGGAATCAAACTCTGGTCCTCTAGAAGAATGATATAACCACTCTTAACCACTAAGTCATCTCTCTAGCCCATTAGGTTAAATTTTAAGTGTCAAGACTTTTTCTCCCAATATTGTTGAAAGGGCAAAACTCTTAGTCTAAAATTCAACAGTGCTCTTCATAGTAAGAGCAGGAACATAGGACCCGTCTATCAAGGCCAAACAAAGGACTCTAGTCAAAGAGAACCAAGACTATCTTTTTGAAATAGATCACATGTGTGTTAACAATCCTGCTAGAACATTACCTGATACACTTGACGTAAAGTTCCCCTGTGTGGCTTTCAGACAAGATTAAAACAATAACAACAGAAAGTATCCATTAGAATCACCAAAAGGGCTTATTGTAATGATCAACGTGAAATGGTTGTTGACAGCCATGCTGATTAAGCCAATTAAGTTGTAAGTTCTTCTTGTAGATGATCAGACTAAGAGTGGGATTGAACGTCCAAAATGTCTCTTGGGGCCCATATTCAGATATACAGCATCCTAAAAGGCAAAACTCACAAAGGTGTGTCAATGTGAGGGTTGGAGTAACTGTGAAATGTCTATTCCTAGCAGAGCATAGTACTTATTTTATACATAACTTCCAAATTAATTTGGTTATATCTGGACCATACTCAAAGCCATGGAAATCTCAAATACATTGCAAAGGCAGATGTGATTTTGGGGGAAGGGGAATAGAGGGCTGAGAACTATCTAAGCCAACACAAAATGGAGTCAGAACAGGGGGCCGTTACCTTAGTTGTTTTGTTGTGGAATACAATGCTGGGTCCTACCTTTGGGATTTCTGGTTTGTTTGGTCTAAGTGGGGTCTGACAATTTGCACCTGAAACAAGGTCCCAACATGGCACTGTACCTGGTTCAAGAGGAAAACTTAAGAAGAAGCACGGGCTTGGCAGTCAGAAAGCCTGGGGTTAGAATCTTGTTGTGCTGCTGTGGATATTTGGAAATTTTCTAAGCTTAGGCTTCCTTGCCACCGAAAAGGACTGTAGAAAGGGATAGCAAACACCGTTTTGTCTGGTTTGGTTTGGTAGGGAGTTAAATAACCACCGATGTAAACCTGGGACCTGGGACCGCGTTCTGGAAGACTTTCCAATGTGTTATGAAAAAGAAAAGGCTATGAGATGCCACTCTCAGGAGAGGTAGAGGACCTAGCATGAGTGAGAATCCTAAACTTGCCAAGAGGACTATTAGTATGTCACATGTAATCCCAATAAAGCATTGCACATGAGGAGCTGAGCAGACTTTTTTCTAAATGGGTTTTGGAAGGGAGAGAATGAAGTCAAGGTAGGTGGGGTGGAGTAGCACATGTTGGAGGAATGCATGAGTTCTCCAGAGACATGAAGCTATATGAGCTGAGTCACAGCCATGCCATTGCGGAGTCTAAGAAGCGCCACGGCACACAGACCAAGACCTAGGAAAGGGTGATGAGGTTTGAAGCCAGAGCTGACGCGCTGATGATTCTGACTCTGGTCTGCACTGGAAGGTCCGAGGACCATGTGAGCTGGGGCTGAAGACCTATATTCACCTCAGGTAGAAAATTAATAGTACCTCTGTGTTTTCTTAGTGTCTTCATATTGTGATGATCGCTTCCACTGGGGAAGACAATCTGCTTCAAAAACTAATCTCTTCCCAAAGCACCCACATAAATACATTCCCAAATGACACCAAGCCAGCTCTCTGTTACTCTTGGCCCCAACAGGGTAGCACATAAAATTTACCAGTGCAGCATGAAATATCTATTTGCAAATATAGTGTGTTTTGGGGCCAATTATGGAGTAAGTAATGTTTACCATCTATCTACCAAATTACTTCCGTCTGTACCTCACTTCTCACCCCAGATGGTCTCTTTACTTGGTGGAGTAAATTTCAACTTTCTGTCTCTCTCACTGACAAAAAAAAAAAATCCAAGTAAGGATTTACAAACATTAATTAGAAGCTGAGTATAAAATTATATCCAAAATGTTGCCTCTCCCTTTAACAGAATTTCCCAAGCTGTGTATATAGAGACTAGGAAGCCAGCCATGATTGAGGGAAAAAAGCATTGCTAATTCAACATGCATCAAAGGATCTAAAAAGTCCTGAAGTTTAAAAAGATAGGCTAAACAAACAAACAAAAAAAACCCAACCAAATAAACAAACAAAACCCTCCCCATGCCTTAAAATATCCCCTTTTAAAAA
Source organism: Tokudaia tokunoshimensis (assembly GCA_036184795.1). Lineage (NCBI taxonomy): Eukaryota > Metazoa > Chordata > Mammalia > Rodentia > Muridae > Tokudaia > Tokudaia tokunoshimensis. The sequence goes on along the minus strand of BTHU01000004.1, from coordinate 48,508,004 downwards.
GTTTTTTTGTATTAAAAAAAATCCATAATAAAGCTTAGCGGTGACAGTGCACATCTTTAAGCTCAGCACTCTGGAGGCAATTCAAGGCCAGCCTGAACTCAGACTTCTACAGAGTGAATTCCAGAAGAGCCAGGACTACAAGAGAAATTCTGTCTCAAACCAAACATAAAAATCCATAATAAACCAATATCACTGCTACAGCAATTTAAGAATCAAATTACAAAAGAATTTTAAAATGCAACTTGGGTTGCCAGAGGTAGGATTTTGTTTTTTTACTTTTCCCATCCTTCTCTTCACCCTCTCCTCATGACCCTGACAGAACTACGGATGGCATGGTATCAGATTCAAGAACAAGCTCTGCATACGACACACCCTTCGAAGTGGTAGCCGACTGTAGACGTTGTGTTTAGTTGCCGGAGGCCTCAGATATTTACATGATTAGAAAGCTTCTTCATTTTGTGCAGACAGGAACCTGCTGCCGTGAACTTCTCAACTTGATTAGTCAAGAAGTGTGTCAATCAAATCTCAGGGCAAGAAGACTTCCTGTGGTCTGGGAACCACTGGGTCCAAAAACCATATTATGTTTTCTTTTCATGTTCCGGTTCAGGCAGGTAATAGACATCCGAGCTCCAGTTGTGGACAAGGGTATAGACATGACTGTCCCGTTTAGAGATCTCACTTCCATCACTGGGAAGTTTTAAAATGTTTTAGTGGAGGCTTTTTTTTTCACAAACCACACTCAACTTTAAGTTTTTTGAGCATTTCATACTTTTAAATATAAAAAATATACATACATCATTCTCCATCTCCTCTCCCCAGATCTTCCTGTACCCTCTTATTTTTCCCTTAAAGGTTTAAATGATTTGTGCAGTCGATGGAAATGCATGGAGAAATGCTAATGCTCTTTATCTATGGAAGCAAGTGCTTGGGAAATTAAACAATGGTTCCCAGGTTAGAGGCTCCTCCTCACAATATGAATGACTTACTTAGGCTTTGATTCTTAGAGGAGATCCATTTGTTCCCAGACACTCTTCACTCACTGTCCCCAGCATGAGCCACACGAAGCTTCTCCCAGAGAGAGCATTTCACGACAAAACTTCAGGAACCTTCTTCACCTGTGTGACTCCTACAAACTTGAAGACTATGCCTTGGTTCCAATCCTTGGTAACAAAACGAATTTGTGAAAAACTATTGTTTAAAACAGTGTTTTATCCATTTTAGGATATCCATTTAGAACCATTGACTTACAGTTGTACTTTGACTATTTCTATTTTCTAATTAGCTAGAGACCTTTTTTGTTCCCTTGACCTAAAAATACGATACAGTTTCTAGATGATACTGTCATGGTACCAGGTGGTGAGGACTCTTTCTCAGCTTCATTTTAACAGGTGTACGAAGTGCATGACCTGACCTCCTTTAGAATTTGCAGGGTGGAATGTTAAATTTGTAAGCAGAACACCCGTGAAACCTTGGCAGCATGAACAAAAGTTGGCTTGCCTGCAATGATGTTCAAGCTTTTGGGGATGAGTGTTTCTTTGCAGTAAGAGGCAGCCACCTCATCTATTGAAAACTCTCCTCTGGCCCCTGAGACAATTCTAATTAGAGCAGGGGTACTTTTGTTGAAATCCCTCACACTTGCAGTTGAGAAATGGTGCAGTTCTAGATGGTATAATTCTAGATGGTGCTGTAATTGGTGTTCTGAAGAGTCCTTTGATGAAATGAAGCTCTTCAATGATAATTGATGGGAGAGACAATGAGAATATTTGCAGACAATCTGATATATTAGCAAGCGTACTCACTTTCAGTGAAACAAAAATAGTGATAGGATTTAGAAGAATCTATGTGGACCTTCAAAGATGTTCATGAATACAACTGATGTGTCGAGGTTAACAGTATCTCATACCTCAATAGCAAGGACTCTTGTTCATGAAGAATAGAAAGTCACCTCCAGCAGGCAAGGGCAACTTACTCCCCATTTCTCTCTGAGTTTTAGCCTTATCACTTGTTTTCTTGAACCCAAAGATTTCCTTCTCTTTCTTGGAGATAGCTTTGGGATTTTGCCATCAGTTCAACAATCCCACAAGGACAGAAAGATATTTTCTCTCAGGATCATCTATGAAATTCTAAAGGGCTCTAATTGTCCCAGGAGTGTCCTAAATTCATCACAAGACAACCACATCAACAAGATGTTCAGCAGACTGGTACAGTCAGGATGTGGAAATGAAAAAACAAAACCAAAACATGTGAAGATGCTTAATGTCTTCTAAAATGGCGAACAGTGTAGTCCATTAGCAAGTATGATATTGGGATGAAGGAGATTTAAAATGGTGATGGAAATGAGATAGGTAAGGTGAATGTAACTCGGGCTGTTTCATAAAGAGACACATTACATCCATTTGCAGAATGGATTTGATGATTCTTGATTGGGCTGGACATGTAAAGACCCTATCACCAAGCTCTGCTTTCTCACCTAATTTCAGATCCACATCTTCATCAATCAGCTTGATCAATGGTTCTCAACCATTGGGTTGTGACCCCTTTGGCATTTGAGTGACCCTTTCACAGGAGTTGCCCAAATCATCTGCATATCAAATATTTACATTGTGATTCACAGCAGTAGCAAAATTACAGTTATGAAGTAGCAACAAAAATACTTTTATGGTTGGGGGTCCACAACCTGAGAAACTGTATTAAGGGACTGCAGCATTAGGAAGGTTGAGAACCACTGAGCTAGACAGTTCCTTAGATGCCCCATTACCACTCAAGGCTCCCTTTTCCCCATCTTTGTGGAAGCATAATTTCCCAGCAATTCAAGGATAGTCATTCTTATGAATGGATAACAACTTGAGTGAGTCACAGTGATCTCACTGAATCCCATTTTAATGTGGAAGAACAAACTGAGAGAGTGTAGGAGACGTGCCCAAAAAATGACCCACAGCCTTGGAATCTTAGGAGTGAAGGGGCACACAAACACAACTCTCCATGCAGGCAAAGTGAGTCTGATGAAGCCAAGTGCAGTTAAAGACAGAGTAGCAGAACTGAGTCCTGGGTATTTTAAACATCGGTTGGGTAGAGGCTCTTCCATCACATCAAACAGCTGAGCTTTGGGAACAAATTAAAGCATAACATGGCTCAGAAGCCCCTAATGGCTTTTCTGGGGCTTGACTGATGCTTGATCCATCCTTACAGCACAAGTCCAAGAACCTGAGTTCAGATCTGTTGTGCTCATGAAAAGCTGGGTATGGTAGTACATGCCTGTAATCTTAATACTGGAGAGGTAGAGATAGCAGGATCCACAAGACTTGATGGCCGACTAGCCTTGACAAGTCAGTGGGTTCTAGCTTCAATAAGAGGCCCTGTCTCAAAATAATAAAGTGGGTAACAATAGAGAAAGTTGATGTTGACCTATGGCCTCCACATGCACATACACACACACATACACACACACATGTACACAGGCATGTATACTTGCAAACATATGCACACACATACACATATGTGCACCTACAGACACATGTACATACACATACATGCATCTCCACACTCACATGTGGAGATGCACACATACATATATGACATTCACAAAGTTATAAAGTAGATAAAAATTTAATTTTTTTATCTAAATCTAAGTGTGTTGACTTTAATAGAGATCATCTATTTACAGCTAAGATCCTAAAATAATAGTGAGTTATATAGGGCCTATTGTTCTTATGCAATAATAGGATCATAACTAGATATGACTTCTCATGATATTAGTTCTGAAACCCACAGGAGTGTGTATGTGTAGTGGTTAGAATGAGAATGGCTCCAATAGGCAGCTTATATGTTTGAATGCTTGGTTCCAGTTGGTGGAATTGTTTGGGAAGAATTAGGAGGGTCTCTCTCTCTCTCTCTCTCTCTCTCTCTCTTCTCTCTGTGTGTGTGTGTGTCTGTCTGTCTGTCTGTCTGTTTCTCTGTAGGAGTGCTCAATGCTCAATGTTAAATATAGACAAAATAAGGACACATATTTTCCTCTGTCGTAGGCTTGTTTTGTTCTCCTTAAAACTGTTCAGGCAAAAGACACAGATCTGTGAGGATATTTGGTTTCCAAATTAATACTTTCCTGTATTTCTGTAAGAAGTTGTTTGCAGATGCCATTTTGCTAAGACTGACTCCTAGTCTTTTCTTGAACAGCCTAAGGACACAAGGAAGGAATTCAGTGGGCACTAAGGAAAGAGCATTGGCTCAGAAAGGATGGGATCAGGATCTAGATCGAGAGAGGAGGACTGTCCTCTGTGAAGCACTACCTTGCAGAATCTTTTGTGCTCTTGGCTCTAGAGTAAGAGACGTGGTGGTGACTAGCGTCTACTTTAAAGCCAGGGCGTTGTGAGCTTGTCTTGACTTCTGAGCTTTCAGAGTGTTTGCTCAGGAGGTAGTTTCCAAGGTTTTACAGCTTTGCTAGAAACATTTGGTCCCCTCTTTAGATCTGCTTGGCTGATATCATTTTTAGTGACTTCCGAGACATTGTTGTCGGATTGAGCAGCAATGAATCTTTACTGGTGCCCATCAAAACTGGACTTTTTGTATCTCACATTTCACTTTGATTATTTTTCGTCTGTTCCTGAGATTCCCTGGAAACCAGCTTCATCTTGTCAACTGCATAACAAGTGTGGAATTTTTATAATCACAGCCTTGTCACAGCAGAGTGGATTTGCATCTTCTAGCGAAATGCAAATTGTCTATCCTAGAGTTCAGCGGACATTTGCCTCTCTTTAAAGTACCGGCACTAAAGTGACTGGTAGACACGACTGTTTGTTTAGCTTGGCTTCCGTCTTTGATCTCATGTTAACATACCTTAATGGCAGGTAATGATTGATAATAGAGTATTGTAAAGTTCAGGTAATAAATACTGCTTAACTCATAATAATTCTGAATAATGTACTTTTTATGACTGGGTTTGATGGAAAATTTCCTTGTCAGCTTGGTCTAATTGTCCAAACAAAACCACCCATTACTTGAAGAAATGCATGTCCTTCCTAGACACATTAATTAGGGTCATGGCTGGGCTGCAGAAAGGAATATAGTAACACTTCAGTTATCTTTAAATGTAATCTTTGGACGATCTTACTAATGCTAAACTCAGGTTTAATTGGAAGCTTTTGTTTACACTTGCCCTTTGAGGCTGTCGGGCCGCCATTGAAATCTGCAGTGATGGCTGGGGCCACATGAACACTTATCCAGGTCTTTCCTCAAGGCTTCTAGGGCCATCAATTGCAGTGGTTTGAACACCGAAAGTCACAATAGGATATAATCTTTTTCTTAACTTAGGGGTTAAGGCAATAACATATGAAAAGAAAATCAATTCCGCATGTAGAAAGTTTTTAAAAGTGTTACTGGGTCTCTGAGGTCAGCAAACTTCCTGTGGCATTGAGATCAGAGTAACAAGAGCTTGGTGATTTGGCGTTGACAAGTTTGAGTGCCACACATCACATCGTTCACCAGAAGCCTGCTTGTAAGAGCACAGGATCCTAGATTCTAGCAATAGCATTTGCAGTAGCATTGAGCAAGTAAACCACTCAAGAAAAAATTAACGAAGAAGGTCAAAGGCCCTGCCCTGAAAACTGTAAGCCGCTCATGTAGGAAGCCGAAGGCAACATCGAGAGGAAAGATGCCCCGTGTTCATTTATTAGAAGAATTGATATCATTAAAATGTCCAAACTGCCTAAAGTGATCTTCAAATTCAATGCGATCATATCAAAATCCCATTGTTTTTGTACCCAGAATTACAAATCAAAACCCTGACATATATAAAGAATCAGGAAAATACTCCCGGCAATCAAAACAATCTTGAGTAGACATAGTCGAGCTGGATGGATCTATTTAAATATCTGATCTCAACTTCAGAGGCTATGATAACTCTAACAGCAAGGCACTGTACAACCAGACATATCAAGCACAGGGCCAGAAAAAAAGCCCAGAAAAAAAAATCCACAGAGCTGCCTTCAACTGGCAACAGAGGTGCCCAAAGCACACAGCAGGGAAAAGACAGTCCTTTTAATACATACTAAAAAAGAAAACCCAAAAACTGTCAGATCAGACCACAGGCAAAAGTGAGAAATTGGGTCTTTATGTCACTAAGCATGCATACTCAACTCTAAATGAATTAAAGGCTTGGATATAAGACCTGAAACTTTAAAACTTAGAAGAAAACATAAAGGCATTCTTTATCATAGTGGTTTGGCCACAGAATTTTTTTTTTCAGAGTAGAATCCCTAAAACACAGTTAACAAAAGCAAAAATAAACTAACATGGTTACATCAAATGTAAACATGATTCAGCTTAGCATAGCAAAGAAGAAAATCAACAGAATGAATTGGTAACCTAAGGATGAGAGAAAAATCTGTACAGCATACATCTGATAAGGAGTTAACAGTGTGCATGCATACACACACGTGCACACATACACCCATGCACACACACATACACATTTGCACACATACACACACATACACATATGTACACATGCACACACGCATACACACACACACACACACACACCAAACAACTCAAAAGCAAACATCAAATAATAACTCAAATCTTTTAAGAATGGACAAAGGACCAGAAGAGACATTTCTGAAGGAAGACACACGTACGAATGAGCAATAGACATGTGAAAAATGGCTCAGCATTCCAAACATCAGGGAAATGCAAATTAAAAGCACAATAAATATCACCTCCTCCTTGTTAGAATGGCTTCTGTCAAAAAGATGAAAGGCAAACCGTAGCAAGCATGTGAGAGCAAGAAACCTTTATACACCATGGCTGTGAATGCAAATTTGTATGGTTATTATGGGAAACAGCCTAGGAGTCTACCAAAAATTAAAAATAGAATTACTCTATAATCCAATTCTACTTCTGGCACACATCAAAAAGAAATGAAGTCAGTATGTTGAGGAGAAATTGATACTCCCATATTATTGTAGCATCTGCTTGATAGCTAAGATTCGAAGCAATATAAAGACTATATGGAGAAATGATAGTGTGTATACACAATGGAATAATGGTCTTCAAGAAGAAGGAAATCTTGTCAGTTGCAATAACATGGCATTTAATTGGAGGACATTATGCTAAGTGAAAGAAACTAGACACAGAAAGAAAAATAGTACATGTTCACATTTATATGTGGGCTCTAAAACTGTTGCACTCAGAAGTAGAGAGTACTATTGATATCAAATCAACTGCCTATCAGGAGGTACAGGAGACATTGGTACAATGTTTCAATTAGTTCAGAGTAGTAACTTTGTATACCATGATTATTATAGTTAGTAATGCTATCCTATACAGCTGAAAATTTCTAAAATGCATTGGAAGCGCCACGCTGGGGATTGAACATAGGGCCTTGCATATAGGCAAACAAACATCTTACCACTGTGCTACATCTCCAAACCAAGAGAACTAACTTTAGATTTTCTTAACACATTCTTGTATGTGTGTGCATGCACAAGATTTATGTATGTGTGGTCAGATAATGGACATATTAATACGCTTGATTTAATCATCCTATAATCAATACATATTTCAAAAACTCACACTGTATCCATTAAGTGTAATTATAAAAAGGGGGGAAAGATGGAGGAAAGGAGGGAAGGAGGGAAAAGGAAGGGAAAAGAAAGTCCAGAAATATGACCATGTGGGCCATTAACAAAATGGCTACAGAGCACAGCCATAATGAATCCACAACCAAGTGTTTGGCTTAAAGTTTAGAAATTACTCAAGTCGAGGTTTCAAGAAGTAGCTATTGCCATACTCAGTTCGGGAGATTGGTGATAGCTTTGCGTTTCATTTAAAGTTCATATTCTCAAGGAACCCACAAGAATCTCACATTGGGAAGCAATGTCATCCCCATAGATGTGTGTTTCCCAACAAACCTCTATAGATGGTTGTTCCTTAGACAGAGTACATTCATGGTTCCTACAGCTGTTGGGCACCCACAAAATTGGATTTCAATGAGCAATACTGATCACTTCATATATTGCTAACTACTTAGAATCTTACATACTTTAGAAATAGAGTATTTTTATTTTTTCAAAATGTTTACAGTTATTCATTTTGTGTATTTAGGTGTCTATTTGCTTATTTATGTGAGTGTGCCCTGTGGGCGTGTGCTATGACACACCATTATCATCATATGGAGGTCAAAGGACAACTTGTGGGAGCTAGTGGATTCCAGAGATCAAACTCAGGTTATTAGGCCTGGTGGCAAGCACCTTAACCTACAGAGCCCATTCACCTGCCCTAGAAATAGGGGGTTTACTGCAGTCTTTAAAGAAAACTCTGACCATCCTTAACAGTTTTGCCATTTAACCTTGACCGCCATTCATACCCCCAATTTAGTCTACTTTGAATGGAATTCTTGGATGTTACAAACTAAACAACAATATCCCTTAGGCGTTTGTTTACAGATGTATGCAAATATTTGTGTCTACATGGAATTTATCTGCATGCTTCTTTGCATTGAAATGTAAGAATTTTTATTCTTAAATATGCAAACGCAAACCATGACTTTTATAGTAGTGACACACCACAGGCTTCAGAAAATAATCAAATGGCAGATGACACTGGTGGTCAGCTGTTCTCCCTTGGCAGCTGGGGCTGCTCACAGCTGCGGCAGTGCTCCAATCAATATTTGCCTAACAAGTTTGTAAGTCAAACTAATATAACTTGGACCAAAACTGATTCTTTATAACTTTTAAAATCATTTGGAAGCCAGATATTTAGGAGCTTTATATATATATATATATATATAAATGTGTGTGTGTGTGTGTGTGTGTGTGTGTGTGTGTGTGTGTATGTGTGTGTGTGTTTCAAAGGTAATTCATTTTGCTGTGTCCCAATACCATTTAGTAGATAGATTTAAGTATCCCAGGGATAGTGAGTACAGATATTCTCAATCCTGGTCTTATGGTTAGAGTCAGAGAAGGAATTGTAAAGTCTTGGTTTTTAAAGATCCCTCTGAGAACAGCTAAACTAAAATCTTGTGATTGGCTGTCTAGTTCTATCAGGTACTTCAAAAAGATCATCCTGGGTGTCCTATCAATGTGTGGATTGGGGACTAGTAACCCAGATTTGGGACCTGGGTCTCTAAACTCATAGTCCAAGATAGCCCCTGTGCAGAGTAGTCTGGGGCACTTGTTAAATACACACTCAACAGCTCCAGGAAGATCTCCCAAACCACACCTAGAATCTGCATTTGAACTTGACCATATCAGATAACCCAACACCCCCACATCCAGAGGCAACTTTGTTCCTCCCCTAGAAAAATCCTTTCTGGCTTTTATTTTTTCTGCTACTACATTTACATCATCACATCACCACATTTAAATGGTCACATCACTACATTAAATGGTCACATCACCACATTTAAATCGTCACATCATTGGTTTCATTATAAACCCTCTCAGATGGCTTTGCCACACTGAGGTTTGGCAGTGCTATGGTTGTATTACCCACATCTGAAAATTTCCAAGATAGTCACTCATCAGGCATTATCAAATGTTTGCTAAGTGCCTCCTACCGAATACCTAGACTAGAGGTGTAGTCATCAGTAAGATAGAACATTCACCCTAATGGAACTTGTAGTATAATCAGGAGAACCACCCAAACCTAAATATTACAATACACTGTGGGAAGCATGGTTGTAATAAGCACAGGGCTTTAAGGGGATGAACAGAGGCTTAAGCCCAAGCTTTCTCTAGTTCTCAATGCCTCTGGGCAGCGAGGGAGGCTGAGCTTCTAAAGCCCTGAGCTAATGTCATGCTTAAGAACTGTAGACTTCCAAATGCACTCTTCTTCATCCTTCTGCATAATTTGGTCTGACGCATCATCCTTGTCACTCATTGCCTCTTCTAAGTCCAAATATTTTAGAGGGTCATTTCCTCGCTATTTTACTACTAATCATTCGTTAGGATAACTCTGTTTTCATCGATTTATTTTACTTCTAAAGTAAATACTATAACAACACACTGTGGGTTTCTGACAGCTGCTGCAACCCAAAAGTTATGTTTTGTACCACTGGCAGTGGCTCTGATCTGTGTTCTGCTTTTATTCTCATGTGAGTCCACTGAGATACTAATAGGTTATGAATATATGCAAAAGTATAGGTTACATTAACTTCCCTTGCACAAAATAACGTGATAATGCTAAGTGAAATAACACTGTACCAACTCATTTGTGCATAGAATCTGAAAAAGACACTCATCAAAACAGTAGGAGAGGGGAAAGGGAATAGGGACATGTCAATCAAAGCTACAAACTTGCAATTATAAGGCAAACAAGTTCTAGGGGACTGAAATACAGAATGAATAAGAATGAACAAATCGATTCGTGATCATCATTTCACAATGCAGACATGTACCAAGCCATATTCATCATGTTGTGTACCAGATAGATAGATAGATAGATAGATAGATAGATAGATAGATAGATAGATAGATAGATAGATAATACATACATACACACATACATAGATACATAAGCAGATAGATAGATGTTAGACAGGTATAGATAGATGATAGAAAATAAACAGATAGATTATAGACAGACAGATATATAAACAGATAGATGATAGATAGATAGATGATAGATAGATAGAGAGAGAGAGAGAGAGATGATAGATGGACATATAGTTGGATAGATGGATAGACAGATAATATTAAACTCTTATAAAGTTTTTTTAATAGTAGTTTTTCATCTTTTGAGACAGTTTCCCAAATTATGCTCCAAGTCCAAGTTCACAAGATGTTGTATAATCAGGAGATATATTAGTAATCAAGTTTCTTTATTTAAGAAATCCTTGGAGGCTTTAATGTGCCAACACTTAGTGACTCTGTAGATCATTGAGTATAGTGATTCTCACACCTCTTTGACCATGAAAGCAGAAAAGAAAGAATGGAGCCCCACCGTCCCAGGGGTGAACCCACCCACAATTGACTGGTCTCTTCCCCTCTCCCCCTTGAATCACTAATTTAAAAATTACACTACAGGCTTGCCTACAGCCCAATCCTATGGAGCCATTTTCTCAATTAAGGCTCCTTTTTCTCTGATGATGCTAGCTTATGTCTAGTTGATATAAAACTAGTCAATACAATGTGCAAAACTCCAGCTGAGTTCTTCATCAGACAAGGAAAATGCTCTTGAAAATAATCTTGAAAATTAGTAAAATGATGGATTACTAACCACACCTGTGTAATTGAAAGGTTACTTCTCTCTGTGTGGTGGTAGAATGGCCCACTAACTGTATTCTGAGACCTACCCAAGCCTTTCTATCTCCCAAGTCTCACAGAGGAAGAGCCACCCTGAGGCTTGTCTACTGCTTCCCCTTTTCAACCTTTGGCTTGTGTTATTACCCATCTCTTTCCTATTCTTTGCCTGCTCCTTCTGTCTGTGGAAGGGTCTGAATACACAGAGCCGCAGAAGACAAAAGCAAGCTAAATGGAAATAGACTTGGAAAGAAAGATGAAAAATGAAGATGAATGACACATGTGGCATGCAAAACACTTTAAAGCAAGATGTCAAGATTGCCCCTATGTCGCAGAGGAGGGTTTGGCAGCAAGGAGCATTGTTGGTGTACAAGAACGATAATCCCATTTCAGAAGCTGCTAAGAAAAGTTCCAGTCATGCAAGCTTTTACTTGGTCACGCCCTCCATCAGACTGTGTGTCTACCATCTTAGCTTATACAACCGGAAAGACCAGTCTCATTGGATTGTTAGGATGGTGAAGGGAAGAAATGGTTCAGAAGCGTAGAAAATAGCTGAAAGATGAACAGAACACAAGAAGCTGTAGACAGGAATGAGTGGATTTCGAAAGGGAGCCTTTCTGTTGGCATATTAGTATGACATTCCGATGTAAGTGACAGCCACCAACCATAACAGAACGTTCTTCCTCACAGGTATGAAAATGCAGGTAGGTGGTCTGGTGTGGGCAGAGTGTTCTACGTGCCTTCTCTATTTTCTCGGAGGTCTTGCCTCCACCACCTTATGCTTTGAAGTGTTGGCATCTGCATGCTAGGCAATAGGATGTAGAGAAAAAGGTTTTAGCTGTTGTTTGTTTGTTTTCTAAGTGAGAAATGGTGAACATGTGCAGCTCTTTCATTTCATTACGAGAATGTCTTTACATGGCCATGCGCAGCCGCAGGAGAGTTGGGAAACAGGCAATGTTTCAGTTATAGGCTTATTAGTGATTCTGGGGGCTGTCAAGAAATGAGATGGAACAGAACCGCAGTTGACCAACTAGCAGACTTGAGATACAGATGGAAAGTAAAGCTTTGGAATTCTGAGCCCTCGGAATTTAGGGATCTTTTTGTTATAGCAGCATGACCTCCTTCGTTGACTCACCAATACAGTACCTAACCTCTGCGCATCAGCTCACCTGGGAACTTGTGAGATAGGCAGATGCTCTGCCCTACCCCAGACCTACTGAAGTCAACATGGCTACAGGGTTCTGCTTCCTGAAAGGGATTCTAAAAGCTTGAGAGCCATTGCCCCTGCTTCAGACTAACCATTTCTACACACAAAGACTGAACTTTCTACCATGAGCTGGTACATACGGAGCACAGGACTACTGTCCTTGGTTTCTATGAGAATAGAGACCAAAGACACTCATTCAATTACTGAAAGAATGGAATTGGCATCTACCGAGGTGGTTTATGTTTTTTTTTTTTTGAGCTATTGAAAAAAATAAGGGATTGCTTCCTTAATGTCTTATTCAGATATACCATTATTGTCATATGAAAATACTACTGGCATCTGTATCCTGGTTTTATATTCTGAAACATTACTGAATTCATTAATCCTAACGGTTTGGGGAAGTAAAGTCTGTAGATTTTATATAGCTATAGAGTCATGTTTTCTACAAACAGACAGTTTGACTCCCTCTTCTCTAGTTTGGAAACTCTTCCATTTTCTTGCATGAATGTTATAGACTGTATCCCCAGGACCATGAAATGACGACAGTGGACCCCTTGTCTTAATCCAGGAGCTAGGGGACAGCTTTCCACCCGTGTCCGTTTCTTTTGCTATTAGCTCTGGATTTGTCGTGCATGTCCTCTAGTAGTAGCATGCACTTTCTCTGTGTCTCGCTTACTGAGAGGGGATTTGATTTTGTTTTGGGGAGTGTTTTGTTGGTGGTTTTATTTGTTAAGTTTTGTTTTGGTTTCATTTGATCTTTGGTTTTTCAGAACAGGGTTTCTGTATAGACTTGACTGTCCAAAATCTCAATCTGTAAACCAGGTTGCCATCCAACTCACAGAGTGCTGGGATATTTTTGTTTGTTTTGTTTTGAGTATTTGCTTGTTTGCTTGCTTTTTACTTTTTATTGATACTTTGTAAATTTTCTACCATGTATCCAAAATCCACTCAGATCCCCATCCCTTTCATATCCTCCCTTTACCCTTGCACACATATCCCCAAATAAGATAAAATAACAACAGTAAAACAACAACAACAAAAATCTTGTCATGGAAGCTACAGTGAGTTCTACAGTATACCCTTTTATCCACACATATTTACTTGCAAATGTTCGTTGCAATGAGTCATTGGTCTGGTTGAAGGCCTCTGGCTTCCTCTACACTATTAATACTGGGTCCTCACTGGGACTCCTCTCAGTTGCCTTGTGTCATGGAGACCCTGCAGCTTTGGATTTGCAGGAATGGCCCCTTCACATGCTCCAGCAGTTCATAGATGGGACTCCAGCAGTTCATAGATGGGACTCCAGCAGTTCATAGATGGGACTCCAGAAGTTCACAGACGGGCTGGATATTAGTGTGGACCGACTCAAAGCCTTGTATCTGGGCCTGGGTGGTAGCTGAGTTGGTCTGCCCACCAGTTCTCCTGAATCCACACCACCAGGGGGAGCTCTCCAGCACTGCCCCAGCTAGCTCACCCAGTGCCTCAGCCAACAAGGGGAAAGGACAGCTCTCCTGCTCTTATGACCACAGGGCCAGCTTTCCTGCCTGCCACAGGAGGCAAGGGGTGAGGGGAGGAGGGCATCTCTCCCAGGCCACTGCACACAGCAGACATGAGGCAGGCAGGGTCAACTCTCCAGCACTCATGCCATTGGGGCCACATCACAACTCCAAAGTTCGTGACAGAGTGCAAAAAGAATCACAAAGAAGCATCATTTTTTTTAAGTGCTCTTGGGATTTTTGTGTTGGGCTGCCTTCATAGCTATCCGTGGCCACATCTGCTTTCTCCTTCATCCTTAGATTCCTCTGTGTCATGATTCTAGTTCAGATGATTATATTCATTAGAATGACATGTTCTGGGAGTTTTTCACATTCATTTAGCTTTAACTCAACATTGAAAACCTAAAGGAGTGAATCTGCTTGGCCACTCCGTTAGATATTTAAAGAAATATGTCTTCCATGAGACTGTAAATGAAAACAGCCCAAACCAGGGCACATAGGAGAGGGGGGACCTCCTTATTCCAGGCAACTGGCTGTACTGCTATGCTTCTCTGAGAAATTCAGGTCTCAAGTAAAATACCAAATAACCCTAATGAGGCAGCTATTTAGCTCGAATCGGCACTATTCTACATGCATTTACCTCACAGTGTGAACTGAGCAAAGCTCCCCTTGTGTGAGGGAGCAGGCCCCCTCATTTGCTGCCTTGGGTTGAATAGTTGCCATATTTAAAAGAACAAACATGATTTCCCTAGGACATCACTTGCAGCATGCTATGGTCAGTTCTCGGGCTAAGCTTTCCTATTAGTCATCTGGCCTTTCCCTCAGAGCCCACACGGAAACCCCACGGTCTCCTTCATACTGAATTCACCATGCGAAACATCACCACATCAAAGAAGCCAATGTCCTGAGCTCTGTAGGAGAAAAGTACAGAGAGCAGAGTAGTGGGCAGACAGATCAAATGTCCAAGCCAAGGGTTTTATCAGGACATTCGCAGGGTCCAGAACAAGTTATACCCCTCAATGTTTTCCATAAACGTAATCAGATTTAGATAAATGCCAAGGGCCGTAATGAAGGAAGGAAAACTCTGGATGTTGCAACCATCACAGTGTTGATGAGGAGAGGGGGAATTGAGGAAGCAGAGACTCTCTGTGTCTTCTCTTTAACGTTAAACCCTTGGCCTTTAGGGCAAAGAGTCAAAGACTCTTTGAGGCTCCTTCTTCCCCAGCAGAGTGTCTCAAACCTATTTCATAACCGTGGCGAGAATTAAGTCAAGACAAAGGCAAACAGCATCCTTAAATTTCTTCCTACCTCAGTTTACTTTAAGACAAGAAAAGTTCCCCTCACATGGCTGTGGTGGGATCTATTCATGGAGATTTCTGAGCTCTGGTGCTTAGGAAGTGACTCACAGAATTCAAAGGCAAGAGATCCCCAAAGCTTCTTTCATTGGGGTGGCTTACTGCTGTGACCTATCCAGCTAGTAAAACCATGATGTGGACTGAAGCTACCCACATCTGGCCCAGATGTTCCTCTGCTCTTGCGCCTTTCTTTCCCTGGGTTCTGGATCTCCATTGTGGATGGTGGGTTACTCACAGTCTACTCTAGACTGGCAGCCAAGGCCGGGTAACTGTGGCACCCTCTTCAACTAACATTATTTTCTGCACTTCACAAGGATCAATTAAAATATTGTTTACAGATTTTCATGAAGGCAAATAAATCATTTTCTATTTTACATTTTTTTATATTCATGGTCAAAACATTTAAAACACCTCAAAGCCACAAAGATATAATCATTTCAAAAGGCTAACCAGCACCCCAAAACACATACACATACACCACCCCAGCTCTACAAACCACTATCCAATCATGTTCTAATAGAATCTGATTCCTCCCCCTCCTGACCCTGAACTGGTCATGGATGACTTTCCTGCAGAGTGGAGCTGGGTCCCACCCAAGTGCTTCTACTAAAGAAAACACATGCTGACATTTCTATGACGATTCTGCTGTGGGAAGACAGCGACGCTGACCATCACCCCTCTCCTGAAAGGCCCCTGTCATGTCATCTCCACACTTCTGTGCATGGCCCTTCCTGCTCCAAGGATGCCTTGTCTCAGGCAATGTGAGGTGTGTGGCTGTCTCCTCCAGTCAGCCATTCTCCTCTCTCTCTTCTACCACAGCCTTCTGGTTGTCGTTGTTTCTCCTGCACTGCTCCCTCTGAACGGGTACTATCCCTCAATATGATTATTTTAAATTCTTGGTGATCTACTTCCGATTGTTTCTTTTATTCAAAATTAGGTACATGTCCTAATTAAACAAAGAATGGTGACCCAAAGAAAGCTTCCAGGCAGTAATTTTTTAAAGAAAGAAAATTCTACATTGCTACCTATAGAGTCTAATTTATTATTTCCTAGGATTTATTCTGAAAGATTTCAAATCTACTGAGATGCCGCCAAAATGATCTAAGAAAGAAATACGATGTTCACCTTTGTGTGTCAACTGTGAGCAGTTTGCTGCCTTTGCTCTTTTTGATATACATTCATTATTTTTTGATTGGTGAATTATTTAGTTGTAGATACTGTAAGCACTCAGCCCTAGGTGCTTCTGTTTATCTCTAAAGAGCAAAAATACTCTCTCCTATGACCACAATATATCAATCACATGCAGAAACCCAAATTGTAGTGTCATACTGCAGTCTAGTGACCTAGTCCTGGGGGCTACTTCAGTGTTTGGAGGAAGTATTTGGACTTCATGCACATCATTTAAAATTAAGTTTTCATTACAGCTTTTTCAGGATGTGCATCAACAGAATATAGTGACTTATTACTATGCTTTTTTTAATTCTTCAAATTTGTGTCACCCATAAAACATAGAAAATACTAACCCTATCTATCAACTAAAGGAATCTGGCCAGTGAACTGTATTTTCTGCTAAAGTCATTAAAACAGCGTTGGGATGCCCACTCACAAATATCTTGCAGAAATGTAACATATATAAGCATATATATTATATATGCAACCTACACACACACACATATACATTCATGTGTGTGTGTGTGTGAGAGAGAGTGTGTGTGTGTGTGTGTGTGTATCGTTTGTGAGGACTCGAGTTTAGGATCTTAATCAGTCTTACTTCTTCCAGGAATGTATTATCAGCCAATCTACTCACGGCAAGAACAAGATGATGTCAAAATAAAATGGGGCTGAAAGCTCTGTTGTGTTTTAAAGGGAGAGATGTGTGCCATACATATGTCAACAAGCAAGTGAGCAGTGCGCAACATTGTTGGTGTAATATTGTCAGTATCCTTGCACCCTGGGCAAATGGCTCTGCCTGACAACCACTGAAGCCCGAGGTTGAATCGGAGATTGATTTCACCAGTGCTAATGGAATAAAACCAAAAAGAAAAAGAAATGTTTTTTCTGGTGACCCACCAATCCCAAATCATTGCCTCAGAAATTTGTTCCTTCTCTGGTTTGGTTGTTTTCCTGCAACATTAAGAGGACATCCAGTCTGTTGCCAAAAGGGATTTGTCCTTTTTATCTAGTCAGAAGACTGCTTCGGAGATTTGCATTTCTGAATTGCTTAGCTGCCCAAGCATACTCGGTGTGTGCTGTTTGAAATGTGTCATTGAGCCACGTGACCGCTGTTCTCAAGCTGATGTTGGACTTTCTCCAACAAATATGGATTATGTTAAAGTCGGTTCTGAGTTGACGAGGATATGTTAATAACTCCCAGATGGGCCTCTCTGTGCTCTCCAGCAGGGAAACGCAAGCGGTCTGTGGCAGGAGCAAGTGCTTGGCAGGTCCATCATTCCGTCATTAAAGGCCACATTATTACTTATAACTGTGCTTGCATGACAATGGCTGCTGAGAAGAGCTCGGCTTCTCAGTAATGAGCGCTAAGAAGTGGCTTTTAGGTAGATTGTCTTCCAGGTGTTAATAAAAAAGATTTTGTTCGAGATGCCTCTTTTCCTGTTGTCAGAGAAGGCATTCTGAATGACTCAAAGAGACAGCAGTAGAGGTGAGCCTGGAGACTGACCTGGGCAGCATCTGACCACAGTGCGACCACACAGCCCTTGCTCAACAGAGGAACTGTCTGTGTCTGTCCTGGGCTTGCGTGTTTTGGTGCCTGATTCCTGTCCTAGCAATTGTTGGAGCTATTATTCATATTAGAGTTGTTTACATTGGGGCCAGTTTTTATTAGATGGCATATCCTCTTTGTCCTTGGTTCTTAACCTAGGGAGTATAATTTTTTTCTTACAATTGCTTTTAGAAAAAAAATGAGAAACTATATGTCTTCCGTAATCATATTTCTAGACCATAAGACAACCGACTGTATTTGATATTGAATTTCAATGTGACCAGCTACCTAGGAATACACAGCTTGTAGACTCTGTGCTTACTCCTGTTAATTATGATGAAGGTGGATATTAAGATGAAAGGGGATGCCTTGGTAGAAAAAAAATAATCACTTTGCTGATTATGAATAGATTGTACCTTATTTTAGCAGAGTGGTAAAATACAATGAAGTCTCTATTTATAAAGCAAATACTGCATGCTCTCAGCTTTCATTTAGAATGTAAAACAATCTTGCTTTTTACATTTAGAATGTAAAACAATCACTACATACATGTTGCAGTGGGAGAGTCCCTGAGGATGATAAATGTAATTGTAAACACTCAACTGCAGATGATTCACGTTCTTCTTTGTTCTCTCTCTCTCTGTCTCTCTCTGTCTCTCTCTGTCTCTCTGTCTCTCTGTCTCTCTCTCTCCCTCTCTCTCTCTCTCTCTCTCTCTCTCTCTCTCTCTCTCACACACACACACACACACACACACACACACACACACACACACATACAAAATTCAGCCAATTAGAGCTCCCCCACTTTACCACCAGGTAACTTCATTTTACAGTGTCCTTTCATCTCTATAGGCATATCTACCTGTCTTCTCTATCTCCTCCCCCTCTTTCCAGTAAGTCCAAGGAATTTAAAAGTATAAAACCACATCTGCCAATAACATTATGATGAACCATCTAGAATTTGGATTTTTCATGAGGCAGCAACACTAAATGCCATGGATTCCCAGAATGCACTGGGAAATTCTTAGTGCTAACAGTCAGGATTTAAAAATATATTGTTTTACGTCATTTCAAAAATATCAAAAAAAATCAACAAAAGATTTTTTAAAAACATTTCTGCATTGAGGCCTTCTCGAAGAGGTCTCACGAAGGTGTTGGAACCTGAATGCTTAGCTAGAAAGTAGATGAAAGGAAATTTAGTTCATGAACTAAAATTTTCCCATTGCCTGCTGGCAATCCATGGTATTTCATGCTGCAGCCTGGGTTCATCATAATGTTATTGGCAGATGTGCTTTGGTGTATGGGCACGGCAGCATCATAGGCCTGTAATCAATCCCAGCACACAGATATGGAGGCAGGAGGATTGTTAGATTGTCATAAATTCATGTTAGCTTGAGATACATAGCTTTCAGGTCAGCCTTGGGGCTGAATTGTAAGGTCTGCCTCAAAGGGGGAGGGATCAAGAAAGGGGCTGGGTAAGAAAAGGAGGGAGAGAAAGAAAGAGAAACCTAGTTCAGAAGGAGTTACTGTTACGGTTACAGGTGTGCTATCCAACTGTAACTGTCTTTAGATCCCTACCCAGCTAGGGAAGAATTTCTACCAAGGGTGAAAGAAAACTTCCAAACGCATCACGTTATATACGAGTATCATGAAGCACCTCTGGCCTGGGAGTCCACAGAGCCTCAGAAGCTGC
Source organism: Tokudaia tokunoshimensis (assembly GCA_036184795.1). Classification (NCBI taxonomy): domain Eukaryota; kingdom Metazoa; phylum Chordata; class Mammalia; order Rodentia; family Muridae; genus Tokudaia; species Tokudaia tokunoshimensis. Next base: position 48,488,297 of record BTHU01000004.1, on the reverse strand, counting down.
ATGTTTATTAAAATGCATTCAGCTCCCCTTCACACTCATGAGTGCAAATGGTAGACCAGTTGCTCTGGTGCTGCTAATCCCAGTGTGTGCCCGAGCAGCGGAAAGAGGACAGCTTGTGTTCAAAAGATGCTATCATTTTTATCAACACCTGGTAAGTCCTCAAAATGTACTTGTGTACCACTTAATACTCCCTCAAAGAGTTTCAGTTAGTGAATTTGTGCTTGAGAAAGTTTGGAGAGTTAGATAGTATATGTAAAAGAAATGGAAGGCCCTGTAATTAGTGACCACGAAGTTGGAACTTTCTGAGACCTATGAGACCTTTTATAGTTAGATGGGCATCACTTTTCACTGTTGTCAGGCATCAATAAGCCAACCAGAGAGTGTTAGCTACTCCGTGAAACTCACAAAAGCAAATGTCTGGTACTTGGTCCCTTATACTTCTGGGGGTGTTGTTGCTCTAAATACCAATTGGGATGAACCTCGTGGGATGGTGAGCTTGCTGTGTGGAAAGACAATAGCCTCTTTTTAGAGCAGCAGCCAATCTTAAACATACAGCATTACAGGCACATGAAAGGGATCCCCACTGCAAAGTGGTGGGTTACGCAGCTGATTGGGCATTGCAGCCCAGCCTTCTGACACTCTTCAATGTTGTGTCATCGTGGCAGAACATACCCCAGACAACACTAGAAGAAAGAAAGAGGGAGAGGTTGAAGGGAAAATACCAAAGCAGCATTAAGCCCTGAGACTCTGAGGTTAGGGATTGGGACCTTTATTTCGCCCTCACCATCCTTTACACACAGCTGTATTAGTCAGGGTTCTCTATAGAGTCACAGAACTTATGGGTAGTCTCTATATAGTAAGGGAATCTGTTGATGACCTACAATCTGTAGTCCAACTCCCCAACAATGGTCAGCAGCAGCTGTGGATGGAAGTCCAAGGATCTAGCAGTTGCTCAGTCCCACAAGGCAAACAGGCAAAGAAGAGTGAGTGAGTCTTCCTTCTTCCAATGTCCTTATGTAGGTCTCCAGCAGAGGGTGTGGCCCAGATTAAAGGTGTATGCCACCACGCCTTTAATCCCAGATGACCTTGAACTCAGAGATCTCCCTGTCTTAATCTTCCGGAATTCATAGCCACTATGCTTCAAGATCTCCATGCCAAGATCCAGGTCAGAAATTTGTATCTCTCAGCCTCCTGATTAGTATCACAACTGAACCTTCCAATTCTAAATTGTTGTTCATTCCAGATATAGTCAAGTTCACAACCAGGAATAGTCACTACAACAGCACACTAACCCAATCATAATGGCTCTCAACTTTCTGGATTGTTAAAAAGGAGCTTATAAGAGCAATTTAAAGTAATATGGGCATTTTAATATTGTGACACTTAATGCTACATAAAACCTTTGTTTCCTACGGGTTTATTGAGCTGGTGTATTAGATTTCCTGCTGTATGACCTGGAAGATTATGGTGGCTTAGGTCTAAGTATACTTTGGGGAAGCATTTTGTATTTTCTCTATAAATAGTCTTTCTAAAACAACACGAAGGTGTAACTATTAATGTTTATATGGTATTATACATCTTCCAAAGTTTACTATGCATAGTGAAGAGCATGGTAACCAAAGGAAATGTTTTTGTCTGTAAAATACGCTGGGAGCTGCCATTATTAAAGTGAATCTATCTCATTCATTATGTCATTAGTAGGATACCATGCTTTGTTAGTACAGTGTAGTGTTATACTGTTATGCATGTGAGTGTCTAGAAGCTAAGCACTTATAGTACATATGTGCCTTATTTTGAAATAAAAGTTGTAACAGAACTGAAAGACTAATTTTTAAATAAAAGTAATGTAGTAAATGTAGTGGGTACAAATGTATGATTTTTCACAAATGAACAATTTGGTTCAGAGGATATTGTTCAGAGTCATATCAAAGCTTTTTTTTTTCATATTAAGTAACTTCTCTAACTCAGTGAGAGTAACTAAATCATTAATTCTACTACTGAATGTTCGGTGTTTTGTTAACTTGTAAAGAATTACTCTCACAAGGACACGGCAATGTGGAGCACCAAAAAATACAGCACAGAGTTTGACTTGGGGTAGACTCCTGCTCTGATTCCTTGGGAAACAAAACAAATGGTAAAATGGCTTTTCTTTTTGTAGGTAATTTAATGAGCAATTCCTTGGTATATATACATACATACATACATACATACATATATGTATATATATGAAAATATATAGAGGAAAAAAGCACCAGACCTAACATTGCAGGTTCCCCCCAGACCCATTTTGCCTTCCATATTTGAATAGCCAGTTTCATTATGCTCAAAACCATAGCCCAGACAGAGCAAAAGGTGAGGTCTGTCCCATCCAAAGTAATGAAAGATTATCTTCTTCAAGCTCCAGAAACAAGATGGATCGGGCCCACCTTTGAGTCACTTCCAGCTTCAGATAGAACATGACATCTGGGTAATCTGCAATTTGCTAGGGGCGTTGTTAGCATGCTTTCCCTCCAGGGTAGGATTTTAAGCAGGCCGCTGGCAGCTGTGTGTTTGGCTACTCCGACACATTAGGCCTACAGAACCCCTGCTATTACCCTGGTGAAACCTGTGCCAAGGCCCCTGGTGACACGGTGAAGGTATTAGGTCAGATGAGTTGCATTAAGTGGCAAGTGATAAATTCAAGATGACAATTTGAAACAGCAGTGTTTCTTCTAAGTAATTAATTCCAGTGGTGCCTGGGGCGGTGTGTGGTTACCGCCACTGGTGTGGCAAAGCTGCGTAGCTAATGAGAGAACATTACAGCGAGGATTAGGGGCCTGTGCATTCTGGCAGGCTGAGGTCACTATGATTAGGAAATATTAATGCAGAGTGACTGTGATAAACCATATACACCCAGGAAACTTAATTTTTATTTTATTAATGCAGAAGCTGTTGACCACTTTACAATGTGATGGCTCACTAAGTGGGCTAGGGAGAGAGCTGACACATTCCTCTTTGGGCCTGTAGTGGTTCCTAAAGCCTGCTGGGGATGGTGACAGAATGGCTTGCCACAGCCACAGTCCTTCTCTTCTCCTCTGTGGACACAGTGTCCCCAGCATACACAGAGACCGTAGAATGACGGGCTTACTTTATTTTCCCTAAACATGACTTTACCTAGATCTTTTGTAAGTGGTTTGTCTTCTCTGATTAAGAAACAACTGTGAAATATGTGGATAGTGATAATGTCAAGCAAGGGCCAGGGCTTCTCTTGCTACATCTGTTCTTTGGCAAGGGAGTGACCTGGTCACCTTTGACTTCCCAGAGTTATCGAGGTGTTAGAAGACTTGCTCACCTTCATTCTTATCTCCAAACACTCCAGTTTAGCTTAAAGCAGAAAGGAACTCCAGGCCAGATGGGTGGGATCCAGGACAAATCGAGACCACCAGGTAGAGCGCGTCTGAGCCTGGAACTCAGCGCCCTGTCCACCTCATCTGGTGCTCACCTGGATGTCTCATTGGGAACAGAGCCAATCACCCAAATTGTTTCCCTATAAAACTCTCAGAGAAGGCTGTCCAGGGACTGGAGTGCACATAGTCATATGCGTGCACACATATACACACACTCACAGAAATCGGGGTGTTGGCTCATCTCTACTGGAGGACTTTTTAGTTTGAGCAACTACAGATGTCTTGTGGTGTACTAGATATATAGCCTATAAAATACCTACTAAACACTTTTCCCTTGGCACTGAAAAATGAACTGCTTCTAGCTGTAAGACTATGTTCTTATCACTTGCTATAAATTGGCTGCGGTGTTGGGCACTCAGCTTCAATATGTGCTCTGTCCATAGGTCTGTGTGAGTGAAGGCAGATGAGTAGAGAAGCCATTAGCAACACGTGTTCTTTGAAATCTTGAAGGGCTACCAAGTACATCGTTGTACCCCCAGCTTCCTCTGTTATGAAGAAGTCAATTGTGCCGTAGAGAAAATAAGAAAAACCTTAAATCTGGTCTTTTTTTCTTAATTCCATAGACTACATGAGACTAATTTAGCATTAAGATAGCCAGCTCCACTTTCTAGAATAGGAGAAATAATAAAGAAAACTTTTTGGGGAGGTTCGATCTCCACTGAGTAACAGTTAAAAAAAAATGACCCATAATTTTATATTTTCATACATACGTGAAATTCTTGGCATCTTTGTATATGGGGAAAACTTCAGAAAAATTTAATATTTTGCAAAGAAACCCATCTTTTTCTTACCCATTTTGAGGCAATGATTTGTAAAATCACCAAGGAATTGCTATAAAACATTTTTTTTCCAACACATAAAGTAAGCAGCAGGCATGAAAGCAAGAGATGACAGTATCAGCAAGGGAGAATATAGAGTTCAGTTATGCCCATTGTACCATATATATTTGTCCTTTTGAGAGAGTCTCATGTAGCCCAGGCCACCCTAGAAATAATAAAATGTAGAGAGTCTTATTGGGGTGCCATGCCACCTGGCAGGAACTTGACATTGACCAAGGTGAAGTTCCTCTCTCAGTCTTTGAGCAGGAAGGAATTCCTGTGTTAGCCATAGCCCTCTCCACCTAGGGTGGAACACTCAGACCAAGGTGAAATTCATTGTCCCTCCAGATCTACAAATTCCTAAATTAAGCAGGTGACCCACCCAGCCGCCTGAGCAGTGGAACCAACGCCCGCTGAACAGCCAGACCAGTTCCCCAGAACACACCCTGGAATTTGGGGGAAGGGTCTTGCCTGAAACGTTAAAATTCTGAGTCCTCCATTAAACCTTGAGACTTTGAACAGCAAGCGTTGTCTTAGTCTCGATCTCTTTTCACCACCTTCCCATACATCCCTAGCTTCCCCTTCCAGGTAGCCGTTCAATGTAACTGCGGGCAGTTACAATAAAGTATGACCTGATCCTGTTGTCTCTTCTTCCCAAGTGCTGAGATCACAGCTAGGTACCGCCCATGCCCAGCCCCAGTATTTATATTTTAACTTTGAATGAATTCTCCCTTTTCCTTGCTTAAGTTTCCATGGCTGAACAAAAGAGAATTAAGGTAACCATTTTCCAAAGGCTAATAATCTACTGAGGACAAAATAGAATTTGAGAAAATGTGCAAGAAGCTATGCTTTAAAAACATGATCCTGAGACTAGGCAGTTGGCTCAATAGTCCAGAGTTGGCTGCTCTTCCAGAGGACCTGGGTTTGATTGCCAGTACCCACGTTGTGCTTCACAACCATTTGTAACTCCAATTCCAGGGCATTCAAAGTCCTCTTCTGGCTCTCTGCAAACACTGCATACATGGGGTGCACACACATACCTGTAGGTAAAACACCCGTATACACCCAAAATACAAAAAAAAAAAGGAAACTCAAAAAATTAAACCTATGACCGTGAGTTAATGTCTACTGTAGGTGGTGGGTTTTAAGTGCTGAAAACATCTTGTTAAATTCATGTCATTCTTTAAAAGTGTTTATTTTCTTCTTTGACAATTTATTATGTGTATAATGGTGTTTGGGGACATTTTCACCCCTACTCCTCTCTCTCTCTCTCTCTCTCTCTCTCTCTCTCTCTCTCTCTCTCTCTCTCTCTCTCACACACACACACACACACACACACACACACACACACACACACACTGTCATAAATTCTTCCCCCATGCATGATGGAATGGGGATGGGCCAACATCCTGTATAGATAACCGAGCTGCAGTGAGAAGGCTAGTACAACAACCTCTCCAGAAGACACTGTTCCTTGGCTGTTGGGGAAGTGAACTGATAAAGTTGTCCTGTTGAGGGCCAAGTGCACCAAAAATTACTAATTCTCTGCACTTTGGCCGGCTGTAAGTCTCTGTATTCACCTCTGTCCACTCTAATGAAGACTGCCAGCAGTATTAGCCTATAGGTGTAAAGGAATTAGAAGGCAGTTTATTTGGCCTAATTTTTTATAATAATTTTTTATATTTGAAATTATAATACAATTACATCATGTCCCACATTCCCTTTTCTCCTCCCAACCCCTCCTGTGTAACACCCTGCACTGTCTCAAATACATGGACTCTTTATATGTAATATATAATCCTAAATATATAAACACAACCTTCTCAGTCCACATAATGTTACTTGTATGCATATGATTTCAGTTGGTGGATTCTTTCATGGCGAAGACTATTTTTCCTCCTTCCAGCTCATCTTAGCTGCCTGTAATTCTTTGTTTAGGGCTCAGACCTTCTATGTTATCACGTCTGTTGGTATCATCCTTGTTCAGGTGTTGTTTAGGCGGTCATGTTGATGAGACTTCATGGATGCAGCTTCTCTGACAATTCTAGGAGACAAAACCTTACATCACCCCCCCCCCATCTTCTGGCTCTTACAGTCCTGCTGTCCCCCCTTCTACAGGTCCTGAGGCTTGGGTGCAGGAATTGCCTTGTGCCTGTAATAGTGGGGACTGAGCATCACAGGATCTCTTGTTCTCTGCATTTTGTTTGCAGTTTTCTGTAATGGTCTCTGTCTATTGCAAAGAGAAGTTTCCTTAATGAGAATTAAGAACTATACTTGTAGTTCTTAATTGTAGGTTAAAAGGCACATAATTAGAGTATAGTTAGGAATTAAGCTGGTTTAGTGGAGTGGTAGTTGTAGGTTCTTCATCTGAATCCGTGACTTCACTAACTCTGAGTAATTGGCTAGGTTTCCAGTACCAAAAGGTCAGAGACAGAGCAGGCAGGACTGAGCAGATCTGGCCAGGGCACTGCATGTAGCACCTGGGATAGATATGGAACTTGGGGAGGGTGGTGGAGGGAGGAGCAGGCGATTTACCCAGTTAGGCCTGGTGAAGGATATGCAGTCTCTGATGCAGTGAACTGATTGGATGCGACATGGAAGGGGCCTCTAGGCTCAAGGTACACAGGGAGGCTCCTGGTAGAAGCTTAGAGGTTAACAGCAGTTCGGCCAGAGGTGACAAGACTAGGGCACTAGATTTTTAGATTTGGGAATTTGGAGAAGGCTTGTGGAGGGCAGGACCAGGCAAACTCACTCAGCTACATCTTGGAGAAGGACATCATGCCATGTTTTTAAATCTCTTATTTTGTCTACAAATTCACATTTAAATTTTTATTTATTTATTTATTTATTTGGTAATAGAGAACAATGTCCTTGCTTCAGAACTTGGTCAGTGGCAAGTCTAAATAAATAAATAGATTGATGATAGATAGATAGATAGATAGATAGATAGATAGATAGATAGATAGATAGACAGACAGACAGACAGACAGACAGACAGACGGATGGGGAGGGAGGGAGAGAGAGAGAGAAAGAGAAAGAGAGAGAGAGAGACAAAGACAGAGACAGAGAGACAGAGAGACAGAGACAGAGAAAGGTTTAGAGTGTTTTGAAAGATGTCATACATCAAAGTCACTGGGCAAGTTACTTAAAGCAATGCCAAGTGTCATATGAAGAAGTCCCTAAAATGGGTAGCACATCTGGATTCAGAGTACTGCTGCTTGACTTTTTGAGTAAACCATTTGAGTATCTCATGCCAAGCCAATGGTCATCAAAAAAGATAACCTCTACTTTGTTTTGCTAGGCTTTAGGCTTCTCTGGGTCTCTTACTTGAAAATATCTGTGTTATACAATAAAAGAAAGCCCACTGACCCTGGAGTTCCAAGACTTAGTGTCTGTTCTGGCGTCTTTACCAACTTACTATATAGACCCTAGGTCTAGGTTTTATTATCTGTGAAAGGGGAGTTGAGGATCCATCATATTATATGTGCCTGGGAGTACTTTATAATTTGTTTAGACAGCCTTCAAAATATAGACTTAAAACAACTTGGGGAAGAAAGGGTTTATTTGGCTTGTACTTCCTTATCACTCTTCATTATTGAAGGAAGTCAGTACAGGAACTCAAATAGGGCAGGAACCTGGAGGTAGGACATGATGCAGAACCCAAGTCCTGCTTACTGACTTTCTTCCTATGGTTTTTTCAACCTGCTTTCTTATAGAGCCCGGAGAAGGCACCACCCACAATGGACTGGGCCCTCCCCCATGAATCATAATATAAGAAAATGCTCTATAGGCTTGCCTACAGCCACATCTTATGGAGGTTCCTTCATCTCAGATGACTTTAGTTTGTGTCAAGTTAACATAAAACTATCCAGCACATTAGTCCTCCAGCCATCCTGTCCCACTGCCCTGGTCATTGTGGCCATGTTCATAGTCATAGTCATCTTATAATCCAGGAGTGCCAGTCATCAGAGGTTCACTGCAGGATAAAACAAGAGAGATCAACAGGGGAAATAGAGGTATGGAATCTCTCTTACCTCAGTTCTCTCTGTCTCTGTCTATCTTTGTCTCTCTGTCTCTCTGTCTCTGTGTCTCTCTCTCTCTCTCTCTAATACATGGTTTTGCCTATATTTGATAGACGAAATTGAATCACATGGTCCTAACTTGCTAGGAAGTCTGTGGATTGATTGTCCATACTTCTATTATGAGTGCCAGTATACCTTGATTACAAACTCATTTTTTAAAGATTTTTGTTTTTTCTCTGTGAGTTCTACATCATGCACCATAGTCTCTCTCATCTCTCCATCCTCTCATATCCATCCATTGCCCTTGCAATGCCTCTCAAATAACACACACACACACACGCACACGCACACACAGAGAGAGAGAGAGAGAGAGAGAGAGAGAGAGAGAGAGAGAGAGAGAGAGAGAGAGAGCAGAAAAAAACTCATCATTGAAACTATAGTAAGTCATAGTGTATCCCACAGTATATCCCTCTGTTCACACATCTTCACTTAAAAATGTTCATTACAATGAGTCATTGGTCTGGTTTGAGATTTCTGGCTTCTGTGACACAATTAATATTGGATCCTTATCAGGACTCCTTCTGGTTATCCTGTTGTTGCCCTGTGTTGTGGTGATCCTACAGTTTCAGATCAGCAGGACTGTCCCTTTCATGCATCTTAACCATTCATAGATGTTATAGAGTTTGGGGTGGGACAATTCACAGCCCTGGATCTGGGCCTGGGTGGTAGCTGAGCTGTTCAGCTTGCCCGTTCTCCCTTATCCACATCACCAGGGTGAGCTCTCCATCACTGTCCTGGTTAGGCCACCCAGTACAGCCATCAGCAAGAGATAGGGTCAGCTCTCCTGGTCTCATGCCCTTGGCTCCAGAGGCAGCTCCACTGTGCTACCCAGACAAGGTGCAGGGCCCACTCTCCCAAGTGCTGCTAACTGTGAGGGGCTGGAACAGCTCTCCCACTCTCACTCTCACCCTCTCTGGGCTGGCTTACCTATGCCTTTGCCATTAGGACCAGGTCCACTGTGTTGCCCAGACAAGGTACAGGGCCTACTCTCCTTAGTGGTATAGCCAGCAAGAAGACATGACTAGCTCTCCCACTTTCATGACCCTAGAGTCAGCTCTCTTGGCTACTGCAGGTAGGCCATCACCTCCCCTTTGTGCACCCACACCTGTGGCAGGGTCAGCTCTCTCTTGCTCTAGGCTGACTCCATCCCTCCCCCTTGGCCAGGGCCAGTACTATTATGATGCCCAAGTGAGGTACAGGACTTGCTCTCCTGAGCACTGAAGTTGATGAGGGGCAGGGCTAGCTCTCCAGAGCTCATGACCCTGTGGGCAGCTTTCCAGATTGCCAGAGGTGGTGAGAGGTGGGGTCATTATCCTGCACCCCTGCCACCTTGTGTCAGATGAGTGGCAGGGTCAGCTCTCCCACACTAACACCCAACAAGGTGTCTCTTTACCCATTGCCAGGGGAGTACAAAGTAATTTTAATTAAAGAGAAAGAAGATGATGGTTGAGAGGGAAAGGAATGGTCAGCTTCATCCCTTCTGCTTCTCCCCATACTTTTTCCATACCCATAGAAAGACACAAATCCAGAGACTCATTAAATGTTTTGTGGTTGTTAAGATATATACCTTTTTTCTGCAATATGCTTTTATTTTGCTCTAAATGTGTTATGGACATCTGTACAGGTTAGTGTATAGAGATCTTTCTTTTTTATTTCTTTTAGAAATCAAACCCAGGGCCTCACGTAAGTACCACCACTAAGTGGTACCACCAGCCCCTTACTTATTTTTTTTTTTTTGGTGTCCATATAATATCTCACAGTATAGGAATGTTGTGATACGTTTAACCATTGACAGAATTTTAGCTCGCTCTCCCCCATATTTTGTTATCAAACTAATGTTGGAATAAATATCCTTACATCTGAGCCACTCTTTCTTAATTTTTGAAAATTATAAATGTTATTATACATGCAAATGAGTACTTAGACAGTCTCCTATCAGCACTGTTCCCTCATCTTCTCCCCTCTTGAGAATATACAAGGGTCCAGCGTGCCTGTGTTGGGAAAGTCTCCTGTCAAACGTCCCTGGAAACATCACTGGCTGTGTCATCCATTTCATTTGTGGGATTAGTTTTTCCCCTTTTCCCACATTTAGTTGTAGCTTGTCTGTGGTGATATTTTCATGTCTCAAGGTAATTGTACTAAGTGGGGCTCTCTGGCTCAGATACTTTAACAAAGACCAAATAACTGTGGCCTAAACAAAATAGAAAGTTACTTCTGTCTATCTCAAAAGTCCAACCTGGTGATATAGGCTTGTAATCCCAGCCACTCAGGAGGAAGGGGGATCAGAAGTTTAAGGTTTGTCTCAGCTACAGAATGAATCAAAACAGACTTGGCAGCAGAAAATGACTTTGTCTCAAAAAGAAAAAAAAAGAAAAGAGAAAAATTTCGATGTGAGAGGCCTTTGGTTCAAAAGCCAGCACTACAGACAAATCACTCACACACACCACTACAATCACCTCAGGATGCCAAGTAGCCGTATTTCATGAAGTGAGGGCCCAGGTACCACTCAACTTATGGCTACAATATTTTCTAAATTAAGGTTAGCATTTTTTTCTCTAAAAGTTCAAATAGAAATATCTTAGGGCTTTGTGAAGCATATTATTGTTCTTTCAACTATCCCATTCTACTGCTAGAACCTAAAAGTAGCCATAAAGCACGGCAAAAATGAATATGTGTGGCTATGTTCCAATAAAACTTTATGAACACTGAAGTTTGACATTCACATAATTTTCATTAGTCACAAAGTCTTCTTTTGAGGTTTGAATATTTACATATTTAAAAACTTAGCCCATCAGGCCCTATGAAAACCAAGGATAGGCTACATTTGACCCGCGGATCCTCACTAATGGGTCACTTGTTGCAAGGGGTTGCTCTGCTCTGCAAGACCAAATCATTGCCATCCAACCCACCTCCTACCCTAGAAATGGAGAAAGGGGAAGCGAATGTCAATGACCTAAGGAAGACTAGTTTACTCATGTTTCTTCCTCTCACGTTCCATTGATTAACACAGTCACACAGCCATAGTGAGTGACAAGTGACTATGAGGCACATAGCTCCTAGGTAGACTGGTGTGTACTTATCTCAAACTCAAGGGAATTCTATTCCTCAAAACCAGGTCTGCATGGGGAGGGGCTGTTTGCTCTACTAAGGCCCTATGGATTTGAATTGAAGTAATGATAAAGCTTATCTCCTAGACTGGGGATCTTTTGAGAGTTGTCTTTCTGTCATTTCCCCTAAATGGGGTTTATATTACTCAGTGATACTAACTTCAGATACATAGTATCTGCCAGACTGAGAGGGGAAAGGTTGCTTGTCATCCGATGAGCAATTTCTACTACAAAGTAATGTTGTCAAGGTACTCCTGGAGAGTTGCCACAACGCCAAAAGGGCGTGCCAAAAGCGACTTCAGAAACAAAGATCTTTCTGCTGATTGTTTTAACTCATGATATTATTTTTACTTTTAAAAAATTCTGAGCCATATATATATGTATGTATATGTATATGTGTGTATATGTATACACACACACACACACACACACACACACACACACACACACACACATATATATGGCAAACCTGGACTCCATAGTGAGACTTTACCCCATGCCAAAAAATTCTAATATCTGTTAGACCTTAATCCCACTCAACATTCCTCTTCTAGATACCAACATTGACATTACTTCATTCCTTGCATCAAAATTTCACCTTATACTTGAAAAACCAAATGTAAATGGCCTGAAGCTTGAAGCTTTCCAGGTAGATACAGCTTAGCTTGCCTAAAGAAAAGAAAAACCCTATCTTTATATAGACATGTGTCTGTGGAGGTCGAATTGAAGTCCTGTAGTTACACAGCATGATTGCTTAGACACTGGCTGGACAAGAATGCAATTATCATGTCTACTTCTGTGACTGAGTACAAAATTGGGTGTATTTTGTTTTCTTTGAGACAGGGTATACTCTGACTGGCTTACTATGTAGACACGACTGGCCTGGAACTCTCAGTTCTCCTGTGTCAGCTTCTCTGTGGCTGGGATTTCAGGTATATGACACCACACAGATTTTTTGGACATTTATTCTATACAGGGTATTGCTGTGAGTTCTGGCAATGAAAAGAAGATGTAAGTGGACAATGGGAGTCACTTGTTCATGAGAAATTTGAGTTCTAGGAGGATAGAGAATTTAGCATAGCCATAACTACCATGGCCATGGTGGTAGAAGTATGTATAAAAGCGTTCACAGCAAGGAATGAATGATTCTGTGTTGGGGGTGGTAAGAAAGTACACATCAAAACCCTGGAAGAAAAATCATCTCATCTTTCTCCCCAAGAAGAGAATTGGATTTTGAGCAGAGAGGCATCATATCCTTCATTCATGAGACAAAATGGGATGATGGTAATGTCAGAGGTATTGTGTGCATGTGTGTGTATGTGTGTGTGTATTTGTGTATGTGTGTGTGTGTGTGTGTGTGTGTGTGTTTGCATTCATGTATCAGAATTGGAGCACTGCTATAATATTTCCCCTAGAAATCTGTAATATATATATATGAATGATTTGGTACTATGATTATTTATATACTCTGACTCAAGAACTGGAGAGATGACTCAGCAGTTAAGAGCACCAACTGCTCTTCTGAAGGTCTTGAGTTCAAATCCCAGCAATCACCTGATGGCTCACAACCATCCATAATAAGATCTGATGCCTTCTTCTGGGGTGTCTAAAGACAGCTACAATGTACTTACATATAATAAATAAATAAATGGTTTTTTTTAAACAAACAAACAAAAAGAACTCCCAAACACAAGGACCATTTACATCTAATTCTCAAAAAAGAAAAAAACCATTGTATACAAAAATGCACTTGAGACCCACATGTGCACAAGTGCACATTTGGGGCTCATCTAATAAGCAGTCAAATTGAAATCCTCTTTTAATTTTAAAAATTAAAATGGATATTCTTCAGGTGAGAACTCTTTGTTTAGCTCTGTACACCATTTTAATAGGGTTATTTGGCTCTCTGGAGTCTAACTTCTTGAGTTCTTTGTATATATTGGATATTAACCCTCTGTCGGATGTAGGGTTGGTAAAGATCATTTCCCAGTTTGTTGGTTGCCGCTTTGTCCTTTTGACAGTGTCCTTTGCCTTACAGAAACTTTGTAATTTAATGAGGTCCCATTTGTCAATTCTTGATCTTAGAGCATAAGCTATTGGAGTTCTGTTCAGGAAATTCTCCCCTGTGCCCATATGTTCAAGGTTCTTCCCTAGTTTCCTTTCTATTAGTTTCAGTGTGTCTGGTTTTATGTGGAGGTCCTTGATCCACTTGGAATTGAGCTCAGTGCAAGGAGATAAGAATGGATCAATTTGCATTCTTCTGCATGTTGACCTCCAGTTGATCCAGCACCATTTGTTGAAAAGGCTGTCTTTTTTCCACTGGATGGTTTCTCCCTGAAGAATATCTAATGGCTGAGAAGTACCTAAAGAAATGTTCAACATCCTTAGTCATTAGGGATATGCAAATCAAAACAACCCTGAGATTCCACCTCACACCAGTCAGAATGGCTAAGATCAAAAACACAGGAGACAGCAGTTGTTGGCGAGGATGTGGAGAAAGAGGAACACTCCTCCACTGCTGGTGGGATTGCAAGCTGGTACAACCACTCTGGAAAACAGTCTGGCAGTTCCTCAGAAAACTGGGCATGACACTCCCAGAGGATCCTGCTATACCACTCCTGGGCATATACCCAGAGGCTTCCCCTGCATGCAATAAGGACACATGCTCCACTACATTCATAGCAGCCTTATTTATAATAGACAGAAGCTGGAAAGAACCCAGATGTTCCTCAACGGAAGAATGGATTCAGAAGATGTGGTATATTTACACAATGGAATACTACTTTGCAATTAAAAACAATGAATTCACGAAATTCCTAGGCAAATGGTCAGAACTGGAAAATATCATCCTTAGTGAGGTAACCCAATCACAAAAGAACACACATGGTATGCAGTCACTGATAAGGGGATATTAACCCAGAATCTCGGAATACCCAAGACACAATTCACATATCAATAGATTTCCAAGAAGATGGAAGGAGAGACCCCTGGTCCTGGAAAGACTGAATATAGGGGAATACCAGGACAGAGAAGCGAGAGGGGGTTGAATGGGGAACAGAGGGAAGGAAGGGGGCTTATGGGACTTTCAGGGAGGGAGAAAACGGGAAAGGGGAAATCATTTGGAATGTAAGTAAAAAAACTTAGAAAATAATAAAAATATAATAAATAAATGGGACTGGTTTGTAAAAAACCAATTAAAATGGAGGTTATTGCTATATGGTAATATTTAATTTTTATTTTCTTTGAATACTACCTGTGTTTACATATTGGGTTTAGGCATCATAGACACCCCAAAAGCATTAAAAAAAAGTAAGAAACAGAAGGCTTAGAGAACACATAAACAGGGAGAGATGACAGGTATTTTTGTAGCAGTTGGAAGCTGGGGATAATTACGCCATTGTCTCTCACTCTGTTCCCATGTGGACTTGCTTAAATGTCACTGGAAACAGCAACTTCTCACTCTTTCCTTCCTGGGAAACCTTATCCAACCTGTGCTCAGACATCATGATAGCGCGCTTCAGCCCAGAGTGCAGGCCCCCGAGGATTTCATATTCAGGCATCACTGGTCGTTGACCTGGCTATTGTTGTTTGTGATACTTACTGGTAAAGTTTCTCAATCAATACAACATCAGCCCACCGAGCTCCAGGGACCAGAGAGCTGTAGCAACGTGCTTAATCTTGGAGCCAGCCTGTGCTCTCTGCTCTGCTGCTAAACTGGGTAGTTGGCCTACTTGATGTGGCATTATTGCTGCCGGGGTCAGATGTGAGCATCAGCAAGTGCTGATGAATGGCTCTTGGTGGTGAAGCACCTCTCCCGCCCACCCAGAGACATTCATGATAGACTACAACTGCGCTTGCACAAAAATCTGTGTCACTTGTTTATGAGGCCTCTGGGCTGGAGGTGTAAAGTATTTGGCAATGTGATGGGGGGAAGCTTTCAAAGCATTAGGGCACTGTTAGCTTTCCTTTATCAGAGAAGGCTCTCTATAACCTAATCCATAACTTCGCTGTGTCCATTTACTTCCCTCTTTTTCTTGAGCAAGACTTCCAGAAAGTAGGGAAAAGATAAATTGGAAATTGCTTTAATTGTATTAAGCTGAACCATCAATGCCTTCATCATTGAAGGAGTAATTATTCAGAATGTTGAACACGGACTTAGCAGAGCAATACTCACTAATGTGAAGGAGAAATTAATCTGTACGTAATTGCTGAGTATAATAATGAGATAGCCTCCAGTACTGTTAAGAATATAACACTACAAAGCCTGGATGACTCTTTTAAAAATAGGTATCTTGCAAGAAGTGTCAGTGTGTTATTTATCTAGCTATTTCCTGCTCAGTACAATCCTTTTTTTAGTAATCAAAGAAAAATAAAAATGCTTGGCATGACCTAAATATTCTGTCTGTTATAAATGAAGGCAAGGTTCTCCATAAGGAAATAGACCACAGAGCTGTCAAGAAAGTAATCAAAGGTGTAGGCGTTAGGTTCAAACAGAGTCTACGCCAAATCTGAAGGCTTTGTTAAACATTTAATCACATAAAAAGGCCACAGGGAGGAAAGAGTGGTGAAGGATTTCCAAAGGTGTGGCCCACTGTATGTTGAAGGACTGTGGGCAGCTGTATACTTTGAGCAGAACCCCAGACCTTACTCTTTTGGTTCCAGAAGCTATTGTGAAGATGATGATGTTTAAGGACACATCCTATAGGACTGAGACAAGTGATACTCTAGTGGGCTGTATTGCCCTGTGCTCTCATGGTTGACATTAGGTTATATTGGTGGTGTTAGACTATTGCTGTCTAATCTGAATGCTGTAAGATAATGTTTTTCCAAATATTCAAGTTAGAAGTCAAATTATGTGTGTGTTTGTGTGTGTGTGTATATGCACATATATATTTGTGGGGGGGCATGCATATGTGTAGGTATATGTGCACATGTGTATGTGGACCAGAAGTAAACCTTGGGTTTAATTACTCCATCAATCTTGTTTCCTGAGACAGTTTCTCTTGCTAGAAGCTCTCTGATTAGAAAAGTCTGTAAGCACAGAGATCTGCCTATTCCTGCCTCTCCAGCGCTGATGTTACAAGTGCACACAACTGTCCCTAGCTTTTAACAAGGGCACTAAAGATGATCTTGGGTCTCCATGCTTGCAAGACATGTATTTTTCCTGTTGAATATCTCCCTATCCTCTTACCTTACCTTTTAACCATATGTGCTTGCATGACACTCAACCCTCACACACTTGTGAGGAAAATAATGTTTCCAATTGCAATGACTGAAGCCATCTGTAGCCACTCCAAAGCCCCTGTATAGCCAAGGCAGGGTGAGAATCAAGGACAACCCATTAAGTGTACATTGTTAAGTCCAGTTGGAATAAACAATTTCAATAGATGATTTAGGTATGGCGGACTTTGATTTTCTACTCTTGTCCTGTGCCTACATGTGGCTTTACCCAGCCTTCTAACAGTGGGGAGGAAGGCGTCCTGGGAAGGATGGGAGATTCCTGTCACTGTCTTACCCTCTAATTCCCGAGAAATGGATAACCTACATTCTATAGCTTCCCGGTGTCTGTGGCAGCAGGTGCTGGCTTAGGTAATTGACAAACTTGTGGTCTATTCTCTTGACTCTGTCTGCATTCTTCCAGAGGTGTGCACACCCTGGAGTCTGACTAGGGTTCCTACGTTTTCCAGCCACATAACCAGTTGTATGTTATTAGATTGCATGCTCAGGGTTCCTCTGTTTCCAGTATGGGGATGCTTTAGGTGGGATTACTGAAAATGGCGCAGGCCAATCGTGACTCAGGAGAGCTTCAGTGGACTTTCCCACGGTGCGCCGTGCTGACGCAGTTCATTTCTTTGCTTAGTCTTTCCGCTGCTCTCAGTGGTGGTGGTTGCGCATCCTGCGAAGAGATCTCTTTCCAGGACGTACATAAGAAGATGACCCACAGCCTTCCAGATCCCTGCTCAGCATGGCTCTTTTCTCTGGGATTTCAGCACAATCAGGGGACAGGAGATATATTTCTAATCCTTTGACTTCTATATTCTCTTAAGTCCCCGAGGACTGAAAGAGGGGAGCTCTTTGCTTCTTTTTACAGGGATGGGAATTTGCCTTTGTTATAGATTTCCCTCCTGTCCATGGTATTATCTTTTTTTCTCTCCTCCCTGCATCTATAGCAAAGAAACTGTTGCTGAGGAAAGAAGATAGAAGTGAAGTTCTTAAGTAAAGAAGAAGTAATTAACAGTTTTAAAAATATTGCTCCTTAGACAATTTGGTATCATGTAAGGCCTGGGGCTTGCCTGGTACCTCCTCTTAATACAAAAGGTAGGTACACATTCGAGAAACTGTGATTGGGACCTTACTTGAGAAGAACAAACACTGAGGTAGTTTATTTAAGAAATGTCCTTCATAGGCTCAGGTAGCTGGTGGAATTGTTGCAGGAACTTACAAACCTTTAGCAAGTAGAGCCTTGCTGGAGAAAGTGTCGCTGGGAGTAGGCTTTGCGGGTTTGTGGTGTTGCCACACTTCCTGTGCTCTCCCTCCCTGCTTCCTGTGTGTGAATAGAAATGTGGTTAGCAAGTCTCGTGCTCCTTTCACCCGCTGCCACTCCAGTCCTGCCATGATGGACTGTAACCCTCTGGAACTGTCAGGCCAGATACACTCTTTCTTCTGTAAGTTGCTTTTGCTCATGGTATTGTTACCATAGCAACAGAAAAATAACGAATACACAGATCTTTGCTGCTAAGGACCCCAAGATGTGGTCATGGTGGTTTTTCCAGGTGGGTCAAGAAACAATACGAAGAGGATGAAGACCAAGATCTCAGTAACTGACCACCATCAACCAAGAAATGACAAACAGCACCAGAAGCAAAACAGACGAAAAAAGAGAGTGGTGTCCCCAGAGCTTCTGGGGAGAATATGACACTGTACACGACTATATTTATTTTGGTACAAGCCACCCAGCTTATGGTCAGTCATCTGGTAACTACCACCTCATGGAAATAACACATGGAATGGTGCTACACTGGTTTTTCCAACCATAACTCTTTGCTTATGCACTCCTTAAATATCTTTTCTGCCTGGTTTGTATGAATTATTTTTCAATTAACTCCCTGTGCCACTTAACGCTTCCTCAGAAAAATCCTATTTAATTTGACAAACATTCATTGAGCATGTACTAGGTGCACCTAGAGACAAAGATGAATAGGATAAAATCCTTTCCCTTCAAGGAACTATGAGCCATGCCTGTTTGTGTAATCAGTTAGACTGTACCTTTTGGCTTACTCTGAAACTGGTAGCCTAGAAAGGGCTCTATTTATGCCTCTGTTGCAGTCCAGAAGAATAATTTCCATACAAATTTGAACTGAGAAGTTCCAATGGTTTTTATGCCAGCCCCATTTTCAATCTCTCTTCCCAGGATTGTCAAATTATTCCCTATTTTCTGACACTGACTCCCCCCCCGAATAACAATAATAAGGACAAATATCTCTGGGTAATAAGATAACCTGGGAATTACAGCCAGTGCTAGCAGTCATTTTGCAGTGATTGGGCCATGTTGACTGGGCCGGGCTGGATAACAAGTACTAATGAATGAACAGAAGCGCAGATTACAGCGTTGCCCGCTGTCCCCGGAAACCTTCAGAGATTCCTATCATTAACTCTGAACGCAGCCTTGGCCCCTCGGTTACAGCTTTCATTTATGCAATTAAATGGTGAGCTATATCCTGGTGGATCCTTTAGGATGATATGGGAGATTACGGGACGGGTGTTGAATACTCCACATTAACAAGGAGAGAAGTTGACATCTAAAAAGGCACCTGTGGGTCTTTGAAACTGTCAAGAGCAGAACATCTGGAGTTTCAACTTTGAGTCAAGACTACCTATCCACTCCAACTAAAAACAAAATAAAACCAAAAACAAAACACCAAAACAACAACAAGACAAATGGTGACAGTGGAGTAGGGCTGGAATGTGGCTGGCTGAACACCTGGAGTCTGACACTGACCACAATACAGCTGAGGGCGGACGACCTCTGTACCTGTTTCCTCTCCTGGAGACTTGAGGCTCTACAAAACCTGTGAGCTCATCATTGAATTCAAATCAGCATTTAGCAAATGACTTATATAGTACCTGGCTCTCAATGGTTGGTTAATGAATGAAAGCAAAGGCTATCACTCCACTTCTTACTCCTGACTATACCTGACCTGCAGCAACAGGGACCCAAAGTGTGAGAGACCCCCTTTCACTAGCATGAAATAGTCCAATAGAAAGCTACACTCAGTAAAGAAAGCAGGGAAGAAACCCAAGATGGGGTCAAGTGAAAGCCATCACACTTGAAAGTCAGAGTGCATATAAGACAGTGCAGATAAGAGGCCTGGAAGGTCAGAAGGTCAATACAGATGGGTGATCTGGGAAAAATAATGTATCCTCCCTAGGAAAATGTAAGAGTTGGACAGTATGGTGTCTCTCATGTGCCTGCGATCTTATGCTAGCTCATGACCAAGTGCTCACTGGTACACACTGAACTATGAAAAATACTTGTAGATCATCTTTCACAGCACTAAGTGGAAGAGCTTGCAAAGGTTTCTTTAAGCTGAAAGTATGCCTGTCCTCACTCTTCACGCTATGCAGTAGTCCCCCATCAGCAGGGGATGGATTCTGAGAACCTAAGTAACTGTTGGAAATTACAAATATTATCAAGCTGTCTATGTATAATTTCTGTATCTACAATAAAGTTTAATTTACTAATTAAGCACAATGAGATAGTGATAGTAAAATAAGACAATTATAAACATATTCTTGAAAACATATGAATTATTTCTGAAGTTGTCCACCTTGTATTTCTAGACCAAGCATAATCTAATGAAGATGAAATCCCTGAAAGAGAATCTGTAGATAAGGGTGCTCTGATGAGGATGGGGGAGATGCACTGATGCTCTCCCTTGTAGGAAATAATGCCAACAGCCTGTCACAGCTGCATTAAGGCAAGATGCAAAATGTGGAAAACCTGAAAGGCATTTTCAAGGGCAGTTTATTTGTAAATTTTTAACCCCAAAATCCTCAGACTTGGTGTTCCCTGACATGGAGGCCTGTTAATGAAAAACCCTATGGCACTTTGGAATATTACTAGCTATCTTATTAGCAATTATATCACCAATAATATTTGATCATAGATTACACACCAAAATGAGAACTTGCTCCAAGATAGTGTATAGGAAGGGATGTGATTCAGGAAGCAGAATTCAAGAGTTGGAGTGAGGTCGCACATGGGTCAGAAAAGGTGCACAGACCTTGGGAGGCAGAGAGAGGAGAAACCCAGAATCTTGATCACAGGATCACTTCCCGTGGTAAGTGAGCTACCACAAGGATAAGTGGAGATAAACTGAAATCATTTTGCTCACTGGATTTCAAGTCTGGAGATCCGGTTTTTGTTCAGGAAGGAATAAGAAAACAAAAGGCAAAAGCATGAAAAGCAGTCCTAAGGTGACTGCTCTTTAAAATTGGCCAAAAGGCAGTTGTTCACTAACATGGTCAGCAATGTGTATGTGGGAAGGATAGTTTCCAGAGCAGAAATGAAGTCTAACTGTGTCCACAGGTGAGTGTCAGGAAAGCCCCGCTGAGACAAAACGGACAGGAGGAGAGGGCGCTGCGTGCATATGCAGAAGTTGCTCCTTTGCTGTGTGGACAGGGGCTCAGGGACAAGCAGGCTTACTAAAAAAAAATTCAGAGAGGTCTTTGCTATTCGCTGGTATAAGCTAACACCCCCATTGGGGAGCATGGGCTTAGCAAATCTAGCTTTGTGTGTGTTAATTGCTGCGGTAGATGTAAGAAGCATGACAGGTATTCACTCAAGCAGAAAGAGCAGAATTTCCCAGCTATCTTCCACTCATTTTATTCAAAATTGAAAGGATGGTCTGCTGTCAGCTGGGGCATCCCGCTCTGCATAGAAAACCCAAAGCCTTCATTACCCCCTGATGGCTACAAGCAGGAAACCTCAGAAAGTGGGCATCGCACTGGCTTCCTTTACTTATGGTCATTGCCTCTAACAGAAGTCTTAATGTTAATTTTGCTTTGAAACCAACGCAGTAAAAAAATGTGGTTGAGACTTGTTTGCTTTAGCAGTTTTTCAATCAAAACAAAAGGCACCCAGAGGCCAGTAGAATACTGTGAGATGCTTTGGTGGGAAATACAAGCTGTGAAGTAATGACAATAATAACAATGGTAGCCAAATTCACTCTGAGTTTATTATCTTGGTCTGTTCAGACTACCATAAATAAACTGGGTACTGAGAGAAGTCTGGGACCAAAGTCCCAACTAATTTGGTTTCTGGCTCATAAGGGATTGCCTTCTCACTGTCTCCTCACATGAAAGAGAGAAACAAAGAAGTGAGGAGGGAGGGATGGAAGGAGGGAGGAAAAGGAGGAGCGTAAACTTGATGGTGTCTTCATTCCTATGTATATGTGTGCTCAAATGCACATGTGTGTCCCCACATATACATGCATGAATGTGTGCATGTGTGTACATGCATGAGTGTGTGCATGTGCCAGCATGCACACAGTTGTGAAGGTGCAGGTTCACACGTGTCCAGATGTTTGTAGAGGACAACCTCAGATGTTGTTCTTCAGATGCCACTTACCTTGATTTTTTTTTAAAGTTTTTTTTGCAAGTCAGGGAGTGTTTCTCTGTGTATCCCTGACTGTACTGGAACTGGACTTGTAGACAAGGCTGGTCTTGAACTCAGAGATATTCCTGTATCTGTTTCTCAAGTACTGGAACTAAAGATGTGTGCCACCACACCCAACTTCATCCTGATCTTTGAGACAGGCCCTCTCACTGGTCTGGACACTCAGTGATCACACTCTAGGGCTCCACCTCTCTGCTCCCCAACACTGATTTCCAGTGTGTGTGGCCAAGCTCAACACTTTTTATATTGCTGCCGGGGTTGAACTCAGGTCCTTGTGTTCACATGGCAAGACACTTTTATTGGCATCTCTTTTTATAAGGCCACTAATTCAGTCTGATCCGGGCCTCACCCTCATGACCTAACTTACCCTTACTTTGTAATGGGCCTTATCTCTAACTTCAGTCAACACTGGGGGGTTAGGGTTTTGAAATTGTGGTGAGAAACAATTAGACTTCAGCACTTAAAATCTGCTATTATCATCTATACTAAATAATATGTTATATATTATGTAATAGTTTAACCCTTTCAGTCCAATGAAAAAAGGTATTCCAATGATTCCCATATTATAGAAGAAGAAACTAATGCTTCAATTTTTAGTATCCTTCCCAAGGTTTCACAGCTTAAATAATGGCTTTATTCATGTGCATGAAGAGTGTGCTGTGCTGTAAGCATTGCTGATACTTTCCCTGATCCCTGTAGAGTAAGTCTTGGCTGTGTCAAGTCCCCCCAGGGACTCTAAACAACTAATGAGCCTTGACACCCATGATTAGGAGAACTATATTGGAAATATTTGGTGCTTACACCCTTTCCCTTCACAACTGAAAGCTTAATTCAAATGCATAGCCTCATTTGTTCTTAACACCATCCAGCCAGTTTTGCTTCAATATGTTAAAGCAATGTTTGGGGGGCACTGAACTTCTATGAGGCTTTCAGACATTTCCCTGTTCTGAGACAGTGCAAAGTAATAGATGTTGTGACTCTTTGTGAGTTTGTATGGTGACAAAGGGTCTTGTTTGCAGGTCACAGAGACCATCAGAGAAGATACTGCAGCCAGCATGGGTAGTCTTGGGCAATGGAAGCTGTTTAGCTAAGAATTCCCATAAGAATGCCTGCACAGACCTTTGTAGTGGGGGCATGGCTATACTATACTAGAAGCTACATTGTACATGCAGTACCTCAAGGGCTGGGGGAGGCAGACTGGAAGACAAGGCGTGGAAGGACCTAGCATTCTATATGGGAAAGGGGCCAACCCCAGCTCAGGATCACTTTTCTGTGCTATTCTGAGGAGCGTTGGTGTTGTTACTACTGGGAAGTGTGGAGTCTTCTGTCCAGAACAACAAGAAAAAATTTGTGCTTCTGAAGGGTAATTACAGGAAAGACAGATTTTGAATCAGCAAGTTAAAGACTGACAATTATTGGCGTAGATTTATGCAAAGATACTTAAAGCCTGAGCTCATGTCAAATATAGAGCTAGATCAGACATAGGTCTTGATATTTCTTCTCTTAACCTAGGAAGTAAATCTACTGGTACTCAGTGCCAGAAAACAAAAGCTACAGCTTGCTCCTTTTATCCAACCACATGTGAATATTCTTGAGAGACACTGAAGAAATATTTCCCATACTAACTTGATGATAGGTTATTCTTGACACATTTTTCATTGTCACAAATTATACTATAAGACAACCACACCCAGAGCTCTCCAACTGCAGTGTGAGCAAACCACAATTCCTACATGGTTGAGGGCTTTACAGTTTCTTATTTTTGAGGCTCGCCTCTATTTGTTAAGGCTTCCCTTAGCTCTATTGCTGTTGTGAAGAACCAGGTAGATGGGAGGAGCCCACAGCCGTGGTTCTCATCTCTATTAGCAACTTGAATCTCTGATCACCAGCATCCCTTGCCCCCTGTATATCTCTCTGATACACCCATAGACAGTCTCTCCTCTCCTGGGCTTGAGGATAATGATATCTCTGGATTATATAAGGGTAGAAATCTTCAAGAGAAACTATATAGAAGACAGGGTTCTTGTTCTAGAAGTAGTAACATCTATAGATCTTCTTAGGTAAGGTCCAGCTTTCTGAACTCTATGACTCTATTTTGGCTCCTTGGGGGTTCCTACATTGTCTTCTTCCTTAGGCTTTTCTTGTTGTGATTGTCAAGGCACTTAAGTAAAATGGTCCACTTACCTGAGACACATGTTAGAGTCCACACCCATTCTTCCTTCCTCCAGTCACCTCTCTTAAGTATATGTCCATTCCAAATCCTTTTGGAGTGGGGAATAATGAGTCATAAGCAACGTCTCATCAATAAACACTTATCAGTTGAATTTGAGGTGCCAGTTGAATTACTTGGGACAATTTATCAGGTATCTGATTCTTGTTCTTACTTTCTAGTACAGTCTGTCTACAACTCATATGTTGAAGAACTTCAAAACTACATGTTTGGGGATGGAAACTTATTGCTCCCATAGGTTCTTGAGCTGGCAGCCTTTCCTTACTGACCTGGCTTCAGTGGCCATCCTGGCCAGTAGACTGCACCTCTGTTCCATACTCTAAGCTCACAGCACTCCCCATTCTGTGTTTCCATCCTAACCAATTCCTCCAGGGCTTGGTTTGTGTTAAAGGTGAAGTATTGGCTTCCTCTGAACCCAAGGTACCCTTCAAGCTTGGCAGACCTATTGCTTTACCTCCCTTTCCTCCTGTCCGTATTCTTGACAACTATTGCATTAATGACCAACATGCAGACTTCTTATGTGCCTGGAACTGTGCTTGCTGCCTCGGATACATTGTGTCATTGTGTGCCTCTCACCGCACACATGGGGGCTGGGGAACACCATTACTGCTCCCAATTTTCTTAAGGGAGGTCTGAGATGCAGAGAGATTCTAACGCCAATACAAGGGCACAGAGCTCAGCGCAAATCCAAATGAGAAGTAAACTAAGGCCCACCGTGAAGTCTCACAGCATCCTGAACCCCGTAGGTGTGGGCCATGTCAGAAGTGTGCACAGCAAATCCTGACCACCACAGTTTGCACTGTCAGGATGCATCCACTACTCCACATAGTAGCAAGAAAGAAGTAGATTGTTCTCTCACCCACCTTCCCTGTGTCTGAATTGTTTTTAAGCCTTCCTACGATGATTAACTGGAGTTTAAATAGGATTTTCAGAGATAAAAGTCATCTCAGATGCCCTTCTTCTGATAGTGTTTGTGCTTATCCTAAAATTCCATTGTGAATGCTTTATATTTCATGATTACAGAAAAATACTTCCCTAAAAACAAGATTCCATACCTTCATAGAGTCATGTGATTTTTGCTGCAAGAGCTAACACTCACTTTTGTCAGTGTGCTCCTGATTTTTGCACTAAAATATACACATATTCAAGCTCAGAAACAATAAGAAAAAAAACATGTGTATTGTGTAGATAAATATCTCAGTGGTAATAGGTATTACATTTAGAGCATTTCACATTTTACTGATGTCTATCTGGTCTGCTCCACCAGGACCAAGTCCCCATATAGTCTGAAAGAAATCTTTTATGGTAATATAAAGGAGAGTATGTTACATTGGAAGCAAAAAAAAATGTGGTTTAGGTGCAGAATCTGTATGAGGTTATATTGTCGAGTATATGTACTATTGTTTTATCAAATGAAAAACAGAAGGCTGTCCTATATTTTAAATCCTATTATTCCTCTCTCTTTCTCTCTCTCTCTCTCTCTCTCTCTCTCTCTCTCTCTCTCACACACACACACACACACACACACACAGAGAGAGAGAGAGAGAGAGAGAGAGAGAGAGAGAGATCCTTAGCTCACAATAGACAGGTACCTCTGAATGGGTTAAAAATAAATACAAAGTCTAAAAAGGCAGAAGCAATAATGACAGTTTTGAAGTTTCTCATACCTGCTGTGACAAGAATAACAAATTAATTGGGACTATAACGGATTCTTTGTAAAGGTGAAGTAAACACACTTGACTGTATATTTTTCACCATCAGTTAAGTCTCAATTGGTTCTAAAAATAAACAGAAGACATTGAACAGTTTTAATGGATTCTGACACCTAGGTATTATGCTGTCACTCCAGTATAAATGAATCATAACTTTGGACGGCACCCAGGAATTACCACACATTTGGAGAAAATTTATGGTGCTCCAAGCTTTGAATCATGATGTGATATCAAAACTAAAGTCAAAAGAGGAAAACTGCTGGGCATAAATTATGATCCTCAAGCCCTTAGGCATAATGCCATGCAACAGGTATGGATGCTGGACGGCTTAGGGATGGGCCAGTGATTATCCTGGGTGCTGAAATAAATTGATCCTTCTGAGAGTGTTTTGTAATAAAAAACAAACAAAAAAATCCACTCTTGCCAATGAGAGAGATGTTTAATTTTTCTTTCACCTGGTCCCTGTAGCCAATTAGACTAGGCCCCTCCTAAGGGCATGAGCATGGTAGTGATCCAAGAGGCTCTGGATGTTGATTTTCAATAGGCGAGGCAGTCACCGAGCCAACCCACTTGCTGAGCTGGCTGCACTAGTAGTAGACCGAAACGTCAAGCTCATTCCTCCCAGCCATACCGATGCAAATCACAACTTCAACCTTTTATAGGGGAATGGCTGACATGGTCTAGGCATTGCCTGGACGTCAGTGACTAATCACAGAGAGAAGAGTGACAAAGAATGTGCCATTTTAAAGGGGAAGTCTGTGAATGAATAAGAACATTCTGAGATGCCACAGAGGTCATAGGAAAGGATGAGATGCCCCTCTGTGTCTTTGACTGATACCAAGTTTTAAAGAGTATAGAGATATCATATTCAGATGCACTTCTATTATATCATGGAGACTGATACTTATTGAGCAACTGGTTCAGCGTTTGATAGTTCTCAAGGCATTTTATGGGCAGCAGGGCTGGCATAATACTCCCATTTTGTGAATGTTTTGAATGAGAGACAGAAAGAGGTTGTTAACTCCCCTGGTGAATACACAAGTGTTCTAATGCTGGCCTTTTGTCTTTTGAGTCAGCATTCACCATAGGCGGCGTTGACTTGTTTCTCCTGTTGGATGAACAGGACAAACTCTAACATCTGGATGGGACTCTGTGCTGCAAGTAGGCAACAGCGCAGACTCGAAGAGCCCACAATACAGAGGGAAAGACTGAGGGTGGGACAGATACTGAATTGTCCACAGTCACACAAAATGGAGGAATTTGAGGAATTCAAGAATGGACGTACCTGCTCATTCCAGAGACCTCTTCCTGTGCCTTGCCTTCAGAAAGCTGGCATATCAAACCAGACTGTTTCTCCTCTCTCTGCTTCAGCTCACTGTATTCTCCTGGTTCCAAACAACCCTGATAGTCAACTCTGAGTCTATTGATTTTCTCTTAGATATTTACAAATACCCCAGCCTCGTATCTTATAGAACAATATGAAAGACTAACCAGAGACAACTTTTACAGATGGCTGGTAAGTTGATCCTCTGATATTTGAAGAAACACATTGCTAAGAGGGGTCTTATCTTTTAACAACAATTTTTATTCATTACCAAATATAACCCTGTGACACTGTTCTGCAACGTTGACTTTGCTCTTCTGGACCGCCGTTCTTCTAGAAGCATCCTAAAATGGTGACCACACATTTACAATGCTTGCTTTGGCTTCTTCTAGGTTTAATCCATCCCTCGTGGCTACTTGTACAATTCCGGATTCAATGCAAAAGCTTTCTGCATTGACCTTGTACAGTTATAAATGTTTTAACATCCATAAAAGAATAAAAATGTGTGTTCCCATAAAAAGCAGCAAACAGAAAATGCAGGAAACAGTAGGAAGATTTGAGTCCCCGCAACACCAGGCTCCGAAAGGCCAGCATTACTGTGCCTCCTTCGCATCCCTGAACTTAATGGCTGAGAACATGGTTCTCGCAAGGCATTTTAGAGGGCATTATATTAGTGTGACTGTCGGCGAGTATGAAGCTCCCTTTTATTTGCACTGGGAAGGAGATTATTTCCTGGACTCTTTCAGAAAGGGAAGCAGGGCTTTGCAGCCTTTGTAACCCGGCCACCCCACTTTGCCCTAAAACAAGCTGCAGACATGGGGACTCACAGCTGCCTGCTTCCTTGGTTTTGGAAGCTTTGCCTCTGTTAGGAAAATATGCTGTTTATTATCCAACCAAAGTTTCCTGGTGTGTTTTTGTTTTGTTTTTTTTTTTTTTTGCTTTTGTTTTTAAGATGAAAAAAAAATGCTGCAGAGAGAAAACAAAGCGTTTAAAGCTTCATAAAAGGCTGTGAGTTCATTCCTTTCTCCGTCTCAGGGTTATGAACAGGGTTCCAGAAAAAGCTCCTCTCAGAGCTGAGAGCCCACCAGGCGTTTAAAGGGGTAGAACCTCCGCTTGTCAATTTCAAGAAGAACGAATGATCCTGGAGGTTTTTTATTCCTTTAATCAGCTGTGATTTTCAGCCCTGATGCTGGCTGACAGGCTCCATCTCAAACCCTGTGCAGCATGTCTCCTCTGGTTCCATCCCTGTGAGACCGGAACAAGATAGAAAGAGACCGGAGAGCGAGCTGGTAGTGGTAGCTGGTTGGATTCTTACTCACCTAGAAGGGTGGGCACCCCAGTTTGGAGGGTTCTTAGGGGCTAGTGTGAAGGGGTCATGCCCTCTTCATGGAGGAAGTCCATATGCTAAAACAGTCTGTATTTTCTCTTTCTCTCTAGCCTCCACACAGCCCACTGTCTCTTCTACCTCTCTTAAGTTCTTATCTACCCGTCTCTTTCTCCATCTCTTTGGCACAGTGACTATGGGTCTGGAAGGTGCATGGATGGGCGGACGCCTGCGTGTGCACATGGACATCTTTTGCACTGAATAATTCTGAATAATTCTCAGAACTATCACACACTGAGGGCTTCCGAGATGCCAGCCCCCGGGCTCCGTGCTTTCCAAAGCTCGGTCACGGGGGTCCAGCGGGTCTCTGCATCACACCTTCGGGTCTCATTTTACATGTCGGGAAACTGATAGAAACCACATGTATGGATAACACACACACACACACACACACACACACACACACACACACACACACACACGACCTCTAGGTCCCACGCCCCTGCTTTAAATCAGTCTCCCAACTGTATCTACAAATTACACTCTTAAATATAGACTTGTAACAGCTTAAGTTTGGGAGGGATCGCATCAGTACTGTGTCTCAGGTGTGAGGATCCAAACTGCTCACACCAAGGGTCAGAAAGCTACTGTTTCCTTATTGAGCCTTCCCTTTTCTGTGAGGGGTGGGGCTACTTACAGGGGAAAATGCTGTGACCTTAGTGGAGCATAAGACCCTCTTTGGGAACAGGCATGGGTGTGGTTGCTGAGGGGTCACCCTAGCATCTCCTATCAACTGTTGGATGACATCGGAATTGTGACTGCTTCACTCTGAGACCGTGTGTATGCGCCCGACTTTCTGTACGCCCAATGCAAGACTGTCTTTGTTCCTTGAATTTCCCCAAGGGTAAGGCTGGGACTTATCCTGGACAAGCTATTTTAGCCTTAAATACATAAAGGCACATGCTTTTTTAATTACTTTGAGACCATTTGTGGAATTTTAAAAATGTGTTTCTAATTGAAATAGAATTATATATGACTTTCCCCACTCCTATTCTTTCTCCAGTCCCTCCCAGCCTCCTTTGTCAAACCCTTCACATTCACTCAGTTTGAAAGTTGATAGCCCCCCTTTTCTTTGATTATTGTTACATACATATATGTACAAACATATGTATATGCAAAAATACGTATAAATACAACATGCTGAGTCATTTTTGCTATTTGTGTGTGTGCTCTCGGGGCTGGCCACTCTGCACTGGCAAGTCAATCAGGGGGCCAATTCTCTGCTCCCAGTATCATTAGCTGCCTACAATTTTCTTGCCTAGGACTGGGATCCCACAAAAATTTCCCCCTTCCGTGTTACCTCATCCATTGTTCTGATCTTGTTCACACATCCGTTTTTATGACTGTCATGGCAGACAGTATTCTGACACTTACCGTCTTTTCATCTGGTCTTCTGTGAGGTGCCTTGAGGCAGAGATGCAGGAGCTCGGATATAGATGCATCTGCTGGGGCTAGGCCCGCCATGATGTATTGACCTCTGTGCTGTGCAGTTGCAGTTCTGCATGGTGGTCTCCACTTGCCGTAAAGAGGGGATTCTTTGATGAGAGATGATAGTTACCCTCATCCAGGGAAAGTGGCTTGAGTGAGCCACCCATTTGGAAAATTCTTTTATCATTTTTTGAAGTGTCCATTACATTTCTGCCTTAGCTATTTTTGCCTTGTGAGTAAAACAGAAACATGACTTGCTTCCTGTTTAGAATTGAAGATGCAAGAAAGCATTAAGATGCATTAATTTTAGTGAAGAAATGGTTTGTGTGAACACAGGCAGCATATTCCTCCAGTCTGATGTCATTGTGTCGTGAGCTCTCATGGTCTCAGTGGTAACTCCAACAGCATCCTAGCTAGACCGAGTAGGACAATGGGAAACATTAGCCTCATTCTCATGGTGCTCAGGAATCTCTCCCTCCACTCCGCGTCCCTCTTTTCCACCATCTAATTATTACAAAACAAAAAACCAGAAGATAAGTAGTTGGTTAACATCCCTATAAAATCTTTCCTCGGTTAAGTCGGTACCTGAACAACTTGAGTACAGAGCTCCCCCCCATGACAAAAAGCTTGCCTATGTATATACCACACATTGGGATCTAATTCTAAAAAATACATGTGGGTAGATGAAAAGTCCCACAAAGAGGAGGGATTTTGCTTTCATTTTTGTGGTGAACTTTTCTGCTCAGATCTTTTCCTTAAGTTAGAGTTCAAGGTCATTGCTGACTTTCTCATGCCATCAAGACTGATATGAGAACTGACACAGGGGGCACAAACCTTTTCACTCTTTGCTTATCTTTTCTGCTCGAATCTTCTAAATAAGCCACAGATGCAAAACACTACCTTGAAGAAGGAAAATAACTTAATGGCCTTTACTGGCCTTATAAAACCCATGAGAAATCACATGTTGGAATAACTATTCCACTGTAAGAGAATTACGCTCCAGTGTAATGGTAATCACTGTCACAATCTGCCATAGTTGTAACCTTCATGTCAGGATTAGAATCCTGTAAATAATGACTGTATTTATGGTTCTGATTTGGTTTGCAATTGGTTGTCCTAAAAACCAGAAGCCAGAAAAGTACTCCTTTTTGCACAGATTTTTGTACAGTTTAGCTTGGAGCCTATTTTAGAATTATTCTGATATCCCACAAAATTCAAGATCTTTTGTTTTCATAAACTATGAAAGGGAAATGTCACAAGCACTCAACTCTGTGGTGCCTGGGCTCTGCTGACAGCTGTATGATACACACTCAGTGTGGGAGGCCGGGAGCTGAAAGTTTCATCAATAAATATGACTCTAATCGCTTCATGTTGATGGTCAAGGTAATGACGTTTATGATCTTAGAAATGCACACCTCTTCCAAACACACTCACGGTTGAGGGCTGAAATCCAGACTGCAGGACACATTTCTTCTTCCCTCCTGGCAGAAAGTCCAGTATTATGTACTTGACAACTCTTGATAATAATCTGGCTTTGAGACAATCATGCTGCTGACGGGCATTTTGCCCTCGCTGAGGGATGTACATCTTCTGTAGAGAGCATGTGGAAGTAGGCGTTGAGATGTCCTTGTAGTTACACACCCCAAAGAGTTCTAACAGGGACATAACCACTGCCTCTCTGGATCCCTAATGGCAATTATCTCAGTGATTTAAAAGGTAAGAGAAATAAGCAACACAAAGCCAGAGATGCTACTTCTCCAGGTAGGAAGAATAGCAGGAAACTTACCTAAGGGTACTACTGAAAAAAAGAGTCAATATTAAAACACTTTGTGTGCAAATAAATTTGAAGATAAATGGCGTCCTTCCTGGTATCAAGTCTGCTCTGGTGAACCCATTTCTTCACCTTCCTTTCATGCCCCATCTCTACTCTGAAATTATTTTGTATGAGTGGACATTTTGTATGAATGAATCCAAGTAATATATGTAACAATTTTAGAAATCCATTATTTTATTTGCTTTAAATACATATTCATGCTTGATTTTTCTCACAGTGTATATGGCATAGCACATTTGTATATATGACAATTTGTACTTTAAAAGGTATTTTGTGCAAGTTTTTAAAAACAAGATTAAGGTAACAGTCGAGATTGAAATCTACACATGTATGATGACTGGGTCTTCTTGGGATAGAACACCTGTTCAGTTAGTGTATCTGCTGCAAGAGTTCTGCTGAAAATATTCTCAGTGTCAATGATCTGGATTGAAAATGTTCATAAAAGCACTAATTTTGCATCTCTATACTACTAAATTTTTGCTTCGGGATCTTCTGGCTTTGACTTCTAACATGTTTGGTGTCTACATTCAGAGGATTTTCAGAGTTGGAAATATAGTATATTAATCTGACCTTAGATGTTTCCTTAACCACACAACACACAAAGGGAAACCATGGGAAATGCTCACACCCTGGGTGGCACGTCGTCTCCCATGCCACCGCAGCTATGGGAGATAGTTTGTCTCATCAACACTTAAGCTATGCTCCTCTCTTTTGAACCCAGTAGCCAAAACTATAGTAGTGTTAAAGTGTAACCAAAGAGTTCTCAGAAAGAAAAGAGAAAAAGAGTTTAAAGGGACCGATATATGTGTAAAAAAGATCAAGAAAGATGAGGTTTTTTTTTTCTTAAAAGCCCTGTGCTCTTGACATTAGTTCCTGGTCTCTGCAAAATTCATTTTATTCTTATAATGACCTTCTCTTTTTATAAAGAAAGTACTTTCCCCTCTCCTTTATTGACCAAACTGTAATGAGAAAATAAGAAGTTTAATGCCAGTGGGTTATTGTTACTCCCCCCCCCCAAAACCTGGGAAAGAATTGGCTCCAATTAATGCAGTGGCCACTGTATTCCTGTTAAAATATAACATGGTTAATAAAGTGTTAGCTGGGAATAAAAATGTAAATATAGTGAAATGCAAATGTGGGCGCAAATACTGAGCGGTTACATCCGCCCACGTTGACTTCTGTAGTGGAGAAAAAATATCTATGATGCTTTCATCGAATGGAATTATATGAGAATGCACTAGACTATACTCTTCAGGTCTGGAAGCTTGTGATTTCAGACTTTAATGCCTGCACACAAACTGACTTTAAAAAGCAAAGGTTTGAAACAGATAAAGCAACATTTTGCCTAAAGTTCATTCATCAAAGGGCCGCATATTTTGAAAAGGGTAAAAGCACTACTAAACCCATCAGGGATAAGTAAAGGCTATATACTATAGATTATTTTAATCCCCCAGCTAGATATAAAAGGGATAATTACATATTTGTGGTTGAAGCCATGTGGTGGAAAAATCAATACAACTTTTTTGTATGACACTTCATTAGTGTGAAAAATTTTAAAAGCCGAGAAGAACTGCCTTGCAATTAAATGTCTCTGCTACTTCAGCTCCAGTAATGGGTTTGTATTATTATCTAGTTTATTTGAAATAGTGGCTGCACTATAGAAGTAATTGGAAAACATTGATTATGCGCTTGTATCTAGAAAGCCTGGCAAATCATTACAGGGCCTGGCAACAGTTAGTTAGCCTTACTAATGAAGCACTAATTGCAGTAAGTAGGTTAACATGTTAGTGAAACTAGGAGGAGCTAATAGTTCAGAAAAGTCTAAAGGCTCCTGCCAAACATGTATTTCCATTTCTTTACCAAAGATAGAAGTTGCATGGGATTTTCCTCTCTTCCTGTTTTGTTTTGTTTTGTTTTGTTTTATGTGGTTTTCATTACAGCCCTCCGTCGAAGGAAAAAGGCAGTCTAAACCAAGTTTGCCTAATCATTTGGCTTGAAGTGACTTCATTTCCGTTTATGCTGATGGTCGGTTAACCAACCTGGTCTTAGCCAATGGAACTGAGCTGCCATTAGCAGGTTTTTGGGTCCTTCCATTCAAAAACATCTGATAGCCCTCCCTTGATTCGAGAGTTTTGCACTTCCCTGATGTAAAATCACCCCCTGCTGTTGTGTTACAACCCCATTGTCCTACATCCATAAAAGCTAACATTTTCTGACTTTTATTTTTTTAGTTTAGTTCATGAGATTAGTTTGGTCCAAGGAACTCAGTGCCTTGTTATTAGGAAAGAGAATAAAAAATAAAAATAAAAATAAAAATTCCTCTGCTATTTGTGGAATTCTTAGGAGAAAGAAAAAAAAAACTATCAGTTTTAGAGAAATTCTTTCCTAAGTGCACCAGAAACAAATATAAGAAAGTTTGGTGTTTATAAGAACAACAAACAGAAAGGCTTACATTAGCCAATATCCACTGAGTAATGGTGGCTATGTGACTGTCACACAATGGACTATTATGCTGTAGGGAAAAGGGGAGTGACATATGACACAGGCACATACAACAGGTGTATTAAATGAGAAAATTCAATTCCAAACACCATGTACGACAAGGTAGCATTTTATAAAGACCTAAGCAAAACCAAATAGCTATAGTGGTGTGCACATATATAAAAACATTGCTTTAAAGAGATTCATAAAATGTATAAATAGGAAGTTCGAGATAGTAGGTACCTCAGGGAGGTAGAATGGAGACATCTGAGAAACTGTAATTTAAGTTGGGTGTTACTTTCAATGGGTATCTTAATATTGTGATTTGCAAATAAAGTTTATATTGCATATGTTCATTCATGCACATACAATTTTTTGTAGGATTATTATTTTCTACCTCCCTAAAAATGACATTGTCTTGTCCAGTCAAATTGGAAAGTTTGCTAAATGACTGGAAAGAAAAATACTGCCATTTAAAAGTAGTGATACTTTTTGTTGTTGTTGTTTGTTATTGACAATGCCAGTATAAAAACAAAGAGAAGGAAAAGAAAGGAATTTCTTTAATTAAAAAAAAGAGATCTGTGTAGAACTTTTTGTAAAGAATTCCTTGTTTGTTTATAACTTATAAAAACGGGAACTGGCAGCGCCCCAGAGACAGACAGGCAGACCTCTGTGAGTCAAAGCCAGCTTGTCTACATAGTAAGTTCCAGCACAGCCTGTTACACAGGGAGACCCTGTCTCAACAAAACAAAGCAAAACAAAACAAACAAAAAATCCAAAACATATTTTAAAATGGGGTCTGGCTATTTCTCTTTGCAATGTCTAGTGTTCTTTACCAATGAGTTTAGGGCACTTCATAGTTTACTTCTAAGCAGCAAATATTTCAGGGCAATTAAATAGACACTAGTGACATCAAAGTTGAAAACGGAACAGTTTCTGCATATTTAATACGCAGCACCAATGTAAGAAAATTGAACAACATCGTCTCTGTAAAGTGTCCAACAGAAGGGTGGAGGCCAGTGGGAGGAGGGGATTCATTTTCTCTGTCTTTCTTTCCTTGCTTAGTCCTACCAGGTTTCCTGTGCCGCTGTAGTGGTCAGGGTATAGTAGGTGTGTAGACATACTTTTGGAAGCCTGCTGAAATAGATCTAAATGCCCAAAGTAAAGGTTTATGACTGATAGGCGTGTGACTCTTAGGAGGAAAACTCAGTTTCCCAAGTCTCTATGACACATGAGAAAACGCTTCCTTGAAGCAATCCTGTGACTTTTCTAACCCGTGGGCCGATGGTATTACTTTGCAGAATGCAGCTCATGGGGAGAAGTCAGAAAAGTTCTGAAACTCAAAATCTTCCCTTGAGCTATTAAAAACAAACAAACAAACAAACAAACCAGCCAAAGTGTTATGGTTTGGAGCTAGCCCCCCGCAATGTTTATGAGCGTGACAACCTATATAGCAGCAAGGGTTTGCTTTCCACCTGCACATGCGCAGCCGACGGGCTTGACTCTAGATTGACCGCTAACACGATATTTGTTCAAGGCAGATGATGTTTAATTTTCCATCACAAAAAATAAAAATCTGTGAGATTAGTTTTATTGAAATTTTATTTTAAAACAATTTATTGAGTGGTTAGTGCCCAGCCTACAACTGTTTGGGTTGAGGTGAAAAGTATCAGTTTTCTCTTCCGGCAACAGAGTCCCTTGAAGAGACTCATGTGTTTATGTTCAAGTGAGGTTGGGTAGTGGTACGCAGATGCCGTGCCATTGGGGGTGCTAGCTGACATAGAGCCATCAGCATTCCATGAGAGGTTGTTTCTCTCTCTTATCGTTAATCACGTTAATCACGTTTTCCCTCTTCGGAGTTATAGGAAGGATTTGGCTGGGGAAGGAGGCTGCAAAGAGAGGGGATTATGGTTTAAACGGGACTCGGTTTGTAGCCTTAAGTCAGAGGAGAGCCATTCTGTTTGCATTCAACATTTCAAAGAAAAGTAACAATGCTCTCCGAGAGGCCCCCTCTCTCCAAAGCAGCTCATTATTGTAAATGTGGGACATGTTTAGACTGCTAAGGAGAATCATAAAAGTACAGCCTCTACCACAAGCTCCTCCGGCAGTAAACACTGTCCTCAGGCCAGATCCATTTCCAGGCAGCACCGGAGCCTGCAGCCCGAGTGGCGAGTGGCGAGCTCACCCGATGAGACCCAAACGGAGCAAGAGGCGTTATAGAGAATAAGTGTGCACCGTGCACATTATCTGCAAGGTCTTTTATGTTAAGGAAATCATGACACCTGCCAATCTTTCAAATTCCAAAGGGTAAAGCACGAGGCCCGGCAGCCTGTCATTGAACATGACAGGCTTAATGCCAGGTTTATAACAGAAAAGGGCAATCTTATTGTGGTTTATTCAGTTTTCTATTGCTGCTTCGGGAGGAAGTCTCTCTCTCTCTCTCTCTCTCTCTCTCTCTCTCTCTCTCTCTCTCTCTCTCTCTAAAAAGCTAATTTGAAATACCAAACGGATTCTTTACATATCTCCTGAGCCCCCCACTCCTCTTCACTACCCCCAGTCTCTCCTTTAGGGAGCAACCCCTAAATCCTTCCAATTTATCATCTTGGTGAGAGCAGACCGTTTCCAGTTGAGTATTTTCTTCTGTTGTGACAGAGATGTTTCCTAACTCCAAACATTTCCGTTTAATTACTGTTCACACTGTTGCTCTAGTCCACCCAGCCTGCCCCTCGCCTGAGCCGTTGGGCTGAAGAAAGAATTACTCCCTGTGCTGTTCCTTAGCCCTTCTCGAGCAGATCTGTAATTGGCCCTGTGTTTTTGACTTTTTGCTAATAAGCAGCTTACTTTCTCTCCCCCTAGACTCAACCCACCACTTTTGTTTCATGAATTTTACAAAGGATTTTAATAGATGCTTTAGGCTATGCAAAGTGTTGTATGAAGGGAAAGTATTAATGCAACAGCCTTGACACAAAGGACGTGTGAATCTCTGCTTATCATTACAGTCAGGTCTCAAATTTTTCATTAGTTTTGGAGGACAAAAGAGAAAAAAAACAGCCCTGCTATATGAAGGAATATTAACCTGTACTGTGTAACCAACTATAATTGCTTAGCATTTTATATTAACTCTCTTCAGACATGGCCTCTCATTATTTTTACACATACATAATAACTGCTTATTACAGCGGGATAGTTCATTCCAATACATAGTGGGTAAGGCTGGGTCAGCACTTCTAATATGAAACCCACATCCATGGATTTAAAAGAGCAGTAAAATTTACCCCAGACCAAAGACTAGCAATCAACTTTTCACCCAGAAAGGGAATTTTTGTTTAAAGTAAAACAAAACAAAACAAAATGCTACTTTTATTTAGAAAAAACAATGTTGGGGTAGTTTAAATTAGGGATGTAAACAAAAAAAATCAATAAGCATGCTAAAGTCGTTATTGAGTTTCTAAAGCAAAGAATTATTGAAACTCGTCACGAGATGTGATTCTGAAGTTTAAATATAAATAAATGGTTAGTAGCATCAGAATTAAATGTTATATGCATAATAGATTTTATTGAAAATAGTCATATCTCTTGAAGAGGCCATTGTATGTGGTTGTGCTAAGAACACAATGCATATTTTTAAGGCTTATTTATTTATTTTATGTATATGAGTACACTGTAACTGTACAGATGGTTGTGAGCCATCATGTGGTTGCTGGGAATTGAACTCAGGACCTCTGCTTGCTCCGGCCCAAAGATTCATTTATTATTATACTGTAGCTGTCTTCAGACACACCAGAAGAGGGCGTAAGATCTCATTACGGATGGTTGTGAGCCACCACGTGGTTGCTGGAATTTGAACTCAGGACCTTCTGAAGAACAGTCAGTGCTCTTACCCGCTAAGCCATCTCACCAGCCCAATGCATATTTTCAAGATGGATAAGCCATAATTTTCATTGAGAAATAAATTAAAATGCTTATAAATGTTAAATATTAAAGCTTGTGAAAAGACATTGATCTATATAAAAAACACTTGGGCTTTTAGAATTATTTCAAAATTCTCTTTCAGAAAGTCTGAGTAACTGTTTTTGATTCAGGGAAAAGTAAGAATCTGGCAGCACTGAGATCACCGAGTACTTGGATGGAGACTTTGGAGAACAGGTGGTTGGGC
Organism: Tokudaia tokunoshimensis; assembly: GCA_036184795.1. NCBI lineage: Eukaryota > Metazoa > Chordata > Mammalia > Rodentia > Muridae > Tokudaia > Tokudaia tokunoshimensis. The sequence goes on along the minus strand of BTHU01000004.1, from coordinate 48,449,617 downwards.
TGATATCTTTTTTTTAATGAGCTATTGCAAAGGTTTGGTTCTCTTGTAATACCCAGAATGATATTGATTGTATCCACTGACTTTATAAAATGTCCCAGAGTTTTCTCAATAATAAAGATCTAAGACTATTTTAAAGTCACACTGAAGTGATAGGTGAGCTACATACATACACTTACATTATGCCCCACCCCGCCAGTGACCTCAGTTCACATGTCCTGAGATAGAATACAATTCCCTGGAAGGGACTAAGAAACTACAATAATAATATGTCACATCTTAAAGCTACTAGACAAAGTCACCCAACGGGTCAATGAGAACTTATATGGAGATTCTTTCTTGGACTGAAATAAATCTTAGAAAACATCTTTTGAAAATTATTTCAAACCAGGTCATTCTAGAGTAGAAACCAAAGCTATATCTTTAAGTTCATTATGTTTATGAACAATACATCAAATGTTGGAGCAATAGGCAGAGTTTGTGCCCTTAATTTCTATTAACCTTCTCGTCTTGACATCTGCTTCTCTCTTTACTTCAAAAGTCAAGGCCAATCTTAGCTCCATTTCTTAGATTGGAAACATTTCCTGATATTCCAAGAATTTTTTTTTTTTTAAAAAAGATACTCATTTAAAAGTTCAAGACCACTTAGAACAACACCAGATTTTTACTGCCATGTCTAGAAGCGACAGTTTACAGAGGTGGGAACACGAACTGAAAGTGACTCTCAGCACAAACGCATAATGTGTCGTGGGGGGTAGCGCATAAGGAGTATCCGCCTTGTTCCTAAACTGATGGAGTGAAGGGTTCCTGGCTGACAACCGACTCTCCTGTGATGGAAAAAGCTACAACTTGTTAGTACAGTTCCGGTAAACAGCACGCTGGCCTCACATGCTAATTAGCTGCGGCCCAGCTCACCTGGGCTGTGTGGTGGAACTCTAATCAGAGATGATTGTCATCAAGTATCACAGATGCCTCTCTGGTGGCTCAGCCCAGACAGGCGCCTGCGCAGCTTAGAGAAGGAAGCGCTAGAAACTGTGTGGAACCCTGGGTCTCCGGGTGCCTCAGCGGCTGGTGGCAGGCAGCTCGTCATCCCTGTCTCTGGAAAGAAAGAAATGGGGTTAGGCAAGAGGGGAATCCTACCTGTCGAGTATTCCGGGCAGTGATGCAATCAGTTTGAAGGGAGAGGCTTCAAAATGAAAACCTGCGCGTCTAAGGCTACTTGAGGGCTTTCTTTTTCCCCACCTGGGGAGTCTTGAGGATGACAGATGCCCATTCTTTCCAATTCGTTACATATGTTTGAACTGGATGTCTGAGGGTGTAAAGGCTCAGGCCTAAAGATTTACAAGCTGTAATCAAGGATGTGGTGAGGAAAACAAAGCCACCTACCAAGAAGTGTGACTGAGCCCTAAAGTGGGAACCTGATAACCCTGTAATCCTCGACCCCCTCCCTGCCAGCTACACCCTCACCTCACCCCATCAACTCCAAGTCTTCCTCCACTCCCTGCCTACTACCCCCCCCACACCCCTTTCAAACCCTCCCTACCCCCAACCCCCCTGGCCTAACCCCCCAACACACACACACACACACACACACACACACACACACACACACACACCAGCATCTTGCCCTCAGAAACCGAACTCTTCTCGTTGAAGTTACTGGAAATCCCCTGCTCCTTGAGGAACTTGGCTTTCTCTCAAAATCATCATCATCATCATCATCATCTCGAAGCTCCCACTCTGCAAGAATGCTCACCTCCATCCACAGGGCCACCATCATTCATTCTCCTTCCCCAGTTGCTCTGTCTTGTGCTCTGAATCTTCCATCCTTGTGCTGTCAGGAACAATGAAGCCTCACGTGGCTCCCTTGCTAATCATGCTTATTCCTCAGCAACCCCTCAGAAAACATCCCATGGGCAAGATCTACCTAATTTTCTCCAGTCTAAGCACCCCCCCCACCCTGTGCCCCAGCCTCTCTAACTTAGGTGCTTCCTGTCCATACGTTGCTCCTCTGTTCTTGCTACCGGAGTCTTCACTCTCCTCTTTGCTCATTCAAGTCAGAAACCAGAACCTATCCTCCTCCTCTGATCCCCGCCCATGGCTCTAGCTTTGTCTCCCCATCACTGCCTTCCTGAAGGGTTTGTTCTCTGAGCTAATTCTTGTCCCAAAATCACCCTTCATGTTGTAATCAGCTCTCTCTACAACACAATGCTAAACACGATAGTCTTCTTTTCCAATTTTGCAGAGAAGATGGTGTGATGTCACAAGCCTATAATCCCAGCTTTCCAGAGGCTGAGGCAGGAGAAGGCTTGCCTGAACTACAAACAATTTCCGGGCCAGATTAGGCTACATCGTAAGAACTTGTCCCAAACAAAACTAAGCAAAAGATTTCACCTAATCGTAGGGAAGGCCTAGCCCACGCAGCTCTCTTGTACTGGACGCCGGCCTCCTTGCCTGCACCTGCCGGGACCCTCGGACCCTGCACCACTGGTCCTGGCTTCACATCACCACCCATGCCTGCTCTGATCACACATGAGCCTATACACACGTGTAGAATGTTCCTCCTTGTTTTTCCAGACTGAGATCAAGCTCTCCTTTTCTAGAACAATCTTCCTAACATCCTGACATTTCAAACAGAAAAAAAAGAGCTGCATCCTGTGTGCTCCCAGACTCGTATTTAAAAATATTTTTTATGTTTGTATGTTTTGCCTGTAGACATGTCTGCATACTACATGCATCCTGGGTACTTTCGGGAACTAGAAGAGGGTCCCAGGTCCCCTGGAAATGGAACTTCAGATGGTTATGAGCCATTATGTAGGTGCTGGGAATTGTGCTCTGGAAGAGCAGCCAGTGCTCTTAATGACTGAGCCGTCTCTCCAGCCCCGATCCCGGCACCACATGTTTATATTTCTGTGGTAGATCTAATTATATAACCATGATTGTGAACATATCTGTCTACCACACTGGATTCAAGACCTTCAAGTCCACATAATGGTCTCATTCGGCTGAGTGCTTTGCGTGCACTAGACCTGTAAGTTCCTCTCATGTAAATTAATAAACAAATTCAAGGATGAGTACATGACTAGATACCATTGAACAAAGTCAGGTAGGAAGATTAACATGAGAGGCCTCTTTAGTTTTCATAAGCTTAGACACTAGGTCAGGACTGAGACAGAAAATGGCAGTGATAATGATAGTCATCATCATCATCCCCTTTGGGAAGGACTTAGTTCAGGCCAGGGGGCACCATACTATGTTTACAAGAATTGTCCCATATAAAACTTATAGTTTCATTTGTCTTACATATGGAGGAAAGAAAAGATGCTCAGGGGCCAGCACAGGAGTCCAAGAATGCCTGTTGTATATCAGAGCCACAATGACCACATTGTGAAATTTAGGCCAAAGTAGACTTGGGGAAGAGAATGAAGAATATCCCTACCACTTTATGGCTAAGATCAAATTAAGGTGTTCGCCAAAACTTGATGAGGCTGTCACCTTGGCTAATTATGGTGTCCAACTCTGCCGGGGTGTCTGTTTCTTCATACTCCTCAGCCTTCGGGCCGCCAATAAATTCCTCACCCACAGGTCCCCTTGCAGCCTGGGTGACCGGCCCTGCACTCACGGGGAAGGGCTGAGTTTGCAATGGCATTCAGAGTGCTGGGGCAGAAGGGAATTCTTGCCTGAGAAGTTCAGGAGAAAAAAAAAATGTGTCCAGAAAACGTGGTTTGCAAATAAACCTTTTCACAACCCAGTCATTTGTGAATGTGATGCTTTCCGCCAACTAAGTCGAGCAGCTGCACCTCTGTGGTTCTGAGGAGCGGCCTCAGCCACACACAATAAAGTGTGTGTATTGGAGCCGGCGAGGATGTGGGAGACTTGGTTGAATTAAAACTTCTGAATGCTTGTAAATAATATTGAAGGCTGTTTTCCAGCATTTAATTAGGTGAAATATAAGGGCCTTTTATTTTTAAAACATTTTCTTTTGGAATAAGGAGGAAATGCGGTGGAAAATACATGTCTCCAGCTTCAGCACTGAAAGCATAAAGGTTGTGTATGTCCGCCCCTCCCTCCACCCTTCCCAGGGTGTTTACTAACTTTTTCAGGCTCTTATTTGAAATTTATGTTGTCAATTTTCTGGAATCACAAAAAATGCAAAATGACCTCGTAAGGTGACAGACACTGGCTAACTTTAATTTGACCCATCTTGCTGGGCTCATCAAAAAAACGACTGTCTTAAGGCATCCGCTCCTACAACCGAAGTGAGGGCTGGGGTAGACCGCTAAAGACTGTTTTTAATGTATTTATTTTAAAGGCTCTTGATTTGAGTGTGGGTTCATAAGTTTAATGAAAGTGTAATCGGTTATTTTTACTAGGGATCTGTTTTTAAAAAAAATTGTAGCATGGGTTAGAAGAACAAAAGCAAGAAGACTGTGAGAGCAGATAAAGCTCCGTGGAGGAACACTTGGCCGGTGTGAGTGACGAGGCCCTTTGTTTAATCCTCAAGAGTAGGGAACTGGAGAGAAAGAAAGAAAAAGAAGATAATAATAAGTACGAAGCACCACTTCCAGTTTATATATCACTTTACAGAATATCACATGATCACAATGTCCATTTGTTAACCTTGTAATATGGAAAGTATTTTCTCATGGGTAGACAGACAGTGTATACAGATACATACATTATATGTGTGTGTGATATATAAGCATATATTCATACATATAGTCACATTTGGACCATAGATCATAGATCTAAGGTTGGCGGTTAAGTGTTATTCCAACCTAGTGAAAAGATAACTCAAACTCAGCAAGATGCAATGAATTTCTTATGAGTTACACAGGTTCCCTTAAGCCACAAAGCACTAAACACACACTCGGCATGTACTCCTTACATAACAGGTTAGACGAGCAACCAAATTTAAGATTGTACCCAAGCTGCATTTCTGGTCCCAAAGCCTGATTTAATAAAAGCAAATCAGTCTTGACTATTAGCAAAATAAATGAAAGTGTTAATTAAGCTCAGCTCCCTGGCCAGGCATAAAAGCCTATAAATCTGAAACATACCTGAGGAATGTGGGCGGGCAACTGTGAATTTGTGTACAAGGGTGGAGTCACAGTCCTCTGCTTGCCTGGTGTCCAACCTGGGGACTGTAAGACAGCAAAGCTTTCATGTTAAAAGGAGAAAGGGGGGGAAAGCAAGAAGGAGAAAGAGCAGAAGGGAATAAAACCCGAAAGAAGGCATCCAGGGAGAGGGGCTAAATTCTCCTCACTAATTGGCTGCTGCACTGGAAGTAAGTGTTAAATGAGGGCAGGGTTTGGAGAGTTGTCAAACTGTTCTCCTGGTTTTAGCTGTTAGATGACTGCTTTCCATGCAGGTGCGTGCGTGCGTGCGTGCGTGTGTGCATGTGTGTGTGTGTGTGTGTGTGTGTGTGTGTGAGATGTGGTGTGTGTCCCATACTACTCATAGATAGAAAACAATGTTTAGTCCATTGTTCTACAATGTCCATGTGTCCCCAGACACATACAAGCACACTCAAACTTGGCTTTGCATTTAACACAGAAGACTGGAACAAGGAAACAACTGCAGTGAACAGAGGAAGCACTCTACAGGAGGAGAGTCCTATGAGTTCAAATAATTAGGATAACGACAGCACAAATATGCAGAGTCTTGATAGACTTGGAAAGTGTAAGGGGATGACACTGCCGTTGAAATCAGATTCAAAATAGTCACTGAAATGTAAATGTTACTCAAAGGAAAGGACTTTCTAAAAAAAAAAATTCAGAACAAGAAACAAAAGAGCTCAACTTCTAAAGATGCTGGCCACATCATGATCTGCTTCCAACAGAGAAATCCACCTTAAAAAAGGTCCAGAGAGCGCAGTAGAAACCGCGTACAGTAGGAGGAAGTTGGGAGTGTGGGTGTCAGGCTGTCAGTAGTCTGACAGCTATGGTAACTACCCTCTAATCCAGCCAGATCCAGTCATGCTCTCAGCTGACACCACCAGGACTGACTGACAGCTGAGAAGCAGGCACTTTTTACAGGCTCAAGTGACATCCAGTCTATTAAGGCTGACAAGCACAAAGCAGAGATTTGCCCTGAATGGTTTGGTACTGAAGCCTAGTAAAGGGGTTATTTGAAAGGTCTTAGATAAAGTGTCAGACTCCAGCTCAGATGATAACAATATTGTAATGGTGGTCCTGGACAATGAAGGGTGATGATGGCCCCTCCAGGCCCGGAAGACTGTAGGCAGTGGCGAAAGGAAGCAAGAAGAGTGCCAGGGCTGACTCTCCATGGCCAGCGGGCAAGTAAGCAAGCATTCAAGGAATTTCTGTCTGGTGCTTTGGGCTCTGGGGTGTTGCATCCAGTTGCATATTAATTGTGTCATTTGCATAGGAGTCGGAAGGACAGATTGAAAACTGGGTTTTAGCTAGGTGCCCGGATAAGGAGTGTTCACTTCTTTTCTTTATACTTCACTTCATTACAAGGCACTGCAAATATTGGTCCACCAGGAAATAAAGAATTTCCAAGACAAGTAAGTGACTGCATCTACAGGGCCACTGCTGTCGTCCCCCGACTCCTGACCACACGGGCTCCCAACAACACCCAGACTTATTTAGTAAGTTTTTTCCCTAACAGGAGCAAAATTGCCTTTCCAAGGTGTCTTTTTGTGTCTTATAGGAAAAGGACAATTAGCACAGTCCCGTTTGATTAAAAGGAAGTGTCTCCTGGTGTCATCATATACTGCCATTTGGGTTCAACCCATTCTTAAATATGTGTTTATTTCCTGCCCATTTATTCATGTATTCCAGACAGAAGCTCATGTAAGTCTTGGGAACATAGTGGTGACTTGTTAGGATCTGCTTAGGATCCAGAGCTGCTTAGGATCCAGAGCCTGAGGTCGATATTCTGCTGCCAGCGTGCCCGCTACTTTCACAGTGTCCTTTGTCTACACTGGCAGAGCCCCACTTCTCCCCCAACCTCCAAGTGCCATGGGAGTCCCACTTCTCCACCACCTGCTTCTCTGGCCCCTCTCTGCTGTCTATGACGCTAAACTCCCCATGATTCAGCAACAGAAAACATGAGTCCTCGGCATAGTTTCTTCTCTCAGCATCGTGTCCCTTCTATTCTGATAGGCCATTCTGACTTTCAAGTCTACCCCAACCAGTGGGACCCATAGCTTTAAAATTTAAAATGAAACCAAAGACATCAACTCTCTTTTGGAGTTTCAACTTTACTGTTCTCAAGATCCTCTTCAAACAGAAACTCTCTAGAGTTTTCTCCATATAGAGCTTCCTTGACACCCTACAAAGGAAGCTGAAGTCTGTGCACAGGTAACCATAATCCTTGAAATTTGAAAAAAAAATGATAAAAGCCAAGCTGTGAGTTGAATTTTGTTCTTAGAAATTTGGTGTCCTTTATATTTCTGCCAGTGAAATGGCTTTAGATTATCCATGGAGACAAAAAAAGACCATGAGTTTACTATACGTTTCAAATATTGGAAAAAAATGACTACTATTTCTCTAATGCTGGGATGACAGATTCAAAACTGTATCACTGCCATGCTAATACAGTGAACAACAAACCCAAAATTCCATCAGTGCTAAGCATCCCACAGCAATGCTGCCCACCATCAAAGGGGAAACAGACAGCAAAACAACAGTCCCACCCACTGGAACACCTAGGAGCTATTCCAGATAGGTGGAGCTCCGAATACTTAAAGGCACTGTAGCAAAATAACAAACAAAACAACGACGACGACGAAAACTGGAAAAATTAAAAAGTGTATAGACAAAAAGAAGAAGTGTAAGGACAAAAAGAACATGGGAATTGTATGGGGGGGTTAAAATTTAATGTGCTGGGGCTGGTGAGATGGCTCAATAGTTTGGAGCACCTGTAGTTCTTTCAGAGGACCTGGGTTCGATTCCCTGCACTCACATAACTGCTCAAAACCATCTGTAACTCCAGTCCCAGGGGATCTGACTCCTTCTCCTGACCTTCTCAAGCACTGCACACACCTAGTGCACAGGCACACATGCTGACAAAATAACCATAAACATAAAAGAAAAATGCATAAAAGTTTGAAAAAATGTGCTAAATGTTTTAAAAGAGCCCCAAAGCCTTGAGGAGCGAGAGAGGAGCTCCTTTCTTCCCCAGCATTGCCGGAGGAGACAGAATCTCATTGATGTTAAAAATGATCTAGGAGTTGTAAACATTCAGTTTCACGAGGCCTTGGAGTGGGGTCAAGAAGAGTCAAAATAACCAAACTCTTGACAAACACCAAATATGGAAAACATCTTGTTCATGATCGCCCGAGCAGAGAAACAACGGATCACAGGCCACTGAGAAGTAACAGAAGCGAAGCGTTTTATCTGGACAGCACAGATAAAGAACAGACCCGTGGAGGCTATTTACTTTGAGAGTCAAAGCAAACTCCTTCTGCCTTTTTTTTTAAATGGAAAAATGATGAGGAACAAGAAAGAAAGGAAGATGAAGAGGAGATGAGGAAAGAGAAGAATAGTTTCTCTAAGACAGGAGCAGTATGCAAAAGGAAGATGGTGAAGTAAGAATGGACATAATGAAAATAAAAATACAATACACGAATTAAAATTCCCCTTTAGGGGACTAGTAAAACAGGCTGCAGGGCATTAAGCCACTGATGTAAGAGACATGCTTGAAAAACTCAAGCCTCTCCGTCTCAGTAGGACATTCATCATTTTATGTCTCTGTTTTTATTCTCTATTAGTATCCCAAATAGAAATTACAGATAAAAATTTGCAAATGCCTAAGACATATGATTGTCACAAGTGGTGACCATGTGCAGAGAAACTCCAGACAAGACACTATGCAGTGATTGGTAAGGAAGATACAAGTGCTAGGCTTGAAGAAGACCGGAGAGCTTACGTCCCCGGTGAACAGGACCCGACTCATTGCAAACACTTCTGGGCTGAGGATACAACGGCAAATCATAAAAGAATGATCAAACTAGAAAGTAAGAGGAAACAGAATTGTGGACCTCAAGACCCAGAGGACCACACGACGGTGGCAGGAATGTAAGTTAATGAGCACTAGAGATGAAGGCAGAGGCAAAGGGGTGGTAGGGTGAGGGAAAGACACACTCAGAATACAAGGCCTGTGAAGACCAGAAAACCAGTTAAGAGAGAGAACATCACAATTTCCCATTTCCATCATGATGGTAGCTGTAAAAATGTACAGCCCATAAACATGGCGAAAACATGTAACCATCAGCTCCGCGGCCATTGGCTTTAGGCTTTTCACGGCATTCCTAAGATATAGTCATACTTGACATTTCTGATGGTCCCTGGAAGACCACATTTGCAAGACTAACTTTGTTTGACCTGACTCATGGTCCACCCAGTGTCAAGTTTTTCCCTGTAAATGATTACTGAAATAGTGATAGGCAATCTATTCATTCATAAACGCTTAAGGAGCTGACAAACAATAAGCCCGCCAAAAGCTAAAGTTAAAAATACTGGATAATTAAATATTAGTAGGAGTTTTTAATGTCCCCATACACTTTTGGGGATCTGAAATCCACATATAGGACCGTGCTACCCTGGCTTCCCTTATATAAAGAACTGGTAAAAATTAAGGAAATCTGTTAGTTGTCAAGTCAGTTGGAACAGGCTCACAAATAGAGTTCCTTGGCAAAGACTAAGGGGCTTTCTGTTCTAGGAATCAAGAAAATCTGTTCAGGAATAGCTGACCACTGAGTTAACCAGACAGAAATTTCGATGACCACACCTGACAAGTAACATTGATTTTTACAGAATTAATTCGAACTTCGTTGTGGAGACAATATCAGCACATGGCAAATAAAAGCATAAACAGAACTAAAAAGAGGGGAAAGATTAAATGTAGAATTGCTATATGATTGCATGTAAAATGTCTGGACAATTCAATTAAGACTTATGAAACATGCAAAGAAAAAACCAACAATCACTGTGCACTGTGAAAAACAAGATTATGAACATGCATAACAAAACAAAAGCAACCACCACTAGACACTGTCCCAGATAAAACTTAAATGTTGGCTTTAATAGACAGAACTCTAACCTGCATGGTTTAAATATATTAAATAAACTAATAGATACATGCTTTAAGAAGCAAAGTGAAAATATGAGAACAATGTCTCACAAGATACAGAATACTGATAAAAACACACAAAAAATGTAAAATGCACAAAACTAATAAAATACTGTGACTCAAAAAACATTAATTGAAATTTAAAATTCACCAGAAAGGTTTAAGGCTGGTTGCCAATGAAAAGAAGAATCAGTAAATTTAAAAACAATTCAGTAAAGAACTAATCATTCTGAAAAAAAAATAGAGAAATTAAGAAAGATGAACACAGTCTCAGATATCTATGAGACATCATCAAGCACAGAAATATGCACATAAGGAGAGTTCAGAACAGGAGAGAGAGAGAGGGTAGAAAGACTATAAGAAGGACTGGAGGTACGGTTCAGCAGCTAACCATTTGCTGATAACAATATGAGTTCAATCCTGGGACCTACATGATGCAAAGAAGGAACCAACTCAAGCTATCTGACTACAAGCTATGGTACGCACTCACAAAAAAAGAGAAAGAGAGAGAGATCAGGGATGGGGAGAAATAATTTTAGATGCACAAGGAACTAATGACAAAATCCCAAATGCTATGAAATACATTAGTCTACATATCTAAGAAGTTCAATGAGCTCCAAGTAGGATAGGCTGAAGTAATTCAAACTTTAACTCATCAATAAATTTGTTGAAAAGAAGAAATAGAGGTACAATCTTGAAAGCAGCAAGAGAAAGCAGAAAAACCTTAGGCGCTGTGTGTTACTACCGTAGCACACAATCAATTGCTTACGAAAAGAATCTAAAAGATGGTGGGATGGCATAAGCAACACTGAAGAAAATTGTTGTTGATCAGGAACTCATGTCCACTATGCTATTCTTAAAAAATATGATAGGGAAAAACTGAACACAATAGGCATAGCTGGCCAGAGTAGCATACGCCCATAGTCCAAGCCAGCAGGGAAACCAAGGAAACAAGAATCAAGTACGCCAAATGCTGGTATTGACAAGTCACTGTCTAGACTGATGAAGGAAAAAGAGAGGACACAAATCAATAAGGCAGAATCGAAAGAGGAACCGTTACTACCAATGCCAGAGAAACAAACTGCAACAGAATATTGTGAACAACTCTACACTAACAGAGTAGGTAGCATTGATGACATAGACATGTTACTAGAGTGATAAAACCTAACAAGAAAATCTAAATACACTGATAGCTGGAAAAGAAATTTAATCAATAATTCAAAAGTTACCATTAAAAAAAAAAGTCCCCGAACTAGATGGCTTCCCTGGAGACTCATACCATACACTAAAGAATCAGCTCAAGTTCTCATAAGCTCTTCTTAACAACAACAAAACGTAAAGGCAGAAAAACTCTTCCCAGCTCACTCTGAGACCAAACACATAAAACAACAAGCAGAATATCAGTAGCTGTTATCAACAGAGACACAAAATTCTCAATCAAATTCTACCAAACAGGTCCAGTACTGCATAAAGAGGAATGTATGCCAGGAATTCAAGACCCATTCAGTGTTTAAAAGTCATTCAACATGATATACCACAAGGAGATATTAATGTCTTCAGTCATGTGATCATCTCCATGGACACAGAAAAAGCATTTGATAAAGTCTAATGTCCTTTCACAATGAGAACAGCCAGAAAACTAGGAATAGAGGAACATTTACCAAGCTAATAAAATACACCTGTTAGTATAATTATCAGTTTAATTAAAAAGAAAGACTGGATAGTTTCCTCCATAATATTAGGAACAAGGAAAAAATGTCTCCACTTTTGACACTCTTGTAAAGCTATGCAACTTGTATTAGCTAAAGCAAGTTAGCAAGAAATGAGTTACGAGACATTCAGATCTTAAAAGGAGAGATATTATACCTGTTTGGAGAAATATTGATCCTGTAAATAAAAAAACTATAAGCAACTATTATGGCTCACAAATGAGCTCAACGAGGGACTTATAGAATACAATGTAACAATGTCAAATTAATTGTATTTCTATGCATCAATAATAAATAATCTGAAACATGAAATTAAGAAAATAATCTAGTGTTAATAGTACTGAACAAAATGATTTTGTTCAAATTTATATACTTAAAACATCATTGAATAAAAGTAAATAAGACCTAAATACATGGAAAGGCATCCCATGTTCATGGATCAAAAGACAGTACTGTTAAGAAGCAATGCTTCCCACTTTATCTGTAGGTTCAATGTAGTCTCTGTTAAGATTCACAGGAATAGAAATGTTGATCCTGAAATTCCTATAGGAATGTAAGAGAAGTTGGTATTAGCAAAGATGTATGAAATCATCAACTTCACATACTGGTACTGAAGATAAAATGGTGTAGATGCTGTAGAAAATACCTGGCAATTCCTTAAATAGTTAAACACAGTTATCATTTGACCCATCAAACCCATGTCTAACATTATTCCTCCCACTAATAAATGTAGCAGCCCAAATGTTCACTTAATAGCTGGATAAAATGCTGTCTACTACAGAATAGCCATGAAAGTGGATGACTAATACATGGGTGGAACTTTGAATGCTAAATACAATAAACTGGTAAATACCACGTTTCTATGGTTCTATTTTTATATAAAAAAAAAAGTTAAGGTTAATAATAACTCAACTAAGCCAAAATGTTGTTTTATTCAATAATTTAAAGCTCAGTGTATTATTGTGATTGAGAAACACTTTGGAGAAGTAGTATGCATTCTCTTTAGATACTTTCCAAATCTTATTTACACACAATACAAGCCAAGATAAAACACGGCAAGCTTCCGTTCGTGAGAACATGGCAGCGGCCATCAGGGTTTCTCGCAGAAGAGGCTGTGAGTCTCAGTCTGAGAAAAGACCTGGCCACCATCCAATGAGTTTAATTTTCTGCTTTGCCTATACTTTCAACCAGCCATTCAATGCGTCTGTCAAATGTCTTCCAGAAAGGCCGAGAAGACTTTTGTCAGGTCCTAGAGGATCAAACTTAGTAAGCTTTGAGGGCTTACAACAGTAAGTGAGATGGATATGGATTTTTTTCTCTCGTGATAAAGGGCAACCATTAAAATTTCAAGATATTTCCTCTGAAACGCTATAATAAGAATGTCATGAAAACCATGTATGCCTGGAAATTATTCTTTCTTACTGAGTTTTAAAGGTGTGGATTACGGTGATTCTTTAATCCCAGATGAAAAGCATCTACAAGGAAGAGAGAAGCAGGAATTTAGTGCGTTAGAGAGCTAGCTCCCTAGTTGATTGCGGCATTATTCACAACAGCCTCAGAATCCAGGACCCATCCTTTGGTAGTGAGTGATAAATAAGGAAATGTTGTTTACACACTTAAAGGAATATTATTCAGTCTTTAAAGAAAAAGACATCCTGTCACATGCGGCAACATGAATAAATCTGGAGGACATTGTGCCACGTAAAATAACCAGGCACAGGAAGGAAAATGCCACATGATCTCACAAGCATGTGGAATCTAATAAAACTGAACTCACAGAAGCAAGAGCTAGAATAATGGTTGCCAGAGCCTGGGTGAGGCACCCATTGTTGGCCAAAGATCCAAAGTTTCAGGCAAAAAGAACAGGGCTCGAAATGTGTTGCAGAGTACAATGAGATACTTAATAATAATCTGTTGTGTGTCTCAGAATAACTAAGAGGAAAAATTCCAAGTGCCTTGTCACTAGAAAGACCCGTGAGAGAACAGGGGTGATGGATATGTTCACTAGCTTGATTTAATTACTCCACATTAGATATTAGAAACGTATCAGTACATCACATTGTACCTCATAAATGTGTACAGTTCTGATTCATTGATTAAAATATGAATAATAATTTTAATGGTGATAATAATACCTACTTCATGTAATTACTATAGAGATTAAAAGAAGGAATATGAAGTGCCTGGAACGGCTTCATAGCTGCTCAAATCCATTAGTCCCTCCTCACCCAATTAATTCTGGAGGTATTCTGATGAATTAAATATTTTCTAAGGACTTTTACTCAAAAGAAAACCCTTAATGTCTTTTGGAGAGTTTTTAGATAGTTATAATTTGGTGGGTTTTTTTTTCTTTACAAATCTGGGGTAGATTTAAATTAGAGTAACTCTAAATAAACTGTACTGTTACTAGAAGTCTAGAAACTTACTATTTACTGGCAGTGCCAATTAAATTGTCAATTAAGCCATCAAATCTTTTCACTGTGTTTTTACCATCTTCTATATGCAAGTTAGACTTTCAATAGAATGATGTTGACTTTCCAATATTGGACTCAGAGAGATCCAAGGTCTACCCTTGGAAAATAGTGCAAGATTCGTTAGCTTCATGGAGGAAGCTCCTCTTCCTCACAGTGTCAGGAGGTTATAACAGTCATTGCTTCTCGCCACTATGAATATTTATTGGCACATAAAGTCAGACTGAATAACATAGAACTAAAGATAATCCAGATTTCCCAGGGTCACACCCTATCTCTGGTATAATTTTCTATCCCAGAGACTCTACTTTTAGGGGAAAAAGTCAACATAAAAGGAACCTTCGAAATATAAGTTGATAACAATATATTCTAAGTACACTATTGAATTTCAAGGTCAATCCCTGCTGCCTCTATATCAATCATTTCAGTTACAACTTTGTTACTGCTTTTTGTCTATTAATACTACTGCATAACTGTCCCAACCTATTTCCCACACACAGGAGATAAACACTCTTCAAACTAAAATCTCCTGATTTCCCATTCAGCAGGATAACAGGAATCCAGGATGCTTTTAGGAGTGTCCTTCTGCGTTTTCTAAAACCCTCATCAGTCTCTGGTTCTGGAGAGTCCCAGGCCTGTTTTTAGATGGCTCTCAGAGAACAGGTTATAGATTCTGAGCAGTTCTAAGCTGCTCCACTGTTTTCGGAGCTTTGCAGGCTGCTACTGTTGTGAATGCACAGAGCCTCTCTTTCGGGCTGGCTCAACTTTGTGGACAGACCTTACCGATGCTAAATAACAATGACACTGCATCACATTGACATGTTCGGGTTTCATTCTCAAAGCTGGTCCACACTGTGCCAAATCTAGCCGTTCTTTGAGTTGGCCCACATGTTATTAAAGAAAGGACCCACTCAGGCCACTTTTCTTCATGGAGAATTCCCTCCTGTGTGTAGAACGCTTCTTTTCCTGCTGTTAGACCTCAGTTGAGACTGAGTTTGGCAGAAGCATCTGAAGATTCTGAGTCTGAAAAGGGGGTAGGGGAGGAGGTGATAAGATTGAAGTACCATTATTATTTCCCAGAAGCCTTTTTCATGCCTATGGTGGGGGGGGGGGGGAGGAAATCTCTTCATTTTCTTCACAATGATTGGATCCAGACACCAAGTTGTTACTTGGAGGAGTTTATTCATCAAACCACACAAAGGCCGTAATACTCCTTTCCAGTGCAGCAAAGAGCCAGGCATGTGACAGGTACATTAATGATAAGAAGCCAGGGAGTCTCCCAAAACATAATGCTGTTAAGGATCTACCTTTCCACCAAGACATAGGATCTGCTGCAGCAGATTTTAGAAGGTATCTTCTCCTAAAGGAAGGAAAGATCAAGAAGGGTTCAATTAGACATTGTATTGTGTAGGTCTCTCAGTTAGAGAGTCTATTGCTGAGAAAAAAACACTGTGGTCAAAGGCAACTTAGGGAGGAAAGGATTTATTTCAGCTTACAGACGAATAGTCTAATATCACTGATGGCTGTTAGAGCAAGAACTCAAATAGGGTAGGAACCTGGAGATAGTAGCTGATGCTAAGACCATTGCTGAATCCTGTTCACTGGCTTGTTTCTCATGGATTGCTCAGCCTGCTTTCTTATAGGACCTGGGATGATCAGCCCAGAGACGACAGCATCTTTAGGAAGATGGTTTTCCCACATCAATCATCAATCAAAAAAAAAAAGTACCATAGACCAAGCTGGTAGATAAATTGTCTCAATTGAGGTTTTCCTTTTCCAAAATGACTTTATCTTCTGTTAAATTGGCATTAAACTATCTGGCAGGCACAGAAGGATTCACAGCAGAAATTCATAGGAGACAAGGTTTAGTGTTAGTCCCATGTCTGCCAGATTAATCCTGGGACTGTGCGCAAGCAAATAACTTAACCACATTGAGCCCTGAAAAAGCTCAGAAAGTATCTATAACCTCATATAATAAATAAGTGGGAAAATAGCTTTAATTTTATGTTTTATTCTGTGATGACAAGTCTAAAAGTTGACAATTGCAGATATTGGTTTAATAGGTCGAAATGGCAGACCAGGGCTAGGGAAATGGCTTAGTGGGTAGAGGCACTGCAGCCCAGCCTGGTAAGCCGAGTTAGATCTCTGGACCCACACAGTGGGAGAGGACTCACTCCTGCAACTGTTCTCTGACCTTCACCTGAGTGCCATGGCATGCACACACACATACACACTCCACTCTCCTACATACATACATACATACAAACATATATACATATATAAATACAAAACTGTAACCAAGTGGCCAATTCAAGAGACCATGCATCTCTTGGCATTTTTCCCTAGTCACAGGTAGTATTTGCATATCTAGTTACTATATCACATTTCAGGCAACTAAAAGAAAAATATAGTGGGTGGAAGAAAGTGTTGGTGCTTATTTTGAGAAACATACACTATCCCAGACACCTTTAGTCAATGTTAGTTTATAGTCCTTGGGTTAGGCTGTACCACATGGCCCCTCCTGACCTCAGAAGAGTCTGGGATTCTAAAGCATGTAGAAAATCTAGATTTTTAAATTCCAGAGAGATGCTGGCAAAAGCTGCAGAGATAAGTACTGGCTGAATCCGACTGTTGCAGACAGGTTGAAAGTGGGGCAAAGTCACCGTCGATGAGGATAAAAAGTGGCCAAGGCAAACATAGCATCAAGCAGGCTCTTTGAGGGAGGGCAGAGACGGGGCATGGGGACACAGGTCAGGCACCGCAGCATATCCTTTTAGTAGCCTCCTAAAAGGGCTAATAAACTTCTCAACACAAAATAGACCAACTGTCACGAATGACAGGTTCCCAAATAATGCTCTGAGTTGTGAAGCTGAGGGCCTGTCAAATGACCTTAGACCTTTTTTCTCAGGAAGCCAAGACTGGTAAAATAAGAGTTCACTGTGAGCCCTGGCATGATTCTCCCTCAGAAAATGTGTCAAAATATTTTATTTGAGACTTTTCCTGTTTTAGTCTCATGATTTTGGCTGGTCTCGAGTCAAACAAAACATTCCATCACTTTATATGAAGAGGTGCTTTCGTGGCATCCACGGGGAAAGATGTGGGGCAGGCTGGCTCCAAAATCCTACCGGAGACGTTGGTGAGTGAGCTTGCTTTCCATGAGAGCTGCGTAGTCAGTGCTTCAGAGCCCATTTTACATGGGTATCCTATTATTTAACAGGCACTTTAAATTGAGACCAGCATCCTGATTCTCAAGCCGCACGGCTTTTATTGGAAGTCTCTGCCACGTTTAAACATCTTTAATACATTTTAAAAATAGAATTGTAAAAGGCAGGGACCAGACTTCAAAGCATAGACATGTTGGCCAGAATTGTGAAGCTGGCGACAGTTTTCACTGGTTGTAAAGTTCAGGAGCCTCTTTCAATCTCCAGAACAATTGAGGAGGGAAGAGGCCAGTAAGCATTCCTCCGGCAGCCTCAAGGACTGGCCTGAATGTACCAGGTGAGGGGGTCAAGAGTGCAGAAAAGGAGCCAGTTAGTAAAGGGCAGGAATAGTAAGGAACACCAACCAGAGGGACTGAGACAGAAGCAGAACTTGAAACCAGGTCAAACAAAAGCAATGGAACCCACATCTTCTTACAAAGGAGACTACAAATACCCTCTGGATCATGAAAAACCTGGACACTTTCTCTTTTGGTCTTCTCTGAACTTTCTATGAACACTTACTACACTCTAGTGCCATTATTTATTTGCATGTTGGATTCTTCCATCCTTGAAAAAAAAATAACATGAGCCGCATCTCATTCATCTCCCGTCCACATCAAATTAGATGCATGGTTCAAGAAACTTAAGACTTTCGTGTAGCAGGATCTGGTCTGGAGAACGTAGTGAGGAAGGCCTTTGGAGTGTCCGTAGTCTGACACGGTGGCTCACAAACATGATTCCTGAACAGCAGTATTAATATCACTTGGTGAGAACCTGCCCCAAAGGGTGAGGGACGCAAACTGGAGACTCAGGAGGGTGACACTGTCCCTCCAAGGAAGAGGTTGGCAGGCTGGGGACTCAGGAAGAATTGATATATTAGCTCAACATGGAATATACCATGTCCCCGTTGAATGATAAGCTGTAAGGAACATCAACAATGTGTATTTTAACAAACTTTTCTGGTGGTTCTGAGGTGCATTAAAGTCCAAGAATCCTTGAGTACGGTGTCTCGTGCTTGTGATCCCAGCATTTAGAAGTGGAGGCAGGAAAAGCAAGAGTTCAAAGTTATCTTAGCTACATAGCTAATTAGAGGTCAGCTAGCTACCCTCCCTAAACATACACACATCCTACAAAAATGTTCAAGAAGCAGAATTTAATCTTCTCAACCTCACCTGCAAAATAAGTCACCACAATCTCAGGGGGCTGTTCTAAGTCTGCCCTTGGATGACACAGTGTAGTTTACCTAGGGACTCATGCATATTCATCAGTCTGTGATTGCTATATTTGGGGCATTTCCAATACTGGCTTCATTCCATGGTGTGCTTGAGTTACTCAGTTTCCTTTGGTTCAAGTAAGTTCCCAGAGTCTACCCAACAAACCCTATCCTTGCATCATCCCAGTAAGTGAGCCAATACAGGGTATTAATGGAATCCTCATTTTCCTACAAGGACCCATCCTGACCTGGCAGGGTCTGGGGATAACAGGGAGCAATCATTGTGTGGACTGTGAACAGCGGTGTATTATGGAGTTTACCACCTCAGGAGGAAAGCTCCTCAAAGGAAGACACCTTCAGAGGGCTCGAAGAGAGATGCAAAAGAAATCACATACTTCTGAGTCCTCCGGTTCAAAGAGCCAACTCAGTCATTTAAAGTTTTCCAACTGATTTCCTCTTAACTGAATCGCAATAGTTTAGAATTTGTCAACAGACCACATCTATTCTAAAGGGAAAAAGGAACCATCTCCAACTCTTTTTGCTTTTATTTCATCGTACCAGAAAGCCACATCCCCCTACCTACACACACACACACACACACACACACACACACACACACACACACAGAGTTCATTCTTTCCTGTCTATAAACAACACGGAAGGTACAATTCTGAAGGACTGTGCATGCCAAGCCAGCCCTCACAAGACCAAGCACACCAAGGATCTCTCTCTCTCTCTCTCTCTCTCTCTCTCTCTCTCTCTCTCTCTCTCTCTCTCTCTCTCTCTCTCTCTCTTCTCAATCTGAAGGCTGCTACCAAATAACACTCCAGGCGGGCTGTGCTCCACAACATAGCACAGTGGAAAGCAACCACCCTCTGGCACTTTAGGCCAATAAAAACCCCATCCTTTCACTCACAAATAAATAATGTTTTGAAAATTATTGTTATTACTGTTTTTTTAATAAGTCTGCTGAGTCCCAGCGCCGCCCCCTCCCACCTGTTCCCATTTGTTTTCCCGTGGGGGCCAGATTTTTGAAACCATGTCTCCCTGAGCAGAGAGAAGATGTAGCACCTTCTCTGCCTGGCTGACCCTCCCTGGAGGGGCCTGGTAGGAGAGAGCTACCCCTGGTGGGACTTTTCTCATTAGCCCTGCGGGCAGCCAGCATTCCAACCAGGCCAGCCTTACCAATCTCACCAGAGAACCCCAAGTATTTTGTGAGATATATTAAAGGTGGTCAGATGTGACAAGTAGTTTATTATCACAGGGATCGGGTCTGATGCAGGCAGGAGTGGGAGGGGTGGGTCACTTCCCACAGATGACTGGCTTGAGGGCAGTCGCCAGGGAGCCTGAGAAACCCAATCCCTGCCTTCACTGTGAAGCAGCCTTTGTTGGCTAATAGTCACTTAAAACAAATATTGAGAGCAGGCTCGAAACAGCACCAGACAAACAAATGTTATGAGAGCCATAAATGTCAGAATATCATTCTTACAACAGAACTTTTTTAAGTCAACTTGATGGGATGGGATATATAAAGATGCCTGAGCAAGACGCCCTGCTCTTAACATAATTCAATACGAGAAGGAAGTCACGTGCGCAGGCAACGGCACAGAAGGCGGAAGTAGCATCAAGCCAGGAGAGATATGAACAGAAACGTCGGGCAGGTTTGACTTCTGCCTGCTGCAGTTAAGGCAATTGTTCCTAATAAAGAAGGTCCTTAAAAGAAGTTTGTGAGACGAGTACTGTATTTCTAAAGGCAAAAATGTGGAACCTCCATGGGCTGGTTCTTCCTGGCAACACCTGCCCTTCCATATCCCTGGGCTTGCCTGAAAGATCCTGCCTCCCAGTCTAGAGCCTGCCAGTGTTGAGCTGCCCTCTGACGGACACACTTCAAGGAAGCTCGTGGTGTCCTGATGTGTGGATAATGGTAATGAAGGGAGCTCTGCCAAGACCTCTGGGATTTATGATTTTTTTTTTCAAGACAGGATTTTTTCGGTGTAATAGCTCTAACTCACTCTGTAGACCAGACTGGCCTTGAACTCACAGAGATCCACCTGCCTCTGCCTCCTGAACACTGGTGTTAAAGATATATGCCACCATCACCTGATTTATATCTCTATACAGAGCCTTTTCCTGCCTTATACACAGTCACCCAAAGGTACTGCACTTTGAGTCGTGGCTGCCATTTTGACATCTGGAAGAAAAATAAGAGAATCACAGAGAAACTATCACTGCCACAGAGAACTTACCCTCTGTGACCTGCAGACAAATGCATCCTGGGTTATGTACAAAGATGCAGGAAATCTATTAGATGAGGATAGAAGAAGTAAAGCAACAAGGCAAGATCAAACAGATCATGCTCATAATTCACCCAATACCCGTAGCATACATAGACAACTAACCAAAACAAGGCAGAAAATGTGGGTCCTGGTTCTAGAAGAATTTGTGACTTAGAATAAAGAGCTTTGCTTTATCATGAAAAGCATTGTGGGGAAACTGTGAAGGCATTTGACCATGGTATGGCCCTTATCAAGAGCACCATAAAAAGGAGTCAGTAGAGGGGCAGAGGTATAGATGAAAGACAGAAGGGGAGAGACCTTGCAGAACTTTGGTTAGAGATAATATAACCAGGGATCTTAAAGGTTGGCAGCATGTTATAGTCCCTTGGGGAGATTTATAATTTTAGAGTCTTGATTTATTCCTTAAGTTGCTGGTTTAGTTGGTCTGGAAGGGTGACTTTAAATGTGCTTGGTTGGGTTTGGTTTGGTTTTTGAGCTCACCATATCAATCATCTAACTCGTCGCCACCATTGTGTGCCCTTAGTACTGAAAAGGCACCACTGGCAGACTGGGAGAAATTGAACCATGTGAGAGGTATGTGTGCCTGCTGATAGGATGCGGGGAGCAGTGGCAAGGCCAGAGACGGGGATTGTCTCCTTCCAGGCAGGTGACAGGAGGACAGTACTGTCATTCAAAGAAATAGAGATGTCACAAGGATAAGCATGTTTAAGAAAGAAAAGTTTAGTTTCAGAAGTCTGGACTGGAAATCCAGGTAAACATTTGGAATGAGCAGGATTTTAGCCAGATATGATGGTGCATAACTGTAATTCCAGCCTTCAGGAGGCATGGGAAGGCAGAGCTCTATAAGTTCTAGGCCAGTCAGGTATACATAGTGAAACTCTGCCCCCCCCCAAAAAAAGTTCTCATACAAATTTGGGGGCTGGAGAGATGAAGAGGTGGTTCAGCAGTTATTTTTACATCACCTAAATTGGGGGATCATTAATATCTGAATGATGTTGGCTGAGCTCAGAAAAGAAAGAAGGAAATATGGAAAGAAGGATGAAGGGAGGAAGGGAGGGAGGGAGGGAGGGAGAGAGAGAGAGAGAGAGAGAGAGAGAGAGAGAGAGAGAGAGAGAGAGAGAGAGAGAGAGAGAAGAAAAACCAACATAAAATTCCCGAGCCTGCTAGTTTGTGTAACAGTACATGTCATAACTTTTAAAATGAACAAGAAATAATATTATTGTGTAGATTTCATTTAGTGACATTTGTGTCAGCTCATTACTTAAAATGAATTTTAACTAAGAAGCATAACACTGATCCAGCTAGTACTATCAAGGCCAATGGCACGTCGCTGACATTCACATAGACCCAAGATAGTTTTAAAGTTCCTCTTGGCCCATACAACCTTCTACAGCAGTGTGATTTTATGGAGGTAAAATGAGCTTGATTCTGAGAATTGTTTGAAAATTGCTTCTGTTATTTTTCTTTCTCTCAGCACACCAATAGAATATGTATAAAATATGACATGCCTTGACTTGAGTGTGGAACGTTCCCCAACAGGTTTCTGGGTTTGAGCACTTAATCCCTACCTGGTGGCAACATTTAGGGAAGCTGCAGAAAATTTTGCACAGGAAGATGACAGGTGTAGAACCACAGGGCCTTAGAACCAGGGCTTATGGGTTAGAACCTGACTAGGTTCCAGCTGAGCCTGTCTTCTTCCTGGTTGGCATCATGCAACAAGCAGCTGTCACATACTCTCAGTACCACAGAGCCAGCTGCCACCAGGCCTTTGTTGCAATGCTGGACTGTAGACCCTTAAACTGTGAGCCAAAACAAATACTCTCTGAAGCAGCCATTTGCCAAGTACTTGGTCACAACAGTGAGTGCATAACTATTTTATGAAGTTTGTGGGATAATGGAAAACCATCATCACATTTGTGACAAATCAAGTTTCAGACCAGTCCTGTTGGGATCGAAGGAGAAACTGCTGATGTTTTCAAGTAGTTTCATACTTGAATTTTAACATGAAATCAAATATGTCTAACTTTGAAGGGAAGGTCCAAGGAGAACCAACCCCTGGCCTCTTTTTTACTGTTTGATAGTAATTGCTTCACTGTAAAATGTTCACAAACATGAGCTTCTTAAGGAAGAGTTTAAAATTAGGTTTCTCTCTGGGATAAATGTACATTTGCTAAAAATCAGCTGCCCATCATCCAAGCTACAAAGAGCATAGCGAAAGCCGGGCTTATTTCCCTTTAGTTCTCAAATGAAGTTGGTTTCGATAATGGTTATATTGCTGAGAAACCTGTAACGATATTCACGAGTTCCTCGGAGTCCCCTCATGTTAATTCATGACCTCAGAGATCCATCCTACTCCACGGTGAATCATAACTGCAGTGTGTTCACTACTGTCTAACTACCAGCTTCTTTTTACTTTTAAATATATACCTTCTCATACCGTGGAATAATTTCAGCCACTAAAATTAACAAAAAACTGGACTAAAGTTGAATGGTTAGGCCTAGAAGATGGATTGGAGATAATTTTTAGAGTTTTAATTTTCTGTGCCCATAATTATATGAAAGATATTGTGATAAAAATGTTATCAGGCGTGAGAAAACCGGCTCCATTGTTAAGATGCTAAGAACACACTGCTCCCCCAGAGGACCTGAGTGTGCTTCCCAGCACCCAGTTCAGGGGACTCTCAATTGCCTGTAACTCCAGTTGCAGGAAATAGGACACCTCTGGCCCCTGTGAGCAGGTAAAACACACACACACACACACACACACACACACACACACACACATACACACACACACAATTTAAGATAAATCTTTATCAGATTTAAATATTTAAAATTTAAATATTTAAAATATTATCAGAAAACTCATTAATAACAAAATGGCATATCCAATTCTTACTTGTAATATAGAATCATGGGTAGTACAGAGGACCATTATCAAATCCACAGAAGATAGAAAAGGGACTCAATCCCTAAGGAAGCTTTGGTGTCGTCTATGAAAAAGGGCATATAGAAATGTTGAAGGTAAATTTTCTTAGAGGAGAGTGTCACAGAACAGAACCCGAATAATACTGTGCTAAGGTTCTTAATACGCTGGCGTCCCCTGATTCAATGGTCCATTGGGGGAGACTTAGGAAGGAAAAGGTCAAAAAGGGCCAGACTGGAAGGGAGATAGAGTGGGAGAGGGAAGGGCCATACTTAGTTTTTGGTCAGTGACTGAGTCAGACACCTCAGCCTTCATTGTGGAAGGGCTTCCCTGAGGGAGTCTACACTAACTGGGAGAGTCCTGTAATAAAAGTAACCTTTGTTGGCTGCTGTAGAGAAGCTTTGAGTGCACAGTTAAAAGGGATTACAGTAGTCATGAGGGAATGCTTGATGGTGTGCTTAATGCTGGGCTCCCTGAGGGGCCAGGCACTTTGTGGAGACAGGGACTTGTTGCTGTCTATGTCTTGCCACATTGTAGGCACTAAAATTTACCCACTGAATGGCAATTTGGCCAGAATGAGATTAGTATCGTGTAAGAATGGCTGTCTAGTTACTCAAGTTGCTAGATAAAGCATTCAAAAACCACTATACATACTAGGTATAGTGTTGGATATCAATATTATGGGTTTTCTTTGAGTTTAACATAAATTTATATATACTAATCACTTAAATTATTGATGGTATTTTTGACATTTCAGTGGCTCTTGCACCTGTATCGTCTCACTGAATCCTCACAGTAAACATGTGAGTTGTCCTCAATTTCTTTTAGTAGATGAAGGCCATCTTGACTTCTACCAGTTAAATATATATATTTTGGTTTTTCGAGACAGGGTTTCTCTGTGTAGCCCTGGCTGTCCTGGAACTCACTTTGTAGACCAGCCTGGCCTCTAACTCAGAAATCCTCCTGCCTCTGCCCCCAAGTGCTGGGATTAAAGGCATGTGCCACCACCGCCCAGCTTGACTTATAGGTTCTTTTTCCCTGCCTAGATCTGCCTTATCCCAAAAGCCCATGTGCCAAGTGTGGTGTTGAACTCACATCCCTTGGATTTGCAGTGGTTACGATGTACTGTTAAAGATTTCCTATTTATTCATTTATTTGGGAAACTGTTGCTGAGTACCTACTATTTGTCAGGAATTGTGATTTTGAAGATTAAGATAAGACTTTTCTGGAAACTCACAAACTGTAAGAGAAAGCCTACAGCTTTAAGGAAATGATTGAAATAGTTCAGTAGACCCACCATGGAAGCCACAGGAAGGTGCTCCATTCTAATAGGAGGTCAGGAGAGGGTTCCCAGCCAAATGACCCTGTAAACAGACTGGAAGAGTGAGTAGGATTCAGGCATGCAAATTATGGTGGGGAAAGGTCATTGTTATGTTTTAGATCCTAAATGTACCTAAAGGTTTCTTTTATAACTGGCCTGGTTACCAGCCAGTGGAGATGTCAGGAAGTGGTGGGACTTCCAGGAAACAGGACGTCATAGAAGGAAGTTAGATCATTGGGATCATGTTCTTTAGTCATCCCTGTCTTTCTCTCTTTTGCTTACAAACCACCACAAGGCTAGCATCTTCCTCAGCCACATATATCAACCATAATCTACCGTGTTGTCATAGGCCCAAAAGCAACAGGACCATAAGATCACAAACTGAAACTGTGAGCTGACTGAAATAAAGCTTTCTCCGTTTACATCAATTTTCTCAGGCCTGTTCTTGCAGCAATAGAAAGCTAACGTTAATAAAGGCAACCAGGAAAAACAGATAATTCATGGGCAGAAAATATGTGGCATAGATGGACTAGATGATTTAGAGTGGGGAGGAGGAAGGGAGAAACCAAAGAGTAGCCTAGGAAGAAGGTTTCCAGTGTGCTCAGAAGGCCTTCAGTCTGAGCTTCTAGAACATGAGAAATTAAAACACTTGATCCTGATTCAGGTCCACTGATCTGGAAGCTTCCAGATGGGCCTAGCAATGGGTGTTTTGATGAACCCTTGTCAGAAAACCCAACTGAAAACATTGGGTCTAGGTCACAAGAGTCCGTTGAAAGGCTCTACACCTAAAGTGCTTCTCTTGATAATGCTACATCATTAGAGAAAATTATTGTAGATTTTCAGGGGTGGGGGGTAGGGATTTTCATAAAGACAATTTCAGAAATGTTCCAACTAGATTTTTACTCCTCTGTGTTTGTTTTTGAAAGTAGCAGTGTGGCAACTTTTATAAATTATAGCAGAATAAATTATTTCTAGTCCTCTACTTGTGACCTGCACAGGACCTGAAAATGCTGTCTGATTGTGAGACATTATGGAAGAGAATGAATTTGTAAGTTGCATAAATGGTCGAATGGTTTTATTGCTCTTTATATGACAAGTTTGTGGAAAATGGCAAATGATACTTTTAGTTTATATTCGGCTATAACAACAACTGATTATTTCTAAAGATTAAATTACTGTGTAGCAAAATGAAATGGGCTGTGTGGTCACTTCCTCATGGGGACATCTTCTAGTGGCAATTTTTAAATGTGTGAGCTCAGCTAATTGAAGACAGGAGAGTAGATTTATTTCTACAAGATCTGTGGAGCAGTGTCTGGTGCTTTGCAACTCTGGCTGTGCAGAGGAATCCATCTGAGCATCTTCAGTTGGGATTCTGGCTCTAAAGGATGACCCAATGTGTAAACAACAGTAAAAAAGCAAACATCTCTACCTTTGTAGGTTGCCAAGGAACATGAACAAATGGCAAAGGAACAAAAGACAGGTGGACAAAAATGTTGATAAAACCCTAGGTTCTTAAACAGAAGGTTGGTTATCAAGGCTAATTATGGTGCACATATGTGTGTGTGTACACAGACACAGTCCTCCATGATTTTTACCAGTTGTCTCCATCTCAAGTTCCCAACATTAAAAGAACACTTCTACTAGCTGACATAACCCAATAATCACATTTTAAGAATTTAGATGTGCTGGTTTGAATAGGAATGGTTCCCATAGACTCGTGTGTGTGAAGGCTTGGTCCACAGGGAATGGCACTATTAGGAGTTGTGGCCTTGTTGGAGTAGGTGTGGCCTTGTTGGAGGAAGTGTGTCATTGTAGGGGTGGGCTTTGGGGTTTCCTATGCTCAAGTTACATCTAATGTGGCACAGTCTTCAGCTGCCTCAGGATCAAGATGTAGAACTCTTGGTTCCTCCAGCACCATGCTTCCTGCCACAATGATAATAAACCAAACCTCCAAAACTGTAAGTCAACCCCAATTAAATGTCTTCCTTTATGAGAGTTGCCATAGTCACAGTGTCTCTTCACAGCAATGGACACCCTAAGACAATTACCTTCACTGTTAAGCCCAGTGAACACAATGAGTATCTCCCAAACTTTGACCAATTTTCTCTCACTGCCTTTACAAACATGTTCCTGATATGTCCTGGCTCTACAGTTTTGTTGAATACTTGGAACATTTCTTTATGTTTGTGTCCTAAGTTAACTTGATATTGACACTATATAGGGAAAGCTAGAACTTACTAAAAGATAGTAAACCCACATTTAATGCATATTAAAAATGACTGTATTACTAAGGGAAAAAAATACTTCCTCTGCAAGGTACTTTAAAGTTACCCTTCTTTATATCAGTAGCCTTGTCATAGCATTCAGAGAAAAGTTTATGATAATGATTCTTTTAAAAAGATTTTACTTTTTATTTATGTATATGTGCTTATAGCTATGTGAGTTTGTGGAGGTGCCCATAGGGGCCAGAATAGGGTGTCAGGTCCCTTGGAGCTGGAGTTATAGGCAGTGTGAGCCACCCAGTATAGATAGAAATTGAACTCAGGTCCTCATGATAGTGCAGCAAGCCCTCTCAGCCATTGATGCATCTCTCTTGCCCCTGTAATATGATTTTCATGGTGATGTAATATGGTATGAGTTCTGAAAGTGTGGGCCATGGACCAAGGGCACTGCCGTCCCATGGGAACTTGTTAAAAAGGCCAGTTCTCAGGCCCACTCCAAGTTGGATCAGAAACTCTGTGGAAGGGGCCCGACAATGATGGGCCATCAAGTCCTTCAGACAATTCTGAAGCATGCAAAAATGTGAGAACAACTGAGTTAAGGGATGAACTTTAAAAGAGAAATTCAGAGCTTGAATGCCAGACAAAGGACCCATTGGTTCCTCACATTTTTACCATCTCATAGAGACCCAGGACCTACTGGCCCACAGTGGAAGGCCCTTCTTTTTTCTTCCCTCTTAAAAGGCAAGCATGAGTGAAAAGGTCAATACAGACCCAGTGCAGCTTGGGTTTGAGTGCTAGTCACTGTCCTAAGTTGTCTAGGGAAACCAGCTGCCAGCATGTATCTACTCTTGCTTTGAGAAGTAGCCACCATTGTTACGGAATACTAAGAAATTCCAGTACAGCACCATTCACAAAGAAAAGGGAAGGACTGTCCGTTCCCAGCTGACTCATTATCTAGACCCTTCCAGAGCCACCTTCATGAACTCTTGCTCAGTGGGATATACCAGAAGCATGCCTCTGGAATGTTTTGGGGAAACTCCAGACTTTGGGCATCTGCATAGATTTTTCCTGAGATGGTATGTCCAGACTGCCACAGTCTGCACAGCTTTGGTGTTGAAATGACTGGGGTGATGAGGGAATGAATAATGGACGGACAGACAGACAGACAGACAGACAGACAGAGAAACTAGGATCTGTGAGCCAAGCACTTTGATGGAGTTGCACCAGCAGCATCCAGGAAATTCAGCAGGCTATTTTACAGATCTGAATGGTGGAGGTGTGTTTGTGGTAAGCAGATGAACAAGGAGGCAGGTTTAGCTAATACATCTCTACAGGGAAACTGTCTCAGCACTAGAGTTATCTGGGAGGAGGAAGCTATCATTTTATAATTTCTGGATACTTTCAATATTTGTACTTGGACCAGGAGAAGGCCTTGCCATGCCCATGGAGCTGAACATGGATGCCTTGCCTTGACCTCACCATGACCATGTCAACAACACACACTGACTTAGGACTTATTTCTTCCCCACACAGACTGTTAAATAGTTTCTTCACTGATGTAATTTCAAAGATTTATCCCCAATTTCCCCTGTGTTTTCTCTTGTCTTTTCCGTTGAGATGGTGTGCCAGAGTTATTCAGTGAGTATTTAGGATGAGAACGTTTTAGAAAGAGGAAGAATTAGGAGAGTAGTTAATCCTACTACTCCTTTTAAATTAAAAATCTGAGGTTTGGATAAGCTAAGTGACTTGTCCAATTTGGACATATAGGGGCAGACAGAATGAAAATCCATGCCTTGATTTTCAATGAGGCATTATTGGAGAGATGGTCTAGTGGCTAAGAATGCTAGCTGCTCTTCCAGAGGAACTACATTCAGTTCCCAGCACCTGCATGGTGGCTTACAACCCTATAACTCCAGTTCCAGAAGCTATAATACCCTCTTCTGGCCTCACCACTCACAGACACACATGCAGACAAAACATCCATTCATATAAATTAATAAATAAGTTTTAAATTAAATTAAATAAGAATCTACTGTGTGGTTACATTTTCAAACATGTATCATACATCCTCCACAAACATACACCTCACCCACACACAGAAGCACATTTATGAGAGGCTTCTTTAAATTTACCATAAAGCTCCATGTTCTAGAAGAATTTACTAAGTATTTATACTGCCCATGGAGCAAAGTTATTTATAAGTAACTTCTACAGAGGACTTACTTGACTGGTCAGGATGATTTTTCTTCTGAATTACATCCTAATATGTATAGCTTTCTTACTCCCAGCTTATTCCACTTGGAGCTATGCCCAGCACAATTTATGTCTATGAACTGCTGAACATTTAAGCAAATTAAGTGTCCAAAAAAATCAAACACAAATTGTATCTTGGTGATTTATACCTTCATAAAGCAAAACACATACAGTGCGCAGAGCTAAGACCAGATTTATAGCTCTGTTGGTTAGGGAAAATGAATGACTACCTCTTAGAGTACATGTCAAGAACTCACTCTCTCTCTCTTTCTCTCTCTCTCTCTCTCTCTCTCTCTCTCTCTCTCTCTCTCTCTCGTGTGTGTGTGTGTGTGTGTGTGTGTGTGTGTGTGTGTTTGTAATCATTAGCCATGGGGGTTCTCTGCCCCAAGATATTTATCTTACAAATTATCTTCAATGTTAATATGCAAAGTGAGCCAAGAATAGGAAAGACATACAGGAAATCTGGATAGAGATTTAGGAGCTAGTTAGCTTTCATATGAACTAAAAATGTAGGCACCTGAATAGTCCAGAATCTCCTACCTCTAACTGAACACTTTCAGGTCATGCCACCTTCTTTTGTTAGTACGGGCTGAGAAATTTCACTTAAACACAGAAATTGTGGGGAAGAAAGTCGCATCTTAGCATTGGAAATGTAAGCTGCAGACTGAGTTGACTCAGATTTCTGCTATGATATTTCCAGTACCAGTAGACCTTATGGTAAAATGATAACAGCATGGGGTAATGATCAACCATGTATGTGATAGAGTAAGAGAAACAAGCTGAACCCTAATTCTGCTATGTGTGACAGTGAGCGTCGTGTCCTTATCTGTAAATGAGGATTAGCTGTATTTACTTCCCAAAGGTATCATTTGGATTAGTGAGATAACGTTTGCATAGTTAGTATCTCCACGCTGCCCTCTTGATACAGGACTGAACTTAGTGATTCACTTCTGATGTATAAACAATGACAAAGACAATTGGTGTCACTTCCAAGATTATGCTACAAAAATCTCTGACTCTGTCTTTCTTACTCTAATTGCTTGCTTTGTTGAAAGTCATCTTATGTGTTATGAGCCCTGTGGCTAAAGAATTGAGAAAGTCTTCTAGCCAGCAACAAGAAATTGAGGCCATTGGTGACCAGTCCAGGAAGAACCAATTTCACCAAGACCACATGTCTGAGTTTGGATGTCTCTTTCCTTCACTGAGCTTTAAGATAGTAGTAATGGAGGTCTTAGTTTTAGCTGTAGGAGAGCATCCAGCCAAAGGATTCAGCAAATCAGGCCAAGATGCCTATTACAGAAACTGTGAGCTAATAAATATTTTATTTTAAGCTGCTAAATTTGGGGTCATTTGATTACACAGCTATAGACAGCAAACATGGGTTATAAAGTGCTCATCACAGAACATTCTTTATAAATAATGGCCACTGTAGTGATTGAGAATGGCTTTGGGCAAATGAAGATTACTCAGTGATAACTCACTTGATTTCTATGTAGGCTTCCAAATAAAGATTTTAGAACACATAGAAACTTCAGGTGTTTGATAACTTATAAACAAAGTCTTCGGTGGTTTGAGAAAATTGTCTCCATAGGCTCCTATAATTGAATACTGTTCACCAATTAGGGGAACTATTTGGGAAACATTAGACGGTGTGACCTTGTCGGAGGAGGTGTGTCACTGAGGTGGGCTTTGGGGTTTCAAAAGCCCATACCATTCCCAGTTAGCCCTCTCATCCTTACAGTTGTGTCTCAGGATGTGAGCTCTTAGCTACTGCTTCAGCATTATGCCTGCCTGCCAACATGCCCCCTACCATGACAGTCACAGACAAATCCTCTGAAACTGTAAGCCTCAATAAACTCTTCTATAAATTGACTTGGTGATAGTGTCTTATCATAGCAATAAAACTGTAAATAAAAGTGTCCTAGGCTAAAATAATGAACATAATGCTTTCCTCTTGAGCTGAGAGGAAATTATTATATTGCAACATGTCCCAATCCTGAAGTGCCCTGGGTAAATCTATTCTTACTGTCGAATTCAGACATTTATACTGCAATTCCCTATGCCTAAAATTTTTGGTAGCTGCCAAAGAGTCAATCTTGTAGAACCTGCTTAATTTAAAAAAAAAAAAGGCCTTCAAGTCCTTCAATGTGCTTTTTTGAATACTAGACAAAGATATTTCAATCCAAGATAAATTTATTTTATGCTATGCAATTAATTTTAAATTTTTAAATTATATTTTTATTTGTATGTAAGTGCATGTGTACCATGTGTATACACATGCAAACCCCAGTGTGTATGTGGAAGGCAGAGGTCAACTTAGGGGAGTCAGATCTCTCTCTCTCTCTCTCAGGTTACTAGGGATCAAAGTCAGGTCGCTAGGCACAATAGCAAGCTGTTTACCCACGGAACCATTTCACTGGCTCTCAAGTGAAATTTACCCTGAAAAGAAGAATAGCAAGATAGATACATGGCAATGAACTGACCTTAAAGGATGTTAACTGAGGCCCTATTTAGAAGCATGATCAAACAAAAGTGAGACTACCTAAATGTCTAGCTACAAGAGACTAACTCTGTATGCACTAAGAACTATGCTGCTATTAGATGTGTTTTATAGAAATATTGTCAATCTGGGAAAAGACCAAAAGCATTATGTAAAAAAGCTGAACATCAACAAACACAATGGTAAGATCTAAACTTTGAAGAAAAAGTGTGTGATTATGTGGTGCTTTTATTTCTGATACGACAGGATTTTGTGTCTCCCTCTGAGTGGTCAGAGCTTGACCTGCTATCCTTACCTGATCATCAGACAACAGAGTAGCTAAGGGTTTAGGAAGAAATGAAACTCAAACACATATTTTGATCTCAAGAAGGGCTAACCCTAAAGGAATTTAAACTTTCACCAAGTGACTTCACGATTTTTTAATAGAGTCTTGTCTTATATAATCCTTTCATAGAAAAGGCAGTACGTTTTCGTTTCCTTTCCCACAGGAAAGCCCAAGGCCCACCTGAATCAAGAGGAGACTTCAGCATTCTGAAGTGAAGTCCACAGATGTGCATGCTCTGTTTATTTATTTTTCCCAATGAGGCAAGCAGGAGCCAGCGCTATGTATTTCAACAGAAGGAAGGATTGACCACTTCCCCGTGGTAAACACTTAACCAAGTAAGTGATTGAGGGAGGCAAGGGCTCTCTATCCTTAACAATCTTGTAGAAAGCCTGTGTGTCTGAATTATAAAGCTTGTACATGATATGTAAAATATATAAACCCCACAAGTGCTGTGCACTTCACTCTCTGCATATTTGGGCCACTTTCTTTCCCAAAACTTAGTGTGAAGTCAGGGGGTACAGATTATTGCATTTTAATTTGGGGTGTGTGTGTGTGTGTGTGTGTGGTGTGTGATGTGCCATGGCGCATTGTAGAGATCAGAAGACAACGTGTAGGAATTAGTCCTCTCCTTCCACCGTGAGAGTTTCCGGGTTCAAATTTGGGTCATCAGGTTTGGTGGTAAACTCCTTCATTCCCTGATAAATATCACTGGCCCAGAGGGTATAAATTAATGCTAGGATCACAAAAGAAAAACGTAGCTAGAATTAAAATGTTATAAATGGCTTAAATAATGTAATCCAAAAGCAAATGCAAGTGATTTAGTTTAACCACAGTTTGGGACCTACACCACTGCTCTATTAGTATAGGTAATTGAAAATTGACTCTGTAATCAATCCCCATTTCTTTGATTTAATTCAGGTGCACTTCTCAGCAGGGGCAGGGGAATGGACTCTGTGGCCTTATGAAAGCCCATGTGGCCTAAAGGACTTTTGTTTACAACTTTAAAGAAAAACAATAGATTGTTGAAAATTATTCAAGGCAAAACAGTTAAATTCCCCCTTTGATACCAAGGTACTTTCATTAAAATTTAAATAAACTTTTTTATTTAATCAGTATGACATCTGTATTCATGTTCCTTTGGTCATCTTGAGATCTTTAGAAAAACTAGAAAAATAATATAGCTTCCTCTTTTTCTAATGTCTAGGTCACCACGATTGTGGCACACTGATGTTCAACCCAGTCATTTATCACCACGGTACTGATTCCATATCGTCTCTAACTCATCATGGACCTAATCTTCCCATGGAAGATCCCAGCTGAGTGACAGGCACTACCAGATACCCATAGCTAAGGGGGACACAGGATCCATCCTTCCCAGCCCAATCCCCCCTGTGTATCACCTCTGTGAATTACTGTATCACCATGTTAGCTGAAACTACCTCCTAAATATCTATTTGGCATTGCCGAATTCTTCCATGCCTTCTTCCACAGCCCCCTAACGTGTTTCCTGCTTCTGTCTCCTCCCCCACCTCATCTAGGCTTTTTCAGGGAAGTTAGACTATAAGGAAATTTAACGATGATACTTTTTGGTTTATAGCTCGTCAATGAAAGACCACAGAGTGTGTGGTTCTTCTTAGAGAAATTGAATGTAGATTAGTTGATGCTTTGTCAAATAAACTGTTCAAACTGTCTTTGTCTCTTGACTGCATTCACTCCTTCAAGATGACAAGAAAAGGCCCACCCACAGTGACATCCCAGGACCACCAGCAGCAGCCCCTTCAAAATTGTTAAAATTGTAAATTATTGGGCCTCACCCGTACCTCATCAGAAACCCTTAGTAATCTGTTTTAAACCTTTATCCATGAAGATTCAAGAACCACTGACCTAAGCAAATCTATTTTAATAAACTTGACTTTTCTCAGTCCCAACATGGGGTATAGCAAACAATCCTAGTGGGTTTCCATGGCTGCTGTCAAGCCAAGCTAATTCTCTAAAGCTCTGGGGTCTCTGCTCTTGCACTGACTTTCAGGTAGTGTTGTAAAGCAGCGTAGAGTCTTGAGTGTATCTCACACCAAGCTTGTTTGCTCTAACCATGTCCACAGCGGTGGCAAACAATCTGCATATGAGAAATTCATAAGTTCATAAACTCAATATAATCTATCTTATCCATAGTGCAAATTCACCTTCACCATCTCACCATCTGCACACCTTTAAGTTCTTCCCCAGAAACATTCCACAGAGGATGGGACTGGTTTGATCTCCCTGCTCCATCCCTCGATTTTGCTGTAGTTGTCCCTGGTCTTTCTCAGGGTGCCATTGGCAAGGAGGCTTGTGAGAGGCACGTCCAGCCAGGCAGGGCCGTAGCATGAGCCTCTGCTGGGCTTTGCTCCATTTGAGCAAACTACAAGAGTTCCTGGTTGTGATAGCAAAATGGGCATCTTGGTATGCTTTGGTCTCTTCTACCTATAGATAGTTGTACACTTAAAGCTGCAAAGCCAAAAAATGATTGCTGAAACAAAGCTTGTTCTTTTCCGCCCTGCTCACCATGATGGCATCTTTTGGAACTAACCAGACTTGGAAAGATGCTATGACTGGACATCCTATGGATTTCTATTCACATTATTCTTGCTGCAATTCTTTCGACCATTGTGCTCGCTATCCTGACCAGCTCTTGGTCTTTTCCACACTCCCTCAATCCCAATCTCTACTTTCCGATTACTCCCCTATGTTGTTTTCTTCATTCATTTAGCAGGTGAGTGGCTCTTGTCTGCTTATGGACTGTGCTGTTTTCTTCTTTATTCTGACAAGAGGGATGAGGGTGGAAGGTGTGCTGCCAAGGATTGTGAGGAAGATGGCCCAAAAAGATCCATCAATGTCTATCTGCTTGGCTTTGTGATAATAAACCATATTGGCTTCATTGCACTGAAAATGACTGGTCACACAGCCCGGTAGCTGCAAAAAGTCAAGACTGCAGCCTGTGGCAACAAAAAGGTCAACATGTTTGTCTGGTGCCTCTAAGTCATATGCAATGGTGGTTCAGAGAGGCCAATGATGAACTAGAATATATCTCTCAAATTTTAAGGCATTTTATTTTATTCTAGAGCCTCTAAGCAAGCTGACCTTAGACAAAACCTTTCAGAACAAGTCTGGGTAGTGTGTCCCCAACTTTAGGACCTCCTTTCTTATCTACCACCTCAGACCTCACACTTTGGGAGGTGCCTATCTTTCAGGGTATAATTGATAAATCTGAATCTGTTCTAAGTGGTTTACATAATTCTGTTTAATTCCAACAGGACCACCATAGAATGATCATTATGACTCACATTTAAAGAGGATGAGGGGGAGGCTCAAAAGGCTGGGCCTCAATAGACAAGGTGGGGGTTACAACAAAAAACAGACCTGGAATTGAATTTGAATCCATAATTCTAATTCAACATTCTAGTACACTCTACTATGTAAGTAATGACTTTTTGTGACGTTTTAATGAGCATCAAACTGAAACAAATTAGGCAGAAACAACCCAAGTTTATCTCATCAGATGAGTAGATAAATAAACTGTGATACACACTTGCATTGAAATATTATTTAGCAAAAAATAAAATTATGATTATGCTACAAACATAGTTTGAAGGCTGGGAATATTATGCTGAGTAAAGGAAAAATTCAATATATTTTTTTATTTATGTGAAATATCTGCATTAGGCATATTTATGGAGACAGAAAGGTCATTCAAAGTTCAGATGTGTCTTCAGAACTATGCACACATAAAACAAAAACAAAAATATAGGGGGTAATATCAAAGAAGGAAAGAAGGAAGGAAGGAAGGAAGGAAGGAAGGGCTCTGGCTTATCATTTAGTAATTAGCAGTATACAGTTTCTTTTTGGGGTAATGAGGAAGTTTCATGAATAGATACTGATAATAATTTAATAACATTGAACAAATTGCTGAATTACATTCTTAAGATGGCTAAAGGACAGATTTTATGTGTTACAAACTTACTACAGTAAAATAAAAACAAAGAAACTAGGTTTAGGGTATAATTTAGATAATCTCATATGCACCTAAGATTTCAGCTTATCTGTTTATATGAGGTTATTTTTCATTTTGTGTGAAGTTTTTGAAATAAACTATAGACATCATATTAATGTTATATTAATTGTTCTTCAAGCACTCAGCCCAGTATATGAAACAATGACCTTTCACAAGCATACACTTGATTATCACAGAACAAACACTGGCCTCCAAGTTACACACCCTCCAATACCCCAAGAGAAACAAATAGCCCTAGTAGTCTCTCCAGAGTCTGGGACTCGCATTAACGAATGGCTCCTGGGCCCTTTCCCCAGGTTGCAGAAACAGAGCTGAAGCCAAAACCACTACTGCGCATGCCCACTACACCCCATCTCCGGGAGGAGATAAGGGCCCGCCCTGAGGGCTGGCAAGATTGCTCAGTGCGCCTGTCACCATGCCTGAGGACCTGCATTCCACCTCTGGACCTCATTCCTACAACCTGACCTCTAACCTCCACATATGTGACTTGACACACATTCTTACACCCCGATTCCCACCACTATGCAAAATTTAAATGTAACAAGAAAAACGACGCACATATCTTTAAAAGGCCTGGGAGAGAGAACCGACCGTGAAAAGTACAAATGAAGACAACCATGAGAAGCTGAAAGACAGAGCATAGCACCTGTAAGTCAGGAAAACCGAGTGGAGAGGGTCCTGGAGAAGACCCCCCAGTGGACGCGCAGGTTCTAGCTCATCTGTCTGTAGCAGAGAAGAAGGCCAGGGTACTACGCCAAGTTCAGCTCCCGGTGAGCTTTCCTTTAACAGGTATAGCTATGGAATCCACCTACCGTAAGAGATCCTCCCCAGAACTACAGCACACTTTCACGCCCACCAAGAAATCAGCCAGCTCTAGGTTGTTTTTGGTTTTAATTGTTTTAGGCAGTAAACACTCTAGCCCAGGCTGCCCTCAAACACAGGGCAGTCTTCCGGTTCTACTCTGCCAATTACTGGGACTACAGAGGCGAACTACCACACCTAGGTCTCTGCCATCTTTCATACCTAATTGGCAAGCCCTGCATCTGCCCTCTACCCACACCACCTCGTCAACTCTCACAGCTGTACTGTGGGAAGGGGGGTAAACCACAGAGAAATGCAGAGGAAAATGATATTTAAAACCTATATTACACCAACACAGTTTTTAAAACTTGTTTTTTAAGACAAAAGGGGGAAATGGGGCAGAGAGATTTTACTGCAAAAAAAAAAAGTGTTCCATTTAGAAATGTCTATAGATTTAAAACCAATTAGTGACTCTCAGTTAAGCTCTGTGTTAATCCCAGTCAGGACCGAGATTCCTGCCAGGATGCATGGGATATAGGTGGCTCCGTTCTACCCACTTCCTGTATTTTCATTAGGATTCTGCTTGTCCCCTAAGACAGAACCCGGTCCTGCTTTGTTGTTAACTGGAAGCAACGATCCCACTTCTCACTATTGCTAAGGTGACAATGTCAAATGCCAAAACATGAATAAACACTAATTTTTATAACTTACAAGGATAATAAGTAAGAAAAGGCACATTTGTCTGAAAACAGGGGAGAGTAAGTGTTCAAAATAGCACACCCATAGAGTCTTCTGAAAACTCGGCAGGCAGGGCTGTCCGAGATGTGTTTTTTTCCCCCTACATTTAAATGTAAACAGGCAAGGCTGGTGCTTCCAAGAAGCCTTTCCTTTTAAAGCACGCCTTCCTATTTAAACAGATACAGGTTAGAGATTTCAAGGCAGAGCCCACATAAAACCCCATATTAGGGATGATACCAAACTTAAAGAATGTTGTAAAATGAGAATGGAAAAAATGTACAAAATGAATTCCTGCCCATTTACATGTTTCAGTCAGGCTACTAGATAACCAAGCCTCTGTCTTTGTGTTAACACTGTAGATTAGGTCAAGTTTTTACCCCTCTGAGCTCTTTTCCTGTAAATGACGGGTTTTGATGTGAAACAAGAAACATGTCAAAGCGAGTTGAAAGATGTAGGCATTTTATGCCATGTCACAATGACAGGCCGGTGAATATTTGGGCCATTAGGGGCTTATTAGTGAATAAATGACCAGATGGTTCAGTGATGCACGGAGTCGGACAGAGCTGGATGCTCCTAATCAGCGCTGTCTGTACTCGATGTCAAATCACATGACACAGTAACCCATGGATACCAAGGAAGAGTTACCATTAGCAAGTCAATTTGATATCCGGGTGGTGTAAACAGACCACACTTCAGAACTGTCTCTGTTTGGAGAAAGAAAAAGAGAGAAGAGTTGTAAAAGGCACACACACACACACACACACACACACACACACATGCACGCACACACACTAAACCCTAATTGTTATTTGATAATTACACAAAACATTTCTATCATGCCTTGTCCTTTTTATCACGGAGACAAGTAGGATGCCTGGGTGCACAAGAAGAGATTGGAAAAGATACTGAAACTTGACGGAAAAGGTGATCGAACCCTTAAGGAAACAGCCACAGCAACGACTGTCAAAGCAGGCCACGTGAGAACAAGCTCAGGGCCACGGGCTCGTGGCCCTCTACAATAGCAGGTGAAAGACAAAGCTTGGGCACAGACCATAAACCGTAAACAAACATGTGTTGTTGTCTGCCTTTGCGCACTTGCAGTTCTCTATCCCCTCCCTGTCTCTGGAGACGCTGAAGTGTTAACAGCCACCTTGGATGCTTCCCAGAGGAGTGTAGGAAACCGTGTCTTAAGAGCGCCTGCTTCTTTCCTTTTTCTTCTCATCACTTTCAGTGTTTTCAGATTGACATGAATTCCTTACATTATGAGCATCCCCATACCAGAGAAAACAAGTCCTCTTAAAACTGGAAGAAGAAGTGTGGTAGGCAGAACATCCAGCTGGGGCAGATGTGAGGGCCCAGACTCAACGTGTGGTTCTGGCTCGTCTACAACAAACCCGGTGCCGGGCATTTCTTTACAGGTTAAATCATTTAGCCTTGTTTCAAATTCAGTGATAAGCCAGCCTTGAGAGCATCTTTGAGATCCCCTGGTAAGCGGCCACTCCACAGCTGAAACAGGAGCATCAAGGATAGCTTGGGTAATTCAGTGAGATCCTGTCTCAAAAGAAAAAGTTAACAGAAGGCTGCGAGCATAGCTTAGTAGTAGAGCCCTTGCCTAGCATGCACAGGATGTGGTTTCAATTTCCAGGACCGACAAAATGCCCCCTTTTTTTTTTCTATTAACACAGTGATTTGATGTCACCACACAGTTTGAACGGTTTTGTTAAATGTGCATGTTATAGTCTGGGGAGTATCAGAAAAACTTATAGAGCAGGCAGTTTTCTGTGTATGTTCATTTGGGTGACAATTTAATGTTTCATCTCCCCTAAAAGACTGTTTCTACCTTTAATCACAGTTGTATCCCTGGACTTCATCCCCAGTAAACACTGCTGGGTAAATCAGGTGATGGGTTTCATTAAGATCGTGTGAGATTAAGAAAAGATTCGATGCAATCTTTTTTTTTTTTTCTGAAATACTTGAAGCCTGGTTTCAGAGTTTTGGAATTTAGAATTTTCTTTTTCATTTTTAAAGAGTTATTGGTAATGCTCCCTACAGACTGGATTTTCTCTGATGTCTACAGCAGGATCTGAGAGGTATTGCAGAATCAAGCATGTTATGACCTCACCACAAAATGCTTGTGCCCATTTAAGGATGTTTTCAAGAACCACAAATAACACGTGTGGCTTCAGGTCAGAGTTATCCGAGAGTTATGGGAAGGTTTATGGTTCTCAAAGTTTTCCAGATCATAGAACTGGAGGTGAAAATTATAGATCTATCATTTTTTAAGGATAGAAATTTGAATCCATGGCTCTTGGTGTCAGATTTCTCTCATTCACCCTGTGACGAGTCTAACTGAGCTTTTCTTGATCTCCAGGAATGACAGTACTAACTGACAGGATTGGTTTTAATAGACCAGAAATTATCACCTTATGCTGGAGCCCCAGAGATGTACAAACCACCCTTAGAAGATCCACCACTTACCCTCCACAAATAACACAGATTACTGTACTCAAAAAGTTAAAAATGGGACTGGAGAGATGGCTCAGTGGTTAAGAGCACTGACTGTTCTTCCAGAGGTCCTGAGTTCAATTCCCAGAAACCACATGGTGGCTCACAACCATCTGTAATGGGATCCGATGCCCTCTTCTGGTGTGTCTGAAGACAAGCCAGTGTACTCTATAGTGTACTCAGGTAAATAAAAAAATAAATATCTTTTTTAAAAAGTTAAGAATGGGGATTTATTATTCAGTAGACTTAAAAATACTTATTTGTAATTCACTTGGATCAAGTTGCTAATTCATTTTTAAAAACTATTTTTTTTTATTCACATTAGGGATCTGGCCATCTATTTCTGAAGGGGAGGGTCTTCTCAGTTAGAGAATTAGGTTTTAAAGTTGATTTTTGAAATCCATAAACAGTAAATCTCATAGCATGTTATGATGATGGAAATGAAGGAAACTAGTTGTTTACAAGGCCATGGTTCTACAGATAAATCTAACTTGACCCGCGGGGAGGTTAAACAAAGCTGGCAATGGGAAGATCAGACAGGCACAGCATTCAAACTCCAGTGGTGCTTCAATTTAAACGTGTCTGATAGCCAAGGACTTTATACATGTGCATACACATTCATGCACACCCCCCACGCATACACACATACACACGCACACATGTACCCACACACACACGCACACATGCACACACACACACATGCACACACACACACATACACACACACACACATGCACACACACACACACACACATACACACACACACACACACACATGCACCCACCCACACACACATGCACACACACACACACACACACACACACATACACACATACACATACAACTTTGTTCTTTCTGACAATGCTGTCACAAGGAATTTCTGTGGCAAGGCCAATGCTTCCATTTTCTCAACCTTCAGATGTAACACATGACTCAACAGCCACTACTTACTCTTGTGTCTTGTGCCTGGCATAAAAGGTCCCCATGTCCAATGAAAACCACAGCTTAGTTGTTTGTAGTCTCAGTGCTGAAGGGACTCTAGACAGTCCAGCATGGCAAACACGGTTCTCAGGCCTTGCCCTTCTCTCCCATTCCCTTATGCTGTAAGAGAATGGTTTACTGTTTTTTGTCTCAGTTTACCCATCTGTGAGGTGAGTGTATTGGAAGTCTTTTAGAGTTATTGAAAAATATTATATTTCATTTAAAACTGGACATTATAAGTTGTATGTATAGTGGTACTCTGTAGTACCTTGGTTTTTTTTGATTATATTATTTGTTGTTCAGGTTTTAAATGGTAAATTGATCTACATTATGGGTTCTTTCTCCTGATAAGTTTTACTGTACAGTATCAGCTTTTTCCAACTTGCACACAGGCTAGGTTCCTAAAAATTTATTTAAATTTAAATTATTTACAATCTTAAATACATTTTTTTCAGTAGAGATGATGTTTTAAAAGAAGTTAGGCGCCCTTGCAGACACACAGCAAAGGTTTCCAAATGAGTAACCATGTCCTAAGTGGGAAGTTGAGCCCAATGGTTCAGCCACCAGGATCCACTTACTACTTTGCCAAAGGGAACACTTTGTCTCTCTGTATTTTGAATGTACGTGCTCATACATGTGCAAATGTGTATGCATATGCATGCATGTATATGTATATGCATGTGAAGGCCTGAGGTCAATATTGGGTATCTCCCTCCATCAGTCTCAACCTTAATTTTAGTGGCCAGGCCTTTCACTGAAGATGTAACTTACAAATTCAGCTAGCAAGCCCTAGCTCTCCTCTTTGCTCTGCCTCCCCAGCTCTGATTACAGCCATGTGCCTCCTTATGCAGCTTTTTTTTTTTTCATGAGAGTTAGGGATCTGAACTCAGATCCAGCTTAGATAGAAAGGAGGGGGCTACAGAATACACAGTCTCCAACAAGATCATCAGAAACTTCTGGAACTCCTCGCTATTCACACTACTTTATATTTGTGGACTCATACTGATTGTAAGGGATGTTCTTTAAACCAATTGCTCTTGAGAGCCCAAAGGAATGAGCAAAAGTAGGAATGCCCTTCACTCAAAGGCTAGTAGAAGGGAGGAGAACCAGAAGGTGCGAGTGGGAAATGTGTCTCTGTAAGCAGGAAAGGAAAGTAGGCTGTATGAATCCATGTGGCCCATTGGCACTCTCAGGAAGGATGAAACCTGTTCCCTTTATCAGTAACATAAACATGAAAACTAACTTAACATCTGGTCACCTGAGAGCTCTCGTTGGCGACAATAAGAGTCCACATCTGTAGAAGAGAGGACAAGAGTCTATCTTTGCTATCTTTGC
Source organism: Tokudaia tokunoshimensis (assembly GCA_036184795.1). Classification (NCBI taxonomy): domain Eukaryota; kingdom Metazoa; phylum Chordata; class Mammalia; order Rodentia; family Muridae; genus Tokudaia; species Tokudaia tokunoshimensis. The sequence goes on along the minus strand of BTHU01000004.1, from coordinate 48,406,670 downwards.
TCTTATCCCTGATTGCACACTAGAATCATCTAGGATTTTTTGTTTTTCATTCCAGAGTTCAAGCTATACCTCACATGAAGGTCACTGGAAAAAAAATATTAAGCTATGCAGTTAGTTCCAAAGAGTAACAAGTTGGAAATCCATGTTAAATACTAACCACGTGTAGGGTTGGTATTTAAACTGAAAACAAGATGGTACAACCTCCACAGAGCCCTGGAACATTCCAAACAGAAAGCTCCCAAACAGAAAGTCTTGTGTCCTGTCTTCCTATGTATAATTAAATTCCTGCTTCCCCAAAGAGTCTGGGACAAAATTAGTAAATAGATTGGGTGAAGATCGTTATTTACATTATGATTTTATTAGGCAAGATGGGAAATTAAAAAAAAAAAGCAACGATTGTATTCATTAAAATGGATGACAAAATATCCCAAACATTTTTATTTGTAAACTCAAAGGTCATCTTAGAGATTAATACTGTCTGCTATGTGCCAGGCAGTGTGTAGAATGTTGAAGTAAAAACATACACAGCCATAGATCTCACCCTTAGCAATGAGCAGTGGCAGCAGAAACTACCAGGGACCAGCCAGGGTGCAGACTGAGCTCCTAGCCAGCCTGGGTTACAGATCAGCAAAACTCATCAAGTCACAAATGTTGAGCCTATGAGAACAACACTGCTCGGAGAGTATGGCAGCTGAATTATGTTTGTTAATTAATGTACCATGAAGGGCTTTTATCAGTTAGCCATTCCTTGAACACGTCTGGTAGACTCAGAAGGACCTGTAGGAAGGCAGACTGGCTGCCTGCCTGTCTGTGCACACAGCTCTTTGCTTGCCCCATCACTAGGATAATTGCCACTATTACCTGTTGTTTATTCAATTACTTGGAATTAGTCCTCTGCGATCTGAGTTTTTAGTAGAGGATTGGGAGACACTGCCCTGAGAGAAATCTGGCTGTGTGATTAGTGTGCCCACATTAAGTCTCTTACTTTCCAGTTGCTTTAAGGGCTTAGGAACTGAGAGTCTCACTGTACTTTTTAAGTATGTCGTCTTTTTCAGCTCTGACAAGGTTAGTGTCTCTGGTGTCTTCTGGCAAAATCCCCAAGCTTCCTGGAACTTGTGTCATTAACCATGCAGTGGGGTCTGACTGCAGAAGATGCAGAGCACATTAAAGCAGGCAAAATACAGCCAGGTCCTGAAAAGACTCTGCATAGAAAACAAGTCACTCTAAACGATTCTGTTAGCATAGCTGACATCCCATGGCTCTCCTCTGCTCTTTGCTACAGAGGACTTGAACCATGTGAAGTCTGTACTCCCATTCTCCCTCTGCCCCCGCACAAAGGGTACCTCTTACATTCTGCAAGCAGCCCTGCTGCTGCCGGAAGGCACTGATTTCTCTAAAGATCTGTTCCTCTCTCAAAGAGCTGCAGATAGGAGAAAATATGCAAAAGGCAGGTAACAAGTGAAGGAAGCAGCTGTCAGGGAAGTCATAGTTTTGCAGCCTCAAAGCTGCTTATGAGCCTTGGCTCATTTGGAGAACAATCTCATGGGTTAAGCACATCCAAACAATGCTACAAAGGAAATCAAGTCCGGCAGCAGTGTGTGTTGTGATTGGGAGAGCTGGATTTACACACACGAGCACCCATGTCCCGGCTTTAAACCAGCTGTAAACAATTCCGATGTTGCTACTCCACAGTTCTTAAAGGGATTTAACTGCTGGGGGAACAAGGCCCATAGAACAACTATTCAAAGATACTATGTGCAAGTCGTGAAATAAACGCTCCTTAAGTAAATGGTGTGTTGGTCCTTGCCTGTTAACTCTGAGCTTCATGTCTTTTTCCTGCTTAGTTCCTTGTGAGAGGGGAAAATGGGGACCACCTCTGCGAGGTCCTCAGCCCTCAGCCTTTTAGGGCACAGTTCAGCCCGTGGGAAGCCAGACAGTCCAGAGAGATCCGGATTTGAGTTCACTGGTTCAGATGAACCTTTACTACCCTTCCCTGAATGGCCCTACTTCTTATACAATAGCCCCGCTTTCTTGCCCTAACTCTTGCAGCATGAGCCACAGTAACTCCGACCCACTGGCCAGATGTGAACCCCAAGCTGTTCCTCATCCCCCAGGGTTACAAGAAAATAACCACCTTCCTGCACTATTCATCTCTAGGTTGTTTCTGTTGAGTGTCTCGATTCTTCCATAGCCAATGAACTATATCCTTGGGATGAACTTCTTATTTTGAGGTATTAGAGTGGTTTCTGTAACTTAATCATGATATCTATTAATTCCCCTCTTAACAAACACAAAATAATTGATGGAATGGAATGAAGCATATAGGCATCTTTCCCCCATATTCACATGTTAAAGTCCTAACTGCGGTACTTAGGTTTTTAAAATGATAGTTATGCAAAATGAGGTTATTAGAAGGGACACTAATTCCACTTTAAAGGAAAGGAGACTAGAATAAATACACCACACACGCACACACACACACACACACACACACACACACACACACACACACACACACGACTGTAGAAACTGCAGAAAGACCTAGATGATGCCAGCTGACTTTGGGACAAGGATTGGGACCTTAGGAGAGACTGGCCACCCTGATGCCTTGACCTTGAACTTGGAACCCCTAACCTCAGAAAATATCAATTTCTGATGTTTTAAGCCCCCCGCCCCTGTCTTGTGGCTCACTGATACAAGCTAATAATTGCAATTGCTACAATCTGAAATTTGGAGTGAAATACCTTATTTTAAGCCTCAGTGTCCTTTAGGTAAAATGAGAATACTTATGAAAATAGACGGAAAGAGTTGCCATCTCAGTGGCTGCAGCGCTCATTGTGGCTCAGATCTGGAATATTCATTCCCCCATAGCCACCATAAAGACAGTGTGGACCTCTAAGAAGTAAAACTTACTGGTTAGAAGTTTGGTCTCTTCCTGATCCTTTCTCAGTCCGCCAGACACCTTGAGCTAAAAGATCTCTGTCTCAGGCCTGTACCAAGAAGGAGTATGTTGAGCAACCTGAGACCAAGACTAAGAATACAATAAGAAAAATAGACTTTCCTCCTTGACAGTTTATCACAGGCTGATGAGGTGGCTCAGTAGGTATAGCACGTGGGAGGATGTAAATTTGATTCCCAGAATGCTCTAAGTGGAAAGAGAGACTCAACTCCCAAAAGTTGTCTTCTGACTGCAACATGAACATTGTGGCATGTACATACACATGTCTGCATGCACACATGCATATGCACGCACACACATGCACAGATACACACACATGTAGACACATACAGGGAGGGGATTAAAAATATAAAAAAATAGCATTACTATTGGTGTTTTATCACAATGACACAAAACTGACTTACACTGTGTTCAATAATATGGGCCATCACTGTGTCTAGTTATCTGTAATCATGTTGATTGGAGCTCACCTCTCTTGGTATGAGGACGATCTTTAGATTGGGCTGCTTGGATAATATCTCTGCCCAGATTTTTAGCATGCGTTCTCTCTCTCTCTCTCTCTCTGTCACTTAATGTCTTGTTTTCAGGCATTAAAGTCTTAACTTTTAAATCACAGATATCATAACTCAACTACAAATTCAACCATTCCCCATCTCCCACCATGGCTCCTGCTGTTTCTTTTGACTTATTTGCTCTTCTATATAAATCCATCCAAAGGAAGAACTGCACTATGAATTTTCTAAAATGCCCCAAACCTTCTAAGCCAGTTTTGAGTCAGCCAGAAAAAGCTTTTCTACTGACTGCTGCTTGCTACACTTCCCAGGACCCAAATGTAGATCCTTTAGAAAGGTGGTCCCTCAGTAGTCACACCACTACTTTGTAGTAGACATACAAAGAATCGACCACTGTGGTGGTTTAAATAGGTCTGGCCCCCATAGACTCATGTGTTTGATTGCTTGACCCATAGGAAGTGCCACTGTTAGGAGGTGTGGCCTTATTGGAATAGGTGTGGCCTTGCCCAAGGAAGTATATTACTGTGGGGGTGGGCTTTGAGGTCTCCTATGTTCAAGCTCTGCCCAGTATGACACACAGTCTTCTTCTGCCTTCAGATCAAGATGTAGAACTCTCGGCTCCTCTAGCACCATGTCTGACAGCACCCTGTCATGCTTCCTGCCAGACAAATAAAGAATTAAACCTATGAAACTGTAAGCCAGGTCCAATTAAATGTTTTCTTTGTAAGAGTTGCTGTGGTCATAGTGTCTCTTCACAGCAATCAAACCCAACTATGACAAGCACCCTTCCTGAAACAATCTCAACTGAGCTCAGCAGAACCACTGGGTAGCAGCTGATGGGTGTGGGAGGTTGCAGCCTCCTTGTCCTGCCCCGTTTAAACTCAGATCATTCTCCTTGTGCAGTTGCTCACCCAGGACTCGACATTCAGTATGGTACAAGAAGACTAACTGCTAATCCAGTCTTTGGGGGATTTAATAAGCACTTAGTCTTCAGCGAAAGAAATAAATCTTAACAGAGTAACCTACAATGTTATGTGTAGAAGGCATATTTGGGGCACTGTTAAGTAGAAATATTACCTTTTAATCAAGAGGTGAGGGAAAGCTGAAGACAAAGAACAGAGGATGCTTAACTTTCCTTAGCTGACTTTCGGGAGTATGACAGGAAAGTAGGTGATTTTTAAAAAGACACCTCATCAGTGAAGACCCTTGGCTTTCCACTGATGTATCCATAAGTTTGACTCTTACACATGTACATAATATCATCATCAAAAATATTTATTACCAAATGGCTTCTGGATGACTAATCCTGCATGGTAAACATAACAGGACAAGGAAAAGAAAAAAGAGAGAGGGGTAAATAAAATAAAGAGAAATCTAAAGCATTCTGATGTAATTTATGTTTTAAATGCAGACATTTAGCAGCATGTGATTTTTTTTTTAACTTCCTAATCATTTAGAGCCATGTAGTAGTAATTCTCCCTGTGGACGGTGAAACAGAATAAATGTCCAGGGAGAACTCACAATCATCAGCCTCATAGCTGCGCCGACCACATGGGCTTTCTCTGAGTGTAAGTCTTCTTGAAGGGCCAGAGGTCTCTGCTAACTCTCCGGTCTTTATGACTGCCTTGACTACTGCTCAGAAAGAAAGACCTAGGGATGTTATTTCCTTGGCCTCTCTAATCTTTAGTGGCCCTGGATAGAATTCATTCTGCCCCCACCATCTTGACAGAACTCATCAGAGTCCCCAGTGACCCTCATAGAAAGTCCAAGTTTGTCACAGTACTTCTCTATTTGATTTCAGACTTCATTAACAATTCTAGACAGATGATTTATTTTAAGTCATACTTAAGAGTAATGCAGTTCCTGTTACATGAATTTGCTAGGCAAATTTGGTAGAATTAATTAATTATTTAGCTAATTAATAGGAAAAATATAAATCCATTTGTCTGTTCTAGAAGAGAATCACATTCCCAAAGAGATGGTTTTGTTTAGAATGTATGTTTCAGATATGCATATCATTAATAGCATTTCAGCTATCAATGGGTTAGTGTTTGGTGTCACGTTTTATTTTTAATAGAGAAGCTCTTACACAGTCATATCTTCCATTGCTCAAGCACAAATCAAGTGCCATTCCTCAACTCTGCCATTCCCTGTGAAGTCTTTTTTCATCTATTAAGCATACACAGTTTATTATATTAGCAGCAATGAAAAAAACTATAAAAAAAAGACAAACGAAATCCAAAGAGAATATTAAATTTGAGATAGTAACACATTTGCTCAGATTAGAGACAAAATACTCAAAGAAAAATGTTCAATGGTCTTGTGAACCCTCATAACTTACTATGAGGACCACCTTCCAGGACCTTCTTTAAGAACACTGATTGTCCTCTTGTTTATAGACATGGCCAGTCGTTGAAAGGCCACAAGTGTCTTGAGATAGTTAATGAATCATTCAGTGATTCATAATCAATTTAATTACCATCATGTTATCACAAATCAGATACCAATAAAAATATAAACAGTAGGTGCATCAGAGACCAGGAGACCAAACACTGATCCACTTTTTTATTTCCTATGTTCATTCAAATTCCCTGATGATCCTCAAGATCTATGCATCTGTTTTCATTTCAAAAAACATCATATTGACGCTTAGAAAATACAAATACATCATGTCTGTGACCTGCCTCCTGGCCTCTAGCCTTGGGGGCCACCTCCCATCTGAAATTTGGATTAAATGCTGTTTGTGTGTTCTCCTGACTTCTAGAAAAACTATAAACTTATCACTGATTGTCTCAAGATGTTCTATGAGCTTTCTCAGTTCCAGCCCCAGCTCCAACCTCACTCTCAACTTTAGATGACATTGTGACAGTTGGTTGGAAGAATGTTCATGACTAGGGACCAGTGTAGCTTTCTGGTTTATCTATATTACTTGATAAATGATTTAAAATATTGGTTTTAATACAAAAATCTAACTATATCAACACATGTAAAGTACATAAAATTGTTTGTAGTAAAATAAAACATTTTCCCCCTCCCCAAATTCCCCTTTTGAATTAGGCTGTATTTGGAGCAAGCTTTTAAATGAACAATGTTGAACTCCCAAACTTCTGAAAGCAACTATAGGGTTTGAGGAACATTTAAAGGCCATTGTTTTGTTTAACATAGAGAAGACTAAAGATGAATGGAAGCACCATTCCCTGGCCCCGAGAACTGTCTCTCCATAATAATAAAACACATTCCTATAGAAAAGAATCAGGGTTCCAGGGAGGAGGAACTTCCTCGTTATCTCTGGCTTGTAGGGGTGTAGGCTTCCATCCTCTCACTCCAAGGCATACATGGAATTATTGATAATCAGTCCATATAATTACTGTACTACCAAAACATGTCCTAATTTGTACAGAGAAAACCTGACTTTTATTCTAGTCCTGAGTTACACAATTCTTCAAGTGAAACCTTGAATGAACAGGGTTTGTTTCTGGCTGCTTTGCTACAGAGTCATGTGTATAAAGCTTGGTTTCCTTTTTCAGACTGAGATTGATTATATTACATGTTTTAGACTTGCAATAATCTATGCATAATCCATTCCGAAGGAAAGTGAACATTCCCTGGACCTAACTTCACACAAGAATTTTAAAACGTTATTTTATGGGACTGGCGAGATGGTTCAGGAGATAAAGGTGCTTGCCACTAAGGTTGATAACCTAAATTCAATCCCCACGACCCATATAGCGGAAGAAAAGAACCAACGCCATCCTTGTCTTCTCCACGTATGCCTGCCTGACACACACCAGTGTACACATTCACAAACAATACATTTTTAAAATGTAATTTTAAATGTTTTCTACAAGCAGACTCTTATACCTGCCTGTGACCCCTTGACCTTGCATCATAGATATCTTTGCGTGACAATACAGTAAAAACCAAATAAAATACAGATTTTGTTCACTCTTTATACAGTTGCAGATAATTCCTCATTGCCACTTTACACTTGCTTTACAGTAGCATTAGAAGGGCAAACGTTCAGTGGTTGTAGCATCTACTTTAAGAAAAGACTTTCAAAGGATGAGATGCCTCCATTCTGAAGAGTGGCACTTAGGAAGCCCTGAATAGACTGCTGGGTGACGTTCACGGCTTATTTTTGTCTTCCTGGTCCATCTATTTTACTCAATAACAAGGTATTGCAATATTAACACAATTTTTAAAAAATAAAATAAATCAAATTATTATAAAGAAATAAAGAGTGTATGTATGCACTACGAACTTGATGACAGAAATAAAGACTTGAAAGGCATCCCTAAGCCTGAATCAGCTGACTTGCTTCAGCTCCTGGGTTTATTTCCGTGGAAATTTTTGAGAAGTACTTGCGTAGGAACTTTGGAGTCTTGAATGCCTGGGAGGATTTCAGACAAACTGGGGACTAATTATAATGGCTGAACTCAGTTCTTAAAATAGAAGCCAGCCAAGAGCTCTCAAGATGGATTCCCAAAGTTAACTTGAGGACACAAGGAGAAAAAGGGAGAAAGGGAGAGAGAGAGAGGGAGGGAGGGAGGGAGTGTGGAGGTTTGAGAAAGCCTGCCTCTGCCTCAGAACAGCTGGAGCCAGTGGACAGAACTCACCTGTAACACCTCAGAGGGTGGCACTCTCCTCCGCTCACAACCTAGGGAAGGTGAGGTTTTCTTTCCTATAGATCTCTGAGGCTAATGGACTTCCCAGCTAGTGAGCCTGCAGTTAGAAAGCCCAAGTTCAGTCCGAGTCTAAGCCTTCTTCATATTTTGCTTGAATGGAAACAATGAATGCAATAACGGGGCACATGTGGAAAGGCAGGAAACTAATGGTTAATAATCGCAGCAGGTGGGAGGAAGGGGGCAAGCCTCTTTCTCTCAGTCTGTGTCACCCTGGGTGTTTAGGCCATCTGTACAATGCTGTGAGGCTGCCCAGAGCCTTAACCACCTTACCTTTGCAGAAGCCTAGAAGGGTGGTTTGTTTCCATGTAGATGCCTTTGTTCGCTGCAGTAAGCCTGCCAAGCAGAGTGAATCTTGTTTAAAAAGGAATTATTGTGCCTGTCAGAATACTTTACATAAAACAGCCCTTGCAGTCTGAAAGGATTTGAAAAAAATGAGCTCTAAAATCGACAAAGGGCATTGAAAATAATCTTCTAGCTAAAAACAAAAGAACTGGTCAGATGACCTCCGGCTCCTGTTTCTTCAAAATATTCTTCGGTGCTTAACAGTCTTTGGCCTCTGTGCCTTTATTTTCAACTGTGTTCATTTCTAACTCATCACTCTAGGCCAGGTAAATGGATTCAAGAGAGATGAACACACCATCCATCATATTTTGTGAACCTATGCAGCTGAACGAAATAATATTCAGAATAATTATACTGTCTAGTATGTGCTTAGAATGTGTGTCATTCATTATCATATGCTAATTGTGCATAATTAATGTTAACTATTCATGGACACAAGATCGATTAATGAGTTGTAAAGTGAAACCTACATGCTAAGACAAGGGAAAGAACTTCCCCTGCAGACAAAACGTAACAGACCCTTTATTCTCAAAGGCACATTAAAAAGATTATAAATGAATTGACCATTTTGATATCAGAAGTACACAGTAAATAACATGTATAAAAATGCAATCGGTCTCGATCTCCTGGGGCAAACAGCAGTAACTCTTCCTCATGTGAGAAGCATGGCAAGAATGCCTTTGAAAAGGGCTCAATCAATACATTATCTTCAGGACAAACAAGGGAGCTGTAGATGAGGGCTAGGGGTGGATATTATAGATGAAGGATTCTGTTGTCATAACTGCGTGGAAGCCCTGCAGGATGTGCGCCCAATTCATAAAATAAATGGTCAACTTATTATTCAGGCTTAGCTCAAATTTTGGTGAGCTTGGCAAAATTCATCACTGTAAAAATGTGGACTCAAAGAAAAAGATTTGTGTTTGCTTAACAGGAAGCTCTCTCCAGTATCGAACAGAAAACAAGGAGTTAAGTCCCTCATTCCCCAACTTTCATTAACCCTCAGACTAGGGAAGACCCCTACACATTACCATCCTGTATCCTTTTTCCCCTTGGAGGTACTGAAGCGAAGCCAGAATAAGTATCTTGCTTAATGTGGACTCACAGTTCAATGCAAGGACTGCTAAGAGATCCCTAAACTTTAGCTCTCTGTTAGTCCAAAGCGCCTCCCAGCCGGGTTTCCCCAGGCACCCAATTTTAAGTAAACTGTGCACTCCTTCACATGTTATCTGTATTCTCGGCCATAGGTTCCTGGTTTTATATTTTTAAAAGGAGCTTTGTGTGACTCTGTTCCTGCCAGATGCAGTTGTCATTAGTACTTGTGGCCTGATAATTCTGACTCTTGTTCCAGAATAAAACCCCGCAGCGCCCCACGCCCCACTCTGTGTCTTTTCTTGTCTGTAAAAGGGTTAACCAAGAGGGGCACTGGTGCCAGGCTCTGGCATGTTCAGGTTTTTCCTCCACACTGGTTTTACCCTTAGACAGGGACCTCACCATCAAATGGGTCTATACATTTAGACATGGTGGTTACATCTGAGATTTAACCTAATCACACTTCCTAAGGAAGGATAGACACAAAAACTTTTTCTTCTTCCAAACAGTAATTAACTCATGACCGCAACTTAAAATTCTGTCGCCTATGCAAAACTACTGAAAAAAAACATCGAAATATATCTCAATTTTGAAACCCTTTTGTACTGGCTGGTTTTGTGTGTCAACTTGACACAAGTTAGAGTCATCAGAGAGGAAGAAGCCTCAGTTAAGGAAATGATTCCACGGGAGATGCAGCTGTAGGGCATTTTCTCAATTGGTGATCAGTGGGGGAGGGCCCAGCCCATTGTGGGTGGTGCCATCTCTGGGCTGGTGGTCCTAGGTTCTATAAAAAAATAAAAAGTGGGCTGAATAAGCCATGAAGAGCAAGCCAGTAAGCAGCACTGTGGTGGTTTGAATAGGTTTGACCCATGTGGACTCCTGTGTTTGAATGCTTGGTCCACAGGACGTGGTACTATTAGGAGATGTGGCCTTGTGGAGGAAGCGCGTCACTGTAGAGGTGGGCTTTGAAGTCTTATATATGTTCAAGCTAACCTCAGTGTGACACAGTCTCCTTTTGCTGCCTGTGAATCAAGATGTAGAACTCTTGTCTCCTCCAGCTCCTTGTCTGCCTACCTAGTGCCATATTTCCCACTATTAATGATAATAGACTGAACCTCTGACATTGTAAGCCAGCCCCAATTAAAAGTTTTCCTTTGTAAGAGTTGTCCTGGTCATGGTGTCTCTACACAGCAATAAAATCCTAAGAACTTCTCCATGGCTTCTGCATCAGCTCCTGCCTCCAGGATCCTGCCCTGTTTGAATTCCTCCTGACTTCCTTCAGTAATGAATAGCAATATGGAAGTGCAAGCCAAACAAACCCTTTTCTTCCCAACTTGCCTTTTGGTTATGGCATTTTGTCACAGCAATAGAAACCCTAACTAGGACAACTTTCTCTGAAATTTTCCTCATATATATGTGTGTGTGTGTGTGTGTGTGTGTGTGTGTGTGTGTGTGTGTGTAAAATTAAAGTCCCTTATTAAGGGATAGAAGTATATGTATACATATATATGGACTTTAATTTATTACTATTATTTTATGAGTATATTGTTGTGCCTATATATACATCTGTGTACTACATGAGTGTTTCTGTGTAGATACTGTTGATAGAACCCAGGCTCTCTATAAGAGCATCCAGTGCTCCTAACCTCCAAGCCATTGCTTCAGCCCTCCTTAGTAATGAACTAAAAGTTGGGGCTTTTCCAACCAGATTCATCCCGGAAGTCTTTCTGAACACAGGCTATTCTTCCTCTTTGATCCCGCGACATGTTGTTTATGCCTCTGCCTTTCATGGTACCCCGCCTTTCGTTACATGTGAATGCTCTTTCTGTATGCAACTGCACTGAGCTGTGCTGAGTGAATGCCTTGCTTCTGTCTGGGTTCCATCATTCCTGGGCAGAATCAGCAAGCAGCACACAGTGAACTGAATTGAGGCTGTGAATAAGACACCCAATAGTTACAATAGAGAGAGACTGCGGAGACCAGTAAGAAAGTTTCACAGGACACACTCAACCTCAATGCATACAGTTATACATTTTGCATAAATAAATGAGGGGAAGCCACTGAGAGAATCTAGAACAATGGTTCTCCAACCTTCCTAATGCTGTGACCCCCTAATACAGTCCCTCATACTGGGGTGACCCCCAACCATAACATTATGTCACTGCTGCTTCATAACTGTAATTTTCTACTGTTATGAATCCTAATGTAAATATCTGATACAAGATCTCTAAAGGGGTGGCAACCCACAGGTTGAGAACCAATGACCTAAAGCAAGTGTAATGGCGCCAGCTCTGGAGTCTAAAATCTTTGTCTGGACATGTTGTGGAATCTGAATTATTTAGTGTTTGTAAAGGCAATGTGATAAATGAACTTAGGCAATTCACTGGTCAGGATGCGTATCCGTAATCAACACATTGCGTTTCTAAAGGAATCCCGGATCTTCACACAAAACACAAAGCACAGAGGCACAAGTAGCCCTGTGTCGGTTCAGGTTAGATTTTGTTGCTAAAGAAATTCCCAAACACTGATGCTTGCAGACTTTAAGAACTATGGGTGTGCCTATGGCGCTAGTAACTATCTAATACACAGAGAGCTCCCGGTTATTGCTGGAAATGATCTTTCTCCGCCCATCTTTATCATATTCTGATTTCAAATCTTTGAATGTTAGAACTCCAAATTGAAGCAATCCTCCTGCCTCCCGAGGGCTGTGATTACTGGTGTGTGCTGCCACACCCAACTCCACTTTCAAATGTTCGCTCCCAAAACGTGTCACAAATCTTAACATCACACACATCAGAAGATGAGCCTTTGTTAGATACAGAAAAGAATGTGATTTTGGTTTTTAGTTTTTATTAGAACTCTATATCCTAAATACTTCTTTAAACAGAAAGGCTAACGATGAAGACCCTGCCTAGAGTGTGCAGTGTGCAAGACCTTAACTTCCATCCCCAACACTGGGGAGGGGCGACGGGGGAGGGCCTCATTAACAAGCAAGTCTTTGATGGAAAGACTGCACCAAACTAAGGATGGATAGTAGGGAGTGTGATGCTTTCTTACACAAACATGAGCCCTATACAAGCAGATTTTTTAACTAGTCCGAAGTGCTGTCTGAGACCAGAAAGGGCTTCGGAGGAGCATTCTGTGACAGTGCAGCTGCCTGATGCACACAGGTGCACACACTCACATTGTGTTTGTCCTAAGCACGCATTTGGTGAGGGAAGAACCTGAATGTGACAAATGAGGCACTCTCAGCCAGCCTATCTCAGCGACACGCCATCCTGACAGTATGCTCTCCTCTCCTGCAGCCGTTGTAACCGCCGCTGGCATCAAAGAGCTCCAGGAGCACCAGAAAGGGTGAGGTTTTTGAAAACCATCTCTCGTGTACATTTTGATTTCTCTCAGGTCTAATTCTTTTAGGTCTGACGTTTGGGAGCTAGGCTAATTAGTGGGACTTCTTTATGAGAGTCCTAATCTGTGAAATGTGGCTTTCCAGAGCTCCCAAGGGGATGAATATATGGGTGGCCAGGGTTTTGAAGCAAATGTGGCAATCACAGGCAGTTCTTTGTAGGAGACTCTGGATAGGGCTAAATTAGTGTGGGGTGAAGATGTGGAACGCCTTTCAAGCACTTCTGAATGTATAATCTGGGAGGGGGAGACATCATAGCTCTCCTTCATCCACAGAGGACATGTTTCAAGACCTCAAATGGATGTCTGAAACTAGATCCAACTGAACCCTCCGCGTAACACCTTTTCCATCTGAACTAGGCACGTGTGCACTACAGCCATCGCTTTGGATGAAAGGCACAGCAGCAAAGCTGGCACAGATTTCCCTTTCCTTCCCCACAATTTTATACATAGAAGATTCATTCTGACTACAGACCTAGCGGGCTTAGCATACGATTTGGTTTTCCTCGTAAAGTCAAGAACCTTTACCTCTTGGCTTAAGTGTCTTCTCTTGTATATTGCAATTGCCAGCATAGTCACCCTTGTACTTTGGGGACATTAACAGATAAAATGGAATATTTAAAACCAGTGTCATGATGCTGTGGTAGTCTGATAACATAGATGCCAATGGTTAATGGACAGGGAGCAGATATAGTGTGGATGCAAAGGGATGGTTCAGATTGTGGGCAGAGGGTGGAGGGTGATGTAAGAGCTCATCACGCTACTCAGAATGGCACACAACTCAAAAGTTATTACTTGTTCATTTCTAGAAACTCCCATGTGATATTTTCTGACCACGATTGGCCATAGATAACAAACCATAGGAAGTAAAACTGTGAATAAGCGACAGGTGTGATTACTATATGTGTATCCCTACTCCACCACAGGTAAAAAGAAGGTCTTTGCAGAGGTTCAACAAATATTTGCTAGCTTGCCAGAATTTCACGTGGATTTTTTTCTTCAAGGTTTATTTTATTTTTAGATTACACTTGTATGGAGTAGAGTGGAGGGTTATCTGCACGTGAGTGCAGGACCTATGGAGGCCAGAAGAGGGCGTTGGATCACCTGGAGCTGGAGTTGACAGGTGGCCTTGATTTGGTGTTAGGAACTAATCTTAGTTCTGCAAGAATGGCATCCACTCTTTCTAGCCCCACAACTAACTTTTGGAATAGAAAATTTAGTGAAGTCTACTAGAGATGAGAAGCAATTTAATTTAGATAGGTCTTAAATAATTAAAAAATAAAATAAATCTTTTAGATACATAGACATACACCCATGCACATAATTAAAAGCAAACATTTTAAAGGAAGCTGTAGCCTGGAAAGATTGTGCAGCATTTAGGAGCTTGTGAGGCAATCCCAGAAGACCCACGTTTGATCCCCAATGCCTTCAGGGGCAGCTCATAACCACCTCTATCACCACAGGATTGAACACCTCTGGCAGGTATCTGCACTCACTTGTACCCTCTCCACACACATAATTAAAAATAAATGGATCTTTTTTAAAGGAAAGGAAAGTAGACTGGTGGATTTGATGACCACAGTCACCAAGAAGGCATGTTACATGGAAACCTCCTAGTCAACTGTCTAATTCAGGGACTCTTGGGAATTCAGTCTGACTGATGATCTAGCAGGTAGGAGCACAGGTACAGATGTGTTTGATCAGAAATGTAACCCTGGCTATCGAGCAGAAGAAGGCCTCCAGACCACCCTGTTAGACCAGGGTCCTGGGCTGAACGAGGGCCTCAAAGGTTGCCATGCCTCTGCATAATCCTCAGACAGAAGTATACAAGTCATAAACTGTACATTGTGGGTCATTCTAAGTGGTGAAATTTCACATTATGCTGCTCTAACCAGTTCAGAATATAAACCATTTCTTTGTCTACCGTATCCACACTGTGTGTGCTACTTGCCCGTTACATACTTAGTAGCCATCTACATTACTAGATTGGCTGTCATATCATCAACACGGTGGTGTTTGTCTTTAATATTTATTTTACTTAATCATTGGCCCTAGAGTGCCAGAGACAGTCTAGTCTTCCTGGGCTCAGAGGAGAAGAATGCAAGTCTATTCTTTGCAAGAAAACTTTTAGATTTTTAACCAAGTGCTAGAAAGGAATGCAGGTTATTTTCTTTCCTAACTTTGAGAACAGAGGACTTAGTTGCCAAGTTCAAATCAGATGAAATGGGGGTGGGGGTGAGGGGTGGGGTGGAGGTGAGGGACCAAGAATGGTGAAGTATTACGGTAAAGTACTAATGAGCTGTTAGTGCAGGCTTCAGCCCTGAGCATCACTTGTATAGATGTGGCCTTGAACCCAGCGCTTGCTCTGGGGATTGTCCTTGAGGTCATGGGCTCCATTAGCCGAATAGTTAGCATCACCCTTATCTCTCAGGTATCTCCAGTGTCAGCAGGGTACAGCCTAGCTCAGCCCCAGGACTTCCTGGGCTCTGAGTAGTAAGGTTCTACCCACAGTTACAGTTGTCTGTCTCATAATTGAATATGCAAGGGGCTCAGAGCTGTCAGGAATGGATTTAATAGGGTGTCTCTGTTCCAATGTTGGGAGCTGCTGCAACTTTATAATTGTGCAGAGTGTTTACAGGAATCACAAAGAAGGGTAAGGGCGGGGGGGGGGGGAAGCAAATAAAGAAATCTGCAGGAACAGGCTGTAGGGGCTGAATCCTCCAGGTAGAAGGATGAGCTGAGTGTAAAACAGTGTTGCTAACTCAACAGGACCTGCAGTCCAGAAGGCTGCTGTTTATCTGGTGCCTTTAACAAGTCAGGTTAGAAGGAGGGTGTGTTAACACTCTCTGCAACTCCTGGGCATAAAACACTCCCTGTATCTCTGCTGGAGGTTCAAGACTTCCTTTGAAAAGTCCTCCACTTCAGGCTGTTTTCCTTTCTGTTCTTCTATGTACCTATGAGGATAACCCCTTCCTCTGCCTTTCTCCCTATCTTTTTCTGCCATATGATATAAGTTTATAATTGTGTGTTTGTGGGGGGGGGTGCACTTGACTTCTCCTATAGTCATACCCTGTACCCTCCTATCTTTGAGCCACCAATCTCATCCTGTTTCTTGCTCTTCTATTCATTCCTGCTGTTTTTATGGTCCTTTCTTCCACTAACTTTGTACCTGCATTTTTTTGTCTTTTTCCTAACTTTTAAAATGCTACAATTTTAAAATAAAAAAAAAATTAAAGTGATGGTTTTGGACTCTTTCTTCCATGACCATTATTCAAAAAAAAAAAAAAAGTTTGCCTGCCTCTGCCATCATCTGGATTTACTCCTGCTCAAGTGGGCCCATTCCACCATGTGTAGACTCATGTTCAGAGGGGAAGATGAGAGGCTGGACCCTGCTTGGCAGACCAGTACCTTTGGAACCATCTCTGTCAACCTCATCTCTCTGTGAGACAAAGGAAATGCATTTCCTCACATTCCTGGGGCCAATAGAGTGTCCCGGCGTACAAACGAAGCAAGTCCCCTAGTGTCCAGTCAACACTGGTTGCAGTTGTTATCATTAGAATATTCAGTTACAGAGTGTAACCCTGATGTGTGAGTCTTCCAGGTGCATTTGCTTTTTCAGGGACTAAGGGGTCATGTTTACATTTCTTATCATTGGCTTTGCATTGCCCATGGGTTCTCATAGCACCAGGTGCTCGTGCGTTAGCCAGTTGTGAGCTTGTATGGTTCTCGGGCTGTCACTTCTGCATCTGCAACAGGCACATAATGGTTAAGAAGACTATTGATTGACTACATGAAGTTCACTAAACACAGTACCCTTACTAATCCCAAAGAAAGTCTCCTTGGCTACCTGCTTTCCTGCTGCTATGAATAGACAAGGTAAAGTAAATGTTCTCAGTGGCCCTACTTTCTGAATCCAGCCGGACAGTGGCCTCTGCTCACTGCAGAACAACTGTCCCTTACCCAGAACTCCACTCTAGGATTGAATTTGTATTCTCACTCTGAAAAAGCTCTTCTGGCCTTGGGCACCCCTCTCTGGAACAAGGCCCTAGCTGAGTCCTCCAGAATACTCATAGATCCAGGTTCTAAAAAGCCTCTCGACATTAGGAAAAACAACAGAATAACACTGGTGGTTCTCCACATTTCTCCCAGGTAAACGAGCAGGTCCATTTTTTCACTCAGGCTAAGTACCCTCCTGGACGTTCTGGGCTGAAGCAAACTTCATCTTTGCTCTTACGGTGCTTTTGGGGAGGAGGTCACCCTAAATCAAGTAAACACATTTGGGCAAAATTTCAAATTAAAGATTTCCTTATAATTCTCATTTTTTTTTTAACGAGGCAAGTAATTTATTGAGCTAGCATGGGAAGGGGGAGGGGATAAGACTTTCAGAAGTCCTTAGCCACAGAATCGAGCATCCGTCCCTGGGATGTCACCCTGTCTATATCATTTGTTGTGTGGTGCTTCCCAGAGAATGTGCCAGACCCTTTTCCACCTGCTAAAAAGGTGATGCTAATTAGATCAGGCAAATTGCTGCTGTTGTTGATTCACTCGAAAATGATTACCCCACGGCAGTGTCCTATTACCCAGCCGTGCTTTCCTTATTAATGTTCTATGGTCTTGCTGCCAGACTTCAAAGTCAGAAGTGGAATCTGAGGCTACCGCCGGGGCAATATGAGAGATGAAGTCGCCAGTAGACCCTGCATCTAAAGCAAGGAAAGATTGCATTTTCACCTAGAAATATAGCCCCTTCTTGAGAGTGTGGATTCCTCCTTCAACTCAGAGCCAGGAAGCATCGGAAGGGACACTTTGCACATAAAAACATATCGGGGAAGCCATAGAGCAACATATGGAAAACTGGGTCCCCTGTTAAGGTTCTTACATTCTGGTGGAAGAGCCCAGAGACCCAAGTAATAGTGCAGAATGCTCAGGCGCTATTATTAAGAGGAATGATAAAACATAGTAAGGACGTGCCAGGATGCCCACATGTTGGTTATTTATTCAGCATTAATATATGATGGGAACACAAAGGATTCAGAAGCTATTTTGTCAGAGGTTGGTGGAGGAAAAAAGATGAATTCCATGGAAAGAGAAGCTTGAAATTGCGAGCAGGACTTGGGCAAGCCTTGTCTAACCAGCCCGAGTGAACGGGCAATCAGAACTCTAGCAGGCCTTGTCTTTCCCCTATTCCCTCTACTTTCCTAGCAACTGTTAGATTCCATTCCAAAAGCTAGCCCCCAAGGTCCATTACCTTATCTGGCCACTTCCTTCTCCTACAAAGGTCCAGCTACCAAAGTATTGAAGTCCAGCAATAGAAAGTCCCCTTTGGCTTATCTAATTAACATGCCTAATTAAAATTAAACACCTCATCTTAACACAGGGTTTCCCCTTGAACCTTTATAAACTGCCATTTTCCTATGGGCCACGTCTGTCTCCTCTCTATCCAGAGACAGTCCTTTGTCCTTCTGGGACAAATCTCTTTCTTCACTCCCTCTCCCTTGTTTCTTTCCCCTTCTCCCTCATCCTCGACTTCATCTTCTCTTATTCCCTGCCCTCTGTCCCTCTGGAGCAAATAAATCTCCTTTGTGCTGAGAACTTGGTCTTGAAGTGTGATGTGCGGAATACTGGTTCCTTCACCTCCGAGCTGATGTATGTATGAAGCATGAACAAAGCTTTGAAAATTGTTAAAGAACCTCCAAGCAAGAGTGCAGATGAAGTCGGAGCCTTGTGGCCCAGTTTGAATGCTGGAGGCAGAACATAACTAACACATCATGTTGAAGTGTAATTTGGCCATAGAGTGTCTTAAATCCAAGCATGGAGACTTTGGATCTTCTACTAAAGCAAATCCAGGATGACTCAGAGCCTGAGAACCTCTCAAGAAAGACTGCATATAAAAACCCAGCAACTATAAAACCAGTCACAGGCAGGCACTGAAGGTAATCTTTTTTTTTTAAAATGTGTAATGTTTAATTTATTCTTTAGGGGTGTGTTTCCAGAATCATGGATTCAAGGTTAAAACTGGCCCATTATAATCCAATAACATTGAGACCAAGTTCCTCGATAGCAAATAAAGAACTCATTTTCCCTTTTTGTCTTCTATTTAAATTCCTCTTCCTCCTTGTGAAGCGGTTAGTAAGTTGAATCAGAGAGCTTAGCCCACCTCCAAACCTTTAACATGCACTTAATTACAAGATAGTCCAATTTAAACTTTACAACATTTTTGATACCAGAATGTATAAGGGCCAGAAGTATGGTGGCCTGGTTTGTTTGTTTGTTTGTTTTTATTTTTTAATCAGCAGAAGGGAGGCAGGCCTGCAGGCCAAGAGGGCACCCCAGGACCAGCTGGGGCTGAGGATGGGGAGCACTGAGGCCTTCGGCCATCTGCAGAGGGAGGTCCCTGCACTGGACATCCTCTTATTTAGCTCCCACTTCAAACATAGTCGGAAAGTAAAAGAAAGTTGCACAGGCAGTTTAGAAGCGTGGACAGAGAGCACACTGGAGGTTTTATGTTAAGCCTTGCTTAGCTCTTTTAACCCTGGAGGTTCCACATCTAGAGCATAGGTCACTGCTGTAGACAAGGAAACCCAGATTCCTGGAGTAGGAAATAATTTCACTTTCAAACTATACCAACATCTTCTTCTTCTCAGTGCTCACCCTGCACACAGCGTTCTGATGCCACAAAGGTCTGCATCCCGCTCACATCCTTTCCGAACTTGCACCTCTCAATTGTGCCTGTCAAGGAACACAATTCCCTCCCCTTCCCTAGCTCTTTACTTTGGGGTGACCACTGTACAGCCCCTAGGACAATGTACAGGAGATGTTTTGATTAAAAAAATAAATAAATAAAAGGCTATAAACCATAGCTGAGTCTTTTAAGTTGACACAGTATCATAAGGTTCTATCTAAAGAAACATGTTAAAGTAACAATGAAACTGCTACTTTATTTCCTGCACCTGTTTTTGAAAAAAAAAATGTCCTAATTTGGGGGAAAGGGGATACTTTAATTGCCGAGAGATTAATTTAGCCCCTGAGGATTACAGGACACAAGGTCCTTCATAACTGATGGTCATGTTAAGAAACCTCTGAGTAGGGAAGGAGGAGGGACCAGAGATCAGTAGATGTGTCTGTGTGAGACGTACTGAACAAAATCTTATAATGAGGTGTTGCAAAGGATTTATTCATGTGATTTTCCTGTTGCTTCTCTGAGTTCATGATTGCCTGTCTAATCAGCAATATCCTCCTATCTGTTGGGACAATGGGATCGGTACAGATAAACGTAAGGAAAAAAGGAAGTGGGATGTTCAATACCTGGCACTCAACAGGACTTTGTAACAAGATAGCAGTGATGTGAGCCAGGCTATTACCTTGAGAGGGGTTTCCACATCTCTTTATTTCTGCCTTTGACATGAGTGGAACCAAAGCTGGGGAATGCAGGTCATTGAGTTCGTCCTTGTGAAATGAAAACAGGCTCTCCACTGTGGCAGCCAGGCATGAGCTGGGATTTCTGTGGAAGGAGGGCATAAGCTAGAAGAATAGAAAAGGAGCTGCCTTTTGCCTGTAGAATTGAATAAGAAGGACATAGGAGGAAGCAGAAAGGGCTTGAGAAGGAAGGCAGGTGCCCAGGACCCCTGCGGCTCCCAGAAAAGCCCTTATACCCTCCTGGCACCAGCCTGGGGTGCCACACCAGGGAAGACATGGCAGTTTGGCAGAGCTGGTTAGCAGGAAAAGACCTGAGTTCAGCTCCAAGGGCCCCCTTGACTTGGTGGGACCACAGAAGGCACATAGATGTCAGCCCGTGCCTCCTGCAGGGACACAGCAGTTTTCTGGACAATCCACAGAAAGTCCTTGGATATAAAAGAAAAGTAGCTGGATAAAAAGGGAGGGGATCCAGTTAAATTTGACTTCCATGTAAATAAAAAAATATCATATTACATATAGTGTCTGAATATACTTAAAGTAATTATTTGTTGTTTCTCTGGAATTTGGATTTAAGTGGGTGTTCTGCGCTTTCATTTGCCAATGTAAGGACCCCCAACCTGGGCATAAGAGCTGCCATCAGGCCTGGCAGGGGGCTTTGGCGGGGGGGGGGGGGAGGAGGGTGCTCTGGAGGAGAGCTACTGCAAAGAGACAGGATCAGTAGGCATGGTACCCCAGGCTTTCATCAGGCTGGAAACATCACAGACCTCAGCTGCCAAGACTGGTAAGATGACCATTGACCAGGTAAAGGTAAGTGAACCCTGAGCACAGAAAGGCTGAGCCAGTAGATGACTGAAGGACGCCTCTGGGTTCTGAGTGCCTACCTCTTTAAATGGCCTGAAGTCACCTGTATCCCACACGTCTAGAAGTCACCCCAGGAGGAAAAGTAGAGACATGGAGGCATCTGAGTTCCTGTAGTCCATCTGTGCTGCTGTAACAAATGTTCCTGAGCCTATGTTATTTACAAACAAAATGTTCCTTTGTTTTCCCAGTTCTTTGAGCTTAAAATCCAAGATCAAGGTACTGACTAGTTGGTACAATGTCTCATGAGTCCCAGGTTTCTGCTCCAAAAATTGTTCCTTGTTGCTGTGCCCTCAGGAGGGGACAGATCAATACTGTGTCCTGATGTGGTTAAAGGGACAGAGAGTAAATGGCCTTACAGTGTACCTCTGGCCATTTGTTACTGCTGACTCTACCCCCTGAGAGCTCTCCCCTCGTGACTTTAACATATAAAAGCCCCAGCTCATACGCTGTCACACTGGGGGTTAAGTTCCAACATGGATTTTTGGGAGGACGCATACATCCAAACCATAACTCAGAAAAAGAGCAATTTATTTGCAAATTATTGTATCACACTAAGCTTTAAATTGGAGTGACCTAAAAAAAAAAATTCCCTGACACTCAGAGCAGGTGTTGCTAGGAAGAGAAATCACTTGTGGGGCCAAATTTCAGCAGCGCATTTTCTCTGCACACCTGAGTTTTATTGTAAGCAAAGCCATGGCTCTACATCCTGCCCATCTGCAATGACTTTTGAAGAAAAAAAAGAGAAAAGAGATGGAGAATGAGATTACCAATAAAAAAATGTCAGCTCATACCTGCCGATGAGGTCACGCCTTCCCCTCTGACTCTCAAACCTCCTCAGTCCCAGAAGCACTCAGACCCTTGGCTCTGACCCTGTGACTGCTACTGGCCTTGTTTCCTCCCCAGCTACCCCATAGCCTCCTGCAAACATCCACAATGTGGCTGCAAACCCCCCCCCCAGCACTGGCCCGCGACCCGTTGCAAAGGTTCCCCCCATACCTAGCCAGTGCTGTGGACACTGAAAGGTCCCCCAGTATGCCACGTGCAGGGAGCGCAGTATGAGCAGTTTGCAATCAGTGGGCCTTGGAGAGGGTCCAACTCTGGACTTCCTTCCTCTCAAATAATGAGAACACAATTAGCATGAACGGGAACGCATTAACATAAAGCTGTGGGAAGGGCTGAATATACAGTCTTTAGAAATAGTCACTGACATTTGGAATATTTTAAACTTCTCTGCAGGTTTTAAGTTCCTCCCCCCCCCCCCCAAGTAATAATTCAAACACAGGTCTGCTGACTAAGCTTTTGCCTGATATGGGAATCCTCCGCACAAGTTCAGGTCAACTGGCCATCCAGGCTCAGCTCAGCGCACTCCAGCAATATCCAAGGCATCCTCCTTCAGGGGTCCTCACGCCTCCCCAACACTGTACAGGTTCATCCTACAATAGCTAGAAATGGGGGTAGCATCTTCACTGTGAAAGCGCTGGCTGGTTGCAGGGGAAGCAAGACAAGAGCCAGACTCCAGGGCTACCATTTCTACAATGTCATTCACAGGAATGCCCAGAGCAGAAGCCACAGCTACCAGCAGAGTTTTTCAGAGTGGGCAGGAGGAGAACCCTAGCGTGTTTATCCTTCTCATGTGGAGCAGAGACAAGGGGGAGTCGCGGGGCGGGGGGAGGGGGCGGAGGGGGGTGAGGCTCTCGGATTGGCAGAGGGATTGGAAAGCACACAGTATCAAATCAAATCCGGGCCGGCTGGAACCTGCCAGCTCTCATTTACGCCTTGGGTCTGTCTTGTCCTCAGGTGTTTGTGTTCTTCTCAGGGAAAACAACAGGCTCATTAGAGCGCAAGTGAACAAGTTACTTAATGGGTTCGTAAGTCACCGGGCTTACCAAGACAACAGCCATGCAGGCTGCAGATGAGTGAGAATCACCGATGAAGCTTTAAATTGATACACTCACTGAAGCGTGAGCTATCAATACTGACCTTGTTTGCAGCTTCCCGAGCCGGCAAGGGGGCATTCTCAGGAACCTTAGAGTAACAATCAGCACATTTAAGCTGATTAAAACACACACACACACACACACACAAACCTGCATTTAATTTAACCAAATAGCTCCATTAAATTGTTTCTGGGTTTCCGAGGATTAAACTTGTATTAGAAAAGGGGTTTTAAACTTTTCGTTCTCTGGCCTTTTAAAGAGCCAGACTGTTCAGATACTCTTCCAAGTACCTCTTTTTTAGCATGCAAACATAGCTGAGATTCAAGATGGAGCTGGGTAAACCCGAAGCACTCTGGGATAACAACCAACATTAATTTACTGCTTGCTGGTTACCAGGCCCTCTGATATGCACTTTAGTAACCATCATTTTGATAAATTCTCTCCATGACCTTGGGAGAGACAGTGGAGGAAATGAAGGCTGAAAGACGTACACTGAATCCCCAGAACCTCAGACTTAATTAAGAAATAGGATTCAAATCCAAGGCCTGAGCTCTCAGCTACTACCCACTGCCAGTGTGGTTACACATGTATAGGAACCCATGAATTCTTCTTCATTAAGAATATATTAGAAGAAATGAAAGTCAACCAGAGGATTGTTCTGGTCACTTAGATAATGTCCTTCTATCTCTCCATCTTTATATAATAGCAAAATCTGAAACTTAACCCCAAAACTTCCTTTCCCTTGGCCCTGCCTGTGTTCATTTCAAGTAGTCACTCTATTCTTCCCAAAGTCAGATTCAGAAAGCTTTGGTTGCTTAGCTACCAGCATTGTGCAGACCCCCTGTTCACGGTGAACAGACCCTTTAGTTTACCGGGAGAAGCAGAGATCACCGAATAGGAGATGAACAAGGATTCTATTGGTTTTCTAGTGAATATCCACGCCTTCCCCCTTATTTTCCAGTTGAAGATGAAAGTTGAAAGCCCTGCCCCATTTCAAAATGCTGGCTGGTGGCTTAGCAGCATCTTAATGTGCTCACACAGAGCCCCTCTTGCCTAGTGTTTCTATCATTTCTCTGGCTCCAGTGTGTGTGTGTGTGTGTGTGTGTGTGTGTGTGTGTGTGTGTCTGTGTCTGTGTTATGCATGTGTGTACAGATGTGTTTCTGTAGATGTCAAAGGTCAACATTAAGTATCTGCTTCTATCTCTTTACTCTTTACCTTTACTCTTTTTCTTTAAATTTTAGACAGGGTCTCTTGCTAACCCTGGAGCTGACTAATTCACTTGACTGGCTGTCCAGGAAGTCCCTGGGATCTGGCTGTCTGTACCCACCCCATTCCTCAGCACTAGGGTAATAGATGCATGCCATACCTGGCATTTTCAAGAGTGCTGGGAATCCGAATTCAGATCCTTAGGCTTGTGCAGAATGGGTCCCCTCACTGGGTCACCCCCCAGGCCCTCTGCTGTTTGATTTTTACATTTAGTAAGTGAGAATATCTGCCTGCTTATTTTAAGCCTCAAAATCCCAACGTCATTGCTCTCTCAGCTGTACCTTGAAGGGAATAAATAATTACCATATGAAAAAAGGTTTTATATATTGAGAAAAGAATTCTAAGAAATTTCTCAACCCAACTATTACTCATTTGCTAATTCACTGATACTGTAAAATTACCATAATCCAAGTAGACTACATAATAGGAGCCATGAAAATAAGAGTGAAAAAAATGATTGTCTGTCCTAATATGGGAATATATATATATATACATGCATTCAATGTAAAGGCTTCAAAAGAGGATCTGTAATATTATGTGGAGATTCAGAGACATGGACAGACTCAAAGGCAGGAAAGACACACAGGCCTTTCTTCTGTCCTAACAGCTGCTGATGTTTGAACAAAATGAGAAGGCCTGGTTTACTCTTTGAGGGAAGGACCTCTCCCCTTGACTGTAAAGGCTCACTGTACTCCAAAACAGGCTGACCCATTCGTAGGGCCCTCATAGAGTGCACAATGGCTTTTCAAAATGCATTTTGTGCAAAGACTTCTACCAAACCATTTTACAGATAAAGAAAGTGAAACACGGAAGAAAAGTTAGCTTGCCTAGGTCTCAGGACTAGCATAAGAGAAGCGGCATGGGAGGGAGCCTGGTTCCTGAATCCAGGACCTAACTCCTGTACTGCCAAGATGCTCCAAATCGCAAGTGAAACCAACACAGGTGATAAAGGACCTCTTCTGTTCATCCAAGCCACTCTGAAGCTTGCTTATATACCTTGAGGTGGATTGTTGAACCTTATACTCAGCAACAAACCAGAAAGAACTGTTGTTGAGTCTAGACAAGAGTGCCAACAGTCTTCTCTATACAGGGCTGATAGCAAATATTTTAGGTGTGGTGAGCCATGCCATCTCTGTCACAACAGCTCACCTTGATTCCTGTGGCAGGAAAGCACCTATAATCAATAGGTAAACAAACAGGCATGACTACGTTCCCAGAAAACTCTACTTTCAAAGACTAAAATTCGAATTTCATATCATTTTTAGGTGTTAAAAAAATACCTTATCCTTTAGAAACTTTCAACTATTTAGAAAGATGAAAATAGGTATAATTGTAATACCTTTCATGTCGCTATCCCATTGACCAGGTCTATAATATGCTGGCCCTTGATTTAAAGTCTAGAGCACAGCACGTCCTTTTAAGGAGACTACAGCAATTGGGCCCAGGGCCATGCATCCATCGGGTACCATATAAATGGAAGATTGTCATAGACATGCCAAGTCTACAGGGTGCCTTGTGGGTGTGTGGGAGCAGGAAGAGTATGCAACCAGGGATTGTGAGCCCAACCCCAAGACCCAGATCATTATTTGCTAACCGTAACTCTGAGACAGTCATTAATCTACAAATGATCTTTGGTGTCCTGGACATTTGTGATTACTAGTGACAGTCCAGTATCCTTAAAGTAGAACACATTTACTTATATTGTGTTTACAAGTTTGGAACTTTCATTAGCCCTAAGGACAGTCTTATGTGCTAGTTACTAACACATATACAGTCTGCAGATATTTGACACTAAGTAGCATGGTTACAGGGCTGGAATGTGGCAAGGCCAGAATGTAAGCTCATTCTGGCTTCAAATATAGATCTTAACCCCTAAACCTGGCATGTCTAACCTGTGACCCCCAAGATCAGCACAAAGTCATAATCTTCCTTAAAATATTATGAGAAACTTTTGAGAATTTTTCTTAACTTAGTTGGGCAGTTCTTCAGCACAAACTTGGTAGATAATACCTTGTCACAGTGTTGTAAGATTATACATACCTGCAGGATGTGTTCTTTCAAACATGAAAAAGGAATGCATGCACACATGCCTCTTCACGCCTTCAAATGGGGCTGAGATATATTAGCAACAAAGCCATGAGATTAGAAGCTAAAATGAAAACAATGTAAACTCTCACGTCATGATCATGTGAGGTTTATCAGGCATTTATTATATGTCAGGTCAAGGATCTCTCTGACTTACCTTGTTTAATACTTCTAACAATTTTAAAGGCAAATACCGCTAACCCTCTTTACAGATAAGAAAACTGAGACTAAGGGTGATTAAAGAGCTTATACAGGGTTCCTGAAAGCTAAGCAGTGCACAAGCCATCTGATCTCAGAGCCAAACACTATCATAGGTGCAATGGTATTCAGTGGCTATACCTGTGTGTACCATTAGCATTCTGTACAGCAGCGTTCTGGGTTAAATATGGCATTGACAGCTAGCCTGAGAATGTGAAACTCCATCGAAAACTCTCCTTCACTGTAAAAGGCATTTGCATCGGAATCGAGATCACAAGCAGCTTTTAGAGACAAGCAGTTGGTGAGTTGTGTGTGTGCACGCGCGCGCGCACGCGCACACACACACACATGCACACACACACTGGCATGTGCTCTGTGGTTTGTTTGATAATGTTCATCTGTCTTCCATGTAAATGAATGTTAAGAGCTATTGCCTTTGGGGTACAAACACTCTACTCATGGCTATGCCCACAGAGGCCGTGGGTTAGTTCTCATCAGTCACCCCAAAGTTTGTTTCCAAACACACAGGAGGAAAAATAGTCCATGTTCACACTATAGAGCACACACAGTGAGGTTATTATCTTAAGCTGAATTGAAAGGCAGTTGATCAAGGTCAATGTGAGGGTGGAAAAGCGGCAGCAGAAGCCAAGGAGTAGCTCCCGTAAGCTCTGGAGTGGGGCTCCTTGACAAGGACCGCTGGCCGAGCTGCGCAGACGCTCAAGGGATTGCCTGTAATAACAACACTCCTTATTAAGCTTGTCTTGTTCATTTGCTTTTGAGGCATGTGCTATATTTATTAGCAATGCTTATGAAGGAATCTCCTTAATGCTGGCGGCGGCCGAGCACCTTTCCCCAGGGTATTTTTGTGTCTAAAGCTATAAAGAGGGGAAAGAGGGGATGACAATGAGTTCAAGGCAGAGATCTGAGACTGGCGTGCAGTGTGACCTTGCGCAAGTCACTTTATCACTGTGCTCCTATTTCCGCCTCTGCAGAAAAAGAAAACAAGAAACAACAGTGCTAATAACTTCCGTCTTTCCAAGTCTCAAACATAAATCACTGTCTGGGAAGGGCTTTGAGCCTTTGGATACAATGGCAAGCCTTCCTTACCATCATTAATTAACATTTATTAATAGAAAAAGTAGCGCAGACAATGCTGAGGTGATCCAAAATCAGTCTGTCTCCCTCTATTAGGGACTGTCATGGCAGGTGGTGGAAATTAATCCCTCCCCCCTTTCCCATCCAACACAGGACATTTTCTTCCTACAGACTGGTTCATGGAAATGGAAATTCATTTTAAAAAAACCTGTACTGAGCTTTATTCGCTTAAGGTGATGTAGCTTTCTGAAAAGAGGTACAAAAGGGAAATCTAGCTTTTTTTTTTTTTGTCTTCCTAATTTAACAACTGCTTGGGGTGCGCTAACCTATAATAAGTGGGGAAACACCCATTGACTGCCATCATAGTCAGGGTTTGAATATGAAGACTCATTAGTTTTTTCCAATGCATTATCTCTTTTCTCCTTCATTGGGCTATTTTGGCTGAAATCGTTTGACAGCAGCCTTTGGTCCTATTTGAGAGGTCTTGCTGACTCTCTGTGTCCATCGAGAGAGCAAACCCAACTGCAAGCTCGTCACCAATGAACTGTCAGATCATTACTATGGTTGATGCTGTATGATCTGTCTTGAAATTAGCATCAGTCTGGCCAGGCTGGGCACTCACTTGCCACAGAGGCTAATTCGCTCCTTGAATATGCATTCACGGAGATGTGCCTGGCTTTGGAATCCACGGGGAGTACACGTTAAGAGCAGATTTTCTGAATTAGCATGGTGAGAGGAAAGGGTCCTTCATTTAGATGGCTGCAGATGCTACTCTCTCTTGTTCATTACAAGTGCATTTCATCAGCTTTATGATGTCCACATGTCAATTGAGTGTGAGGATTTTGCACACAAAAGAGCCTCAGGGAAAACGACTCCACTAGCTAATCAGCTGATTATCATACCTCAAATGGGCTGCCGTGCTGGCTGCTCCCAACCTGTACGGGCGAGAGCAGAATTGAAGATTAAGACTGCGAAGAAGGAGGACTACAGCCAGTTTAGGGAAATTAAAGAGGCGTTTGTTTGTCAGCTAAAGAGAAAGGACAGTGGCCGCTCAAGTGAGAGTCTTCTTCGAAAAGAGGTGGACATTTGAAACAAAATGACTAATGTGTTTCTTTTAAAGGGGACTGGCGGGGAAAGGGTGAAAGGTTAATTAGTATATCATTCTCCCGTTTATGCCCAGCTGTGTAGAGTCTGTCCCGTTTCTGTCCTGGATTTGAAAAACCAGAATTTAAAGAACCTGTCCCAGGGTTCAAAGGAGTACCTTAAAGTAATTGAATTAGTTTCCAACAATAGAAGACACACAACTTCCTTGGGCACCTCCTTACAGATAGCCTTGGATTGTTTAGGAGATCATTGATTAATAACAAGAGCATAATATGAAAAGAGAAGAAAAATACATCTGCATGACTCCATAAAGCGTGCTGGCTAGGAAACATTATGAAAGTCGTTAATTGAGATCTTGTCATCCGAGTTGTATTCTTTATATCCTTTGGGGAGAGGAAATTAATGGGTGGTCCCCCCTCCCCCCTTTTTTTGTCTGAAATCTACCAAAGTTTTCTCCCAGCTCCCCAGGGTCCTCCTCTAGTCTATCTAAAATGCAGTTAGAGCCGAGGCTGTCTTTTGCTTCACGGCGCGCCGGCCTTATGCTTTCATCAGAGGAGTCTAACTCACACAGATGCACTATTTAACAATGCCATCCCCTGCTTTCATCAGAAGGGGGAAGGTTGCAGCGCCGAGCCCTGCAGAATAAGGGGGGCAGGTCCCCTGTGATCGGCGAAAGCTGAACATCGGTGCCAGTTTCCATCTGTCATGATAGCCTATCTCGGAACCTTCAATCTGTCAAAAGCTCGCTGCCTGGCTGAAGGCTCCAGGAGATTTGATGCACTAAACACACTTGACAACAGCATTATCACTGCAAGGAGCCAGCAAAATGCCATCAATGTGTTAATTGTAACCGGCTATGTAAAGTGTCACTTCCCATATCATTTAACACCAGCTTCGCCTCTTTTGCAGTTCCTAATTTTCTACACTTTATAAACATATGGATTGCTCTTGTAGCAACATTGTGTTCTTCTTAGCGGAGCTTTAATTCTGCTTGGAAACACTGCACCCAAGCTTCTATCAGGGAAACGGCGGGCGCGGAGGGGCTTGGGAGCCTGGAGGTGGGGAAGAGAAAATAAAAAGGAAGCTGGGGGAGGGGAGACAGGCAGCTGTGGTGGGTTTTAGACTATGGATTGATTGGTGCTGCGTCCCCCACCCCCACCCCACCCGCGACCCCGGTTTCCTCCCTGCCCCCTCCCCTGCTAATGGGCAAATCGTTTCTTTTCTCTCTCAGGATGAAAAATGCAGATCCAGGATGTTTGCAGGCAGGGTGTTTTCTTCCATCATAATATGAACAGTTTTGTAATGGTAAACAGGAGAGCAGCACATAAATAAATGGAAAATTCCCCTCGAAGAACGGAATGGGTTTTTAGCACCCAAGTACCTAATATTCAATTTCTGGTACAACCAGGGCCAGGTGTTAAATTTCTCTAGTTACTGTCACTAATGCAAATTAGATTCTTTTTCTGCTCATAAAAAATCAAATCCACATTAGAAATTAGCTATAAAATGTAATGACTTAAATGCTATAGTGTTTTACAAATCTCCCTGCATATCTATGGTAGATAATGCTGTAAAAGAGAGAGAAGATAATAAAATATGGTAGGAAGTTGAGTTATTTAAAGGTCTTTTGTGACTGATTACTGAAAAATGTGATATATTCTTTTGCTCTTCTCTGCCTCTGCCCGCTTCATTGTGGGAAATGAACACGTTTATGATTCTCTTTTTTTTACAAGCCGAGCAGTAATCAAAATCCATTTTTAAATGATGTTGCAAGAACTGGAAAGAACATTTACATTATTCGGGGGAAAATACCACCCAGAGAAGTTTACAGTACCTCTGTGACTTTTAATCATTGCTGGTGTAGCCATCCAGAGGGAACTTCGGACCCATTAACTAAGGAGCACCGTTAGTATGTTAAACTCTTCATTAACAACATCAGCAAATGTACCTAGGGGATTGTCTCATCTGTGTGCATCACCCTACCCCCAGCCCACACACAAGAATATCCAAAAAGAAAGAAGAAACCACCCTTTAAAATGACGTTGTTGTTTTTTTTTAAATTCTACATTACACAGCTGAATAAAATTGAGCTGTGAAGAGCATAAAAGTCATATATTTTTCAAAATTTAAACTCTTAGCAGACATTCCCTCCCCTCCACTGTAGAATGAATATTTCACGTTACCTCTGTCAACTACTCAATTTAAGTTCTGAGATTAAAATCATAATGGAACTTTGGGCCCCAGATGAATAGGGAGTTTGTTGCAAAGTAAACAAAGTCAGAATTAACATGAACATTTCTGAATTCAGCTAAAAAAAATCACCAAGATGCCAACACAAGTTTATTTGGGAAGAACACACACACACACTCATGGGCATGTGTATGCACACACACATGCCCACACACTCATAAACACACACATACACACACACACACACACACACACTCACACTTATCAAGGAAAGCAGACTATTTGTTAGCACAACTCCTATGGTGCCCACAATGGTGCTGTTAGACAAATACTCATATTTTCAGGGGGAATTCTAACAGTGTTAAGTAGACCACAAAGACCACACAGTTGCCTGCTTCCTGATTCCTGTTCTTCTGGCACATCTTGTGTCTTCTAGAGGTGGTCTAGAGAGATCCACATAGACCACAGTCCCCCAAAAGGTATTCTCTCTACCCTCAGCTAAGAGCAGGCCATGCCTTCTTTCTGGGCCATAGCAACCTGCCCATGACATTGGGAATACAGGGTAGCAGGGAAGCCCAAGACCTTCCTCCAGATAAGAGAACTACTTATTTGGCTACCATACAAGCCTCTTTGGCTCCCCTGACACAATAGTATCTGCTCTACTCCTGAAACAGACCTGATTGCTAGCATCTGGTGTTGGAGTGGAAAGACACAGGCAATTTTTGAAGACTCGTTCCTTCTGTCTTCATTCCTTGACTCATTACACACACCTTACCTCTTTTTATACATCTCCATGTTTTTGGCTCTACCTCAGCCTTTATCCAGTGTCTTCAGTCACACACCTCTGAGGAGAACAGGGGATAGAAACTGGAATAGCAGTGTCAGGTAGGGGTCCCCCAAAGTGAACAACTTTTCTTTGGCTAAAAAGCAGACGTTCCTTGGCCCTTTGGGCCATTTCATTCTTCCAGAGGCCAGCATGCCAGAAGGAGGGCCCGGCATCTCCTTTCCTCTCCTTCTTTAAGTGAGTACCCTTTTCTAGAAACTATACATGAGGACGGGACTGAAACATTGAAGCATCTGGACATCTTGTGAATAGACCAACAGGACCAACCAGCTCATTCCCACCCTAAGCTCCCATCTAATAAGCCTTATTAACTTCAAGTCAGTGGCTCTCAGTGGTATCCTCCCCTGCCATACAAAAACCGTCTTCTCTTATTTCTCTTAAGCTTCTGTCTGTGAGTAACCTACAATAAAACTTAGTTTTGAACTTACCCTCTGTGGCTCATGAATTTTTTTTCTTTATGCTTTCTAGATTAGAACCCAGAGACAAAGTTTAAGAGACACCTCCATGATTAAGAGGACATGCAGTTCTTATTAAAGACCAGAGTTGATGCCTGGTACCCAAGTCAGGTGACTCACAGGCACCCGTCACTCCTGTTCCTGGGTGTGCTGGTTAGTTTTTGTCAACTTGCATAAGCCAAGGTATTCTGAAAAGAAAGAACTTTAACTGAGAAAATACCTCCATCAGATTGGCCTGCAGGCAAGTCTATGTGGCGTCTTCTTGATTGGTGACTGATGGTGGCAGGGCTCAGTCCACAGATGGTCAGATGGTCCTGGGTCTAAGAAGGCAGGCTGAGCAAGCCACGGGGAGCAAGTCAGTAAGCAGCACCCCTCCATAGTCTCTGCTTCAGTTTCTGCCTCCAGAGTTCTCCGTCACTTGAGTTCCTGCCTTAGCGTCCCTCAGAATGATCTCTCAATTGTAGCCCATGTTGTGGAACTGTAAGCTGAAAAATAAAGCCCTGGCTGCTTTGAATCAAGGTTTTTATTACGGCAACAAAAAACAAATGAAGATGCAAGGGATCCAAGGTCTCTGGCCTCTTGTATCTGCACTCACTTGCACATAACCATATACAAACAATGCACATAATTAAAATTAAAATAAAGCTTACCAAAAACCAAACAAACAAACAAAACAAGATTCGCTGGAGTTTTGTGTGACCCTTAGCTTCCAGGACTTTGAGTGCTAAAAGTTAAAGCCATCTGAAGTGAGAGAAAAGGCCTTGTCAAAATCAAGGACACCTGCTTTTCTTGTGCCGTCTCTATGTATCTGATAGAAAGCACTCTCCTTTCAGCCTCCCTTCTACTAATGTTGACGCCCTTTGATCTCTGTGTAGGATCCACCACTCAGGATTTTCTGCACTGAGAAATTTTCCTTTTCTTTTTTTTTCCTTTTTTCTTTTCTTTCTTTCTTTCTTTCTTTCTTTCTTTCTTTATTTTTATTTATTTATTTTTTATTTTTTTATTTTTTTGGTTAGCAAAGCCTCCTGACAACTTACCATTTTCTTGCTTGTTCTAGCTTTTGGGCTTTCTCCCACACCCCACATGCAATTGGATCCCAGAGACGGAAAATTGACTCTTCAGTAATGGACTCTTTCGTGTTTCACTATTAGGTTGAACTTATAACTGAAGCCTGTGGGGTGAAGAGTTCGGGGCTCTGTTTTTAGGACTTGGGGGGACTCTTCATGTCAGTCAGGGATGTTCTACCTTGCCTTCTCTTAGGTTGGATCCCATTAGGAACAACATACCTTAAAATTTTGAATTTAAAATTTAAAATTCTGGGTTAAACAGACCCTGTCCCCTCCCCAGTTCCCCAAACCCCTATCTACTTGGATTCTGTGAACAAGGCCTTAGAAGGAAATAGGGTCTTTGCAGATGTACTCAAGGTAAGGCCATAGTAGCTTAGAGTTTGGCCCTACATTCAATATACTTGGTATCCTGAAGAGGGAAATGAGACACTCCAGATCTATGATAGCCTGAGCACATACTAGAGTTAGGCAGCCACAGTCTACTAGAAGCTAAGGAACTGCAGAGAAGAATTCTCCCCCAGATTCGAAAGAGAAGGCTTTGCTGACACTTTGACCTTGAACTTCCAGTCTCAAGAACAAAATGCTTAAAGGCACTTTCAAGGTGAGAATAATTAATATACTTGCCTCACGGGTTTCATGAGGACTCAATTACTTATTCTATAGAGTGTATCTACAACATTGTTAGCATGCATACCCTCAAGAACTGTCAGCTCTTATTTCTAAATGAAGAAAATATGCGTATTATATAATGAGGGCTCAGTATAAATTATTATTACTGATAATAAAAGTGCCCCAGTTTTGCTGAGACAACACCACCATTGGACTCAGATTTGAAACCAATATCCATAACCTAGAGCCTTACTAATGGCTGTGTGCCCTTGGCCAAGCAATCTCTCGAGCCTCTGTTTTGTGGGGGCAGTTGCAAAGACTGAGACAAGGAGCTGCCCAGCAGGGCGCTCTCAGTCAACACCTAGCCTGCTCTACCACAACAGTTCGTGTGACTCTCGCTTTTTCAGTTACTATAGCGAGGTTCAGCACAAGTTCATAACTAAAAATGGGAGAGCAATGAGAGCAGAGCTTTGGAGAATAACAAATGTTTACCCTCAGTGCGGTTTTTGCTAAAAAGAAAAAAAAAAAAAAGCTAAGAAAGGCTTAAGGGCCTTACAGAAAAGTGAATGCACATATCTAATGTGCATGTTTTCTCTGCATTAAAATGACACACTGGGTGGTCCCAATATTTGCCTGGCTTCCTTTTGTAGCCTTCAGAGGTTTGAAAGCTGGGCTTATATGGCACTCTAATGAGGGTGTTGGGATATAATGTCAAGACTGTGGGCTCTTTCACTGACTCCATAATCTCTACCCTCTGTAAGTCTACCTACAGTGTCTGCCCACTGCCTGATATATCAGATCTGCTACCAGGTATCTTCGTGAGACCTGGAGAGGAACTGGAGGAAGATGGTTTAGAGTCCTATTCCTTCTAATAATTTCTCTAGCTCCCAATGCTGAAAGGCCTCTGCTTACTGAACCTAATAATAATAGCACAAGGACAATTAAGAGACAGAGGAGGCCCCGTGTTCAGATTTTTCTGATCTAGCCTTATTGTAAAAGGACCAGAGTTCTGGGAAAAAACAAAAAACAAACAAAACAAACAAACAAACAAACAAAACAAGTATAGCTGTTAGTCCACAACATAAAAAGTCCCAACGCTTAGTTCACAATTCTAGGGGCCAGCAGAAGTGTTCTGATACAACTGGGCAGAGCTTTTGCTGAGCTCACTGGGGTTTCCCCCAAACAAGTGCAAGCAGATGGCAGGTCACCTGAAGCTGCTTAGCCTAGGCTGATCTCATTCCCATGTTTATCTGCAGATGTTGGCTATTGGCTGAAGTAATGAGGGTAACTTAACCTAGGCCTGGTCACAGCATGGTAGCTACAGAGCTTCCAAGAACATCAACAAAACAAAACACATCTTAACATCTCCCAGGTTTGCATCATGCTTGTTCCTTGTACATTGGCCAAAATAAGCCAGATGGGCAAGCCATGCACAGGGGACCATTCAAAGGTGTACACAGAAGAAGGAAATCATTTGTGGTCATTTTTACAATCCACTGCAAGTAGTGTCCCTCACTCCTAGTATTTTTCCAAAAGGCAAGGACATTGGTTCTGAATGGACATTTTTGAGGAAGCTTCTATTCTTGCCTTATTTCAGAAAAATGAAAGTAAAAATCAAGAACGTCAGAACAATTAATTAAGGAGTCACCACCTCACAGGAGAAATTTCAGAAGACCACTTATGAACATGTCTAGTTGACAGTAGATACAATGGCAGTTCTCAGTTCTCTTTTCAGATCTTCAGAGAGGATTTTGGATGAGATTAATCTCTGGACACATATATTTTTTACATGACCCACTCAAATGTCTCTATTTCTGAAACTTGGCACTCATCCAATGCGTACTACACACTGGAGTGGGTCCTGATGGTACAGAGGAAGTTCCCTGACCTGGTGGAACATGGAGTCTGTTAGGGAGACAGATGAAAATGAGTCTATGTCTCCAATTGTGAAAGTACTGCATTGGAGTCAGAGGCTGAGAGTCTTCTCGGAGCTTCAGACTCTGGGCTGAGCCCTCCAGATGACGGAGAAAGAGAGAAGACGAGGCCGAGACCTATACATGGCTACATGGAAGGCTCTTGATCCTGCTAATCGGGTGTTAGATGACACAGGACTGATGAAAATATAGGTAAACAGCGGCATACAAGTAAATACAAAACTGACATCAAGAAGCACCTACTGGAATGGGTGGTTCTTGCTATTTATTGAAAAAACCAGACGACATCAAGTTCATAGTGTATAAAATCTCTATTGCTCTCCAACCCAACTCCCTCTCTGATACTCGGCAAACATACCCAGGCATGAAACTTGTAAGACCTTAGTGACTCATAATCCTTAAAACTTTGGATTTTTAAATCTTCCTGAAAAGAGATGTGGCCTCCACATCTCACTTGTACACAACTATCGGTGACTACTCTTCTCACTGTACCCTCACCGCAGCCTGCTGTATCCTCACTGTTCCATTCTGTTCCGGCCTGCCACCCATACATATCTGGGTCCGGAGCTTCTCTACCCTTCCCCCCACTTTGTTTGTATTATGATGGTGGGCCACACCTAAATGTGATAGAGATACGAACATATCGGGCTGGAGAGATGGCTCAGCTGTTAAGAGCACTGACCACTTTTCCGAAGGTCCTGAGTTCAAATCCCAGCAACCACATGGTGGCTCACAACCATCCATAATGAGATCTGATGCCCTCTTCTGGTGTGTCTGAAGACAGCTGCAGTGTACTTACATATAATAAATAAATAAATAAATCTTTAATAAAAAAAAAACATATCACCTACATGTTTTGAAATATGACCATAATTTTTTAAGTACAAAATAACCCCCAACTAGCCAGAGTTCTGGAGGAATAACTTGTTTCACTCCAAATGAGTTTCAAGGGGAAGATTTGGCATGAGGGACACAGATGTATTCATCCGTATGATCGGGGGGTGGAGTATCAGTACAGGGCTCAGGAGACATTCCACCCAAACTCCTGTCCCTCTCTCTCCTGCACTGTCACTGTGGTCCTTACAGAGAATCAGTGGACAGAATAATGCCTCTGGGACCATCAAGAGCCATCTGAGAGAGCTCAGGGAGGAGACAATGAAATATTTGAGATGGTCCAAAGTAATGGACTGAAATATTAAGCAGCTTCCTCTCTCTCTTCAGCTAAAGAAATTAATCAGTAGGTCAGAATGCAGTACCCACGATTCTCAAGTCACACTGCTCATGGCCTGTGCTTTGTGAGTTACTAGACCTGAGACCACTACACAAGTATAGGGTCAAAGAAAGAGACAATCTCTCCCTTTCAAACTGGAAGGGCAGAGGTGATGTACCATGTCCCCAACTTTGTCACAGCTGTCCCACCAAGCCACATGCTACAAAACTGAGGTGGGTACCCATGTTGATCAAGAACAAGAGAGCATCAGACCTTCTGGTCTTTACCCATCATCTTCCTCTATCCCCCCGCCCCCAACACCCCCAAGGCCGCTGACCTTACCTCCTGGCTTTATAAAGACTCCTGAGCAACCTTTCATCAGATTCTCCTCTTGCATTGTAAGAATGGAGGCAGAGATTCTAGAAGAACAGGATAGCATTGTTAGTCTAGTAATTAAGATAGGAGTGACATTCAAACACCTGGACAGGATGTGGCAAATTACTGCATTCTTTGTGTGGAAAGCTGTTCCCCGGCCTGCTTTGTCTGCCCTCCGGGGACCTCATCATCTCCACTAAAAGTCAAAATGGGATTTTGTGCCTTCTATTCCCTACTCTTTCCCCCTCCTAATATATATCTGCTTTGAGGGAGCTATGTTTGTCAAAGTGGGCTAATTTATGGCATTATAGGGGGAAAATGAAACCATGGCTTTCCACTCTTGCCCTGGAGCAGATTCACTAAGCACCTCCTCTCTCCTCCCTCCTCTCCATTTCCGGGGAGGCCATTTGCTAAACAGAACGTGCTCTTTCGCCTCTAACCCCTGCAGCACACAGAGGCAGGCAAATTGCCACTTGTCATGTCTTTCTCGAGTATGCTATGCATACGATTGTCTCACAGCTAATAGCTCCTTCTATTGTCCATAATTCATCACTGTCAACATTCTTTACGTTTTATCCCTTCCTTATATGTTTCATGAGAAATCTATGCTTCTCCCATTGTGGCCCGGGATTTCATTAGCATAAACTGCATGATGTCAAATAAATACATTCGCTGTACCACAGCGGAGTCTGTGTTCTTTGCACAGAACAGGATGTTACTTTTATTAGTATTTTTTTCCCCTCATTTCCTTACAGTCTTTTCCTTTTTCACTGAGCCATTATGAAGTGAGTACCAAAGGTATCTTGGGTAATTAGCCATTACAGCACTGTCACGGAGGGTTCCAGAGTCAATACAAAGATAATTTGGGCAATGGTGAATGACAGTGCTGTCCAGACTTTTGGGATAATCAAGGACACATCCAGCTGTACCAGACATCTGTCAGACCCATGAATCATCTCAACTGGCTGGGCAATAGCCAGGCAGCCCCAGTGAAGGTAAACACGACAGCAGGCAGCCCACCATCACAGGCAACAACACTCGTACTTACAGAAAAGCCTGTCTCTGTGCAAGAGCAGAGCCCTGTGCAGAACGGGGTGAGCACGAAGCTTTCATGGTTCAAGAATACTAAGAAATAACAAAAATCGAATGGTTGGGGGAGGGTGTTATTAACATTACAACAATCCTGATGTTTGTCCTAACTAAAAATGAAGTGGGCGCTCAGAACCTAGACCTAGATCTATTGGCTGTAATTGGTTTTAGGTAATGTAAGCTCTTTCAGAAGCCATCCTGAGCTTTTATGTACCCAAGTTCTATGCTATTAAGTTCTTTCTGTTTGTTTAATAAGCTAACACTATTTTTATGGCTTTTATTTGCAAAGTTCCCCCAGCAAGTGTGACTAGCAGTTTATGTAGCAGTCTTGGCTACAAATTCTTAAAATGGCACCAAAAAAAAAATTCTCTAAAATGAAGAGGAAAAAGATCCAACAGTCTAAAGCAAATTTAGAAGCACCGCAGTTGCTCACAGTTTATTTTTCAAAATGGCTGCCTCGTGAGCATCCTGGGCGTTCACGCATAACAGATGGGACTCAATTTCAGTCTACAATTGACCACCTGACCAGGAAGTTCCTAAAAAGGGGGGGTTTATACACGTACCTGCAGCCTAGTCAGGTTTGGCATGGTATTTTCTAGCTGTCCTAAGTGAGCCCTAAGTTTTCCAGTTGAAACCAGGAGTGAGGAGTATAGATCTGCAGTGTCCTCCCCTTGCCTAACAAGAAGCTATTCTTGTCCAAATCACTTTTATGAGTTACTTAAGGCTGTTCACCCACAGTTCTTTATTAATCTTCTAAATGTCAGACAAGCAAATGTGAAGAGTTCTGCACCCCATCATTATAGGACCCACAGCAGGGCAGGCAACCACAGGCTCTTGTGATGTTGGGAAGTTGGGATGGAGGTAGCCCATTATCTTCACTGTCAATGACCCTACTTCCTTTGAGGCACTTTTAAAGATCAGCTTTACTGTAGTATAAACTGCACTATCTAAAGCACACAACTTAATAGACTGGCCATGTTTAGACCTATGTAGCCACCATGACTATCAGGACAGTGGACACATTCCTCACCCCACCCTGATTTCTTTACACATATTTAGAAACGTCTCCTCTTGGCTATCACGACTCCCCATGCAGCCTTTCCGGTACTTCCTGGTTATGGATTAGCTTGCCCACATGACTAGATGCACTTACTGCATACTCGTTGTCCGTGTGCCTGGTTCCCTCTGTCCCTCAACACCATTTTGATAGACGTCTGTGCTTTTCATCTTTTAGTAATGCATTTCTTTTTATTAGCAACTAGCGACTCTTTATATGTGTGTGTACCACAGCTTACCCAATGCAGCCATTCTCGGTTTCTTTTCAGTTGCTCTCTATTAGAAACAAAACTGCTATGAACATTGATACGTGAGTCTGAAGGAGCATGTTTTTGTTGGGTGAACACTTGATGTGTGCGTGCAACAGCTGGATTACACTGTCACACTTTTTTCAGCTGGATTTTTTACATCCCCACCACCAGCAGTGTCTGTTAGCTCCCTTTCCTCCACACTGTACTGTATGTGACCAATTCTTCTCATTTCAGCCATTTCCATAGGTCTGTGGTGATGTTTCACTGAGGTTACAACCTACACCTTCCTAATAGTTGGTATTTTTTCATGTAATTATTTACCATCAGTGTGTCTTTTGTAGTGACATTTCTGTCCAAATTTCTTGTCCATTTGTCTGTCTCTATGCCAACATCACACTGTCTTATTTACTGAAGCACTGCACTGGTGACGATAAAAGGCAGCACTGGTTCTTAGCTGTGTTTTCCTTTTTGAAATTCATTTACTGTCCAAGGTCATTTCCATGTGAATGCTAGACTTGTCTCACTAAATGAGCTGCTATTTTGATAGTGGTTGTAAAGAACTTACATTTTTAGTACTAGTGTCTCCTAATACACGAGTAAGACACATCCGTGCATCAGAGTTAAAAGCGTGCACACCCATGGCCAACCAGCCTTTTACATGTGTGCTGGGGATTTGAATTCAGGTCCCTGTGTGTCCTGCAAGCACTCTTACCCACTGAGCTTTCCCTCCGTCCCTACCTCTGCCTTTCTTTAAGTCTTTATCTCACTCAGGTGCATTTAGTCGTGTCCAATAAACACATCTTTTGCCAGATTTTTCTCTTAAGTATATCACAGTTTTGATCCCATTGAAT
The DNA here is from genome assembly GCA_036184795.1 of Tokudaia tokunoshimensis. Taxonomy (NCBI): domain Eukaryota; kingdom Metazoa; phylum Chordata; class Mammalia; order Rodentia; family Muridae; genus Tokudaia; species Tokudaia tokunoshimensis. The sequence continues at coordinate 48,365,787 of BTHU01000004.1, read as the reverse complement.
ATGTCATTTATTTTTTATTTCAACACATCAAATTATTGTCATGGCTTTCTAATTTTTTCTCAACATTTTAGTGCATAAAATACAATTTCTTTCATGTATTGATCTTCTATCCAACAATTTTACTAAATTCAGGTTTCAGTTCTAATAGCTTTTTACTGAGTCCATTAGAATTTATACCCAATTACATTGTGAATAAAGACAACTGTGCTTCTTTCCTTCAACTTAGATGACTTTTATCTAATTTTTTTTTCTTGCCTGGTTACACTAACTAAGATGGTTACTATAATATTGAATAGAAATTTCAGGGGCAGAGACTTTTAGCTTTCTTTCTGATATGAAGCATCACCATTCCTTAAGATAGATAATAAATAGTAAGCAAGTTTCTCTCCCACCCTAGGTAGCTTAGAAGATTGTCCCTATGAGATGGTACTTATTTTTTTTAATATGTGTATTTGTGTGTACATGTTCATGCTTGTGCACATGTGTACATGTGGAAGTTAATGACAGATATCTTCCTCAATAACGGCACCTATTATTATTATTTTTAAGGCAGGGTCTCACTGGGTAACATGGCCAGTCATGAACTCACTGTGTAGACCAGTCTGGCCTGGACCTCATGAAGATCCACCTACCTTTTGCCTCCAAGTACTGGGATTAAAGGCACGTGCTACCACAACCTGTCCTCCACATTAGTTTTGAGACACTCTTTTCAGATAAATATTGAGTTTTGTCAGTTGAGCTAGACTGATTGGCAAGCCCTAGGGATCCTTCTGTCTCCCCCTCCCAGTGCTGAGATTACAGGAACAGAAAGTCACGCCTGGATTGGTATGTGAAGGCTGGGATCAAAGGTTTAAGTCCTTGTGCTTATACAACAATATACATCTCATGCTTACACAACAATATACTTCTTATGCTTACACAACAGTATACTTCTTATGCTAACACAACAAGCAGTTGATTTACTCAGACTCAGAGATGATTTTTAAGTTCTATTTGAATGTTGGATGGTTTATTTTATAATCTGCTAATATGATGATAGATTTTGTAAAGGTAAATCAACCTTACATTACTCAAACTCCAAATGATCGTGGTACATTATCATATACATTATATATCATATATTATATATATTCATATATATATAAAATATATAATTTTCTGAAATCTCACAGCCATGTTTATGAAGAAGATGGTTTCATGCCATTTCCCTTTCTCACACAGTATATTTGGTTTTGCTGTCTGAAAAGTGTTGTCTACAATTTTTCAGAAGAGTTAATCTTATGTCTTTAAACTTTTGTAACTATCTTGCTGAGATATGATTTACATTCTGTACAAACCACCTGTTAAAAGAATATAATTTCATAACATTTGATGGACTCACTAAAGAGGTTCACTTCTGTTTCTTCCATCCCAGTCTCTATTCTGGCATAGTTCTAGTTGGTAATATTTTGTTGTTGTAGGTTGTGTGTGTATGTCTGTCTATGTATTGTTTATGTATGTGTGATGTGTGTATATATATGTGTGTATGTATGTGTGATTGTCTGTGTAGTGTGTGTATGTCTGTCTAAGTATTGTTTATGTATGTGTGATGTGTGTATGTATATGTGTGCATATGTGATATGTGTGTGTATATGTGTGATGTATGTATGTATATGTGATATGTGTATATACATGTTGTAGATGTATGTGTGTATATGTGTGCATTTGTGTGTTTGTACGTGTGTGTATGTGTTTGTTTATTGTGTATGTGTGTGTATATGTGTATGTTTGTATATGTGTGTATATGTATGTATGTATGTATGTGTCTGTATATATGTGTCCCTGTGTTTGTATGTGTTTGTGTGTGTGTGTTGCTTTTGCCTTGTGGTTCTTGTTACTGTTGTTAGTTTGTTTGTTTGTTTGTTTGAGATGGTATCTCCTTTTGTACTTTTGGCTGGTCTTATAATCTTTCTGTCTCAGACTCTTGGGTGCTGGAATTATATTCCAGTACCACCCCTCATGGTTATAACGTCTTCCTGACCCTTCATGTCTCAGTTCCAATTTATTTGTTGTTCCATAGTCTGATAAGTTGTCTGCACTGTGTAAAATCTCCCAGAGACAAGTTCCTGTTCCTTCTTCAGATTCCTCAAGAAATTCTAATTCCTTAGAGAACATTTCAATACACTGACAGATTATATGTGGGGAAACAGCCTTTGAAGGTGCAATCATGTGAAGACTTTTGCAGTGAGACCATCCTGGATTATCTAACTCTCTCTCTCTCTCTCTCTCTCTCTCTCTCTCTCTCTCCTGTGTATATATGTGTGTGTGTGTGTGTGCTTGCATGCTTGTATGTGTGCCTTGTGTATGTGTATGTGCCTGTGTATGAGACTGTGTGTGTGCCTGTGTGTGAGACTGTGTGTGTGCCTGTGTGTGTGACTGCGTATATGCCTGTGGAGGCCAGATAAGGATAACAGATGTCTTCCTCTCTCTTTCCTTATTTTTATTTTGAAACATTTCCCCACTGAGTCATAAGCTCACCGTTCAGCCTGGCTGGCCTATGAGCGCTCAGGGTCTGCCTATCTCTATCCCACACTGCTGAGGTTGCAGGCATGTGGGACCATTCCCAGCTTTTACAGGGATGCCAGGGATTTGAACTCAGGTCTTCTTGCTTCCATATCAAGTGCTCTTACAGACTGAGCCATCTCCTGCAAGTGTTCTTATAAGAGTGATGCAGGGACACTCAACACAAATTAGAGTAAAGGGTAATATGATCCCAAAGCACAGGAACTGGGAATACTGGGGGAGACACCAGAAGCTGGAAGAAGCAAGAGCAGTCTTTCCTGTAGCCCCACCCCACTCCCACCACCACCATGACTTAAGACTTCAGGCTGCAGAACTATGAGAGAATACATTCCTATTGTTTAGGCCACAACTAGTTAAACCAATCAGTTAGTAAACACGAGTCACCTTCTACCTGTCTTTTCACTTACTAACAAACTAGGACCAATAGAGATGAGGCATGATCTCTGTTACACCCAGGAAGCAAATAAAAGAAGCAAGACTCAAGACCAATTCATGCTCACTTGAAACTCAGCTTGTCTGTATGACCTTTTAGCACAACACCAGAGCCCAAACTATCTAGGGAGTTACAAATTTAATTCTCAAAAAAATAAATAAATAAATAAATAAATAAATAAATAAATCAAGGCTTCATGGTTACACATACAGAAAACCCTTCTACCAACACTTCCTGGTTTCAATACATTAGTGACGATGGACGATGTCTCCCCATTTGAATGGGCCCTTACCATGTCCTCCCCCAGCTAAGAATCCCAACACCTTCTGTTGTTTAATAGTCACCACTCGTGTGACAGAAACCATAAAAGAGTAGAAACCAAGCTATATCTAATAGTGGCCTATACTGCCAAACCATTGCATCCCACAGCATACTCTAGAATGAAAACTTGTGTGGTAGGTCAGCAAGACAGTCAGATAAACCAAGCACACTTTGGAAATGCAACTAAAATGCAACCATCTTAAAAGCGTGGGATAACAAGGTCCGGAGAAATGGTATCTGCCTTCCACATTCGTCGATCATTCCTTCTTCCTTACTACTGCTTGGAGAATAGATTTCTGAAAGAGAGCCCAAACTGCAGCTCAGGAAATGAGATCTTGAGGCAGAGGAGCATGAATGAGGTTGGAACAGGATGAAGCTCTGTAGGCAGGGGTACCATGATGCAGTCAGGGCTCATTATCGACGTTAGGAGACAATGGAGAACTGGGTGTAGTATGGCAAAATGTAGGAATCCTCTCCGTAGATTCAACAATTCACTCTCAACTGAAGCACAAGGTTTACATTCATTACCCAGTACTCTTCAGCCTAGAGCAGAGGTTCTCAGCTTATAGGTCGCCCCCCCTTTGGAAGTCAAACAACGCTTTCACAGGAGTCACCTAAGATCATGGGAAATACCAGCTATTTACACTACTATTCATAACAGTAGCAAAACTACAGTTATGAAGTAGCAATGAAAATAACTTTATGGTTGGGGGTCACCTCAACATGAGGAACTGTATTGAAGGGTCACAGCATTAGGGAGATGAGAACCTCTGGCCTAGAGTATGTTCTGTGACAGGCTATATGAGGTATAGAGAGGTACAGACAGGTCTTCTTAAAGGTCACCTCAATCAGACACTTATGCTCCTGGGAAGCTTGATCATAAGCTGGGAAGCCCTGCTGGCAACTTCATCCCTGGCAGTCATCATTCCCTGCTCCCGTTTTACAGCTAGTGCTCAAAGAGAGCAACGTTTCATAGACAAAGCCCGTGTGCTTCAGGGCTTGGTTTGCGCATCTATGTTCAGCCTTCATGGTTCACATAGCTCAGCCTACTACTATTTATGGGGTTCAGACTCCTGGGTGAGCGTTCATCCTAGAAGCACCTCCCAGTGTACAAGGCAAGGAGCAGAGGCTAAGATGAAGTTGTAAGGAGCCAGGCTTCCATAGCACAGGGGCATGCAGGTCTGATGCCACCTGGCAAAGGAGGGAATGTGGATCAGTGAGCCACCTGTGTCCTTTTAAAAGAATGAACTTGGCCTGAACTCCCCAGCAGGAGTTTTCTCCTGGTTTTCATGTGTCCTTGGGAGCTTGGCGGAAAGCTCCGGTGATGCATAGATCAGTTCCCATCTTTAGAGCTTTCAATGGCTGCAGTAACTTGCAGATCTAAAAACAATTCCAACTGGTGGTCAGAGATGCCAGGATGCTTTAAAAGTCACAGCCACGGCAGCTGAGGAAGACTTCCCTTTCTAACCCTGGTAGAGACATCATCCACAGCGAAGGTTCATGGGTCATTTTTGTATTAAGCAGAGCTTCCCAAGAGCCCTTTTCTGCAGAACCCACAAGTGGTCTCCAAATACACCTATCTAGAGCAATTAAGGAGACATATCTCAGCCATTGCAGGGTCGTACTGGGCACCACCAAGATAACATATGCATCTTGGCAATATCAACTACAAATAATAGACACTGGTGTGCGATTATTTTGAGGCACATTCAGAAGTACGTTAAAGGGTTCCCTGAGTCAGGGGCACTCGTTAACACTGAGTAGGATAAGAAACAAATCTGCTTAGGATTGGGAATCAGAAGCCCCAAATGGCTCAGACTGAGAAAAGTTGAAGATGGAGACAGCAAGAAAAGAGGAAGACATGAGATCAATTCCCAGTTAGGCTATTTGATTAGCTTCTTAATCTTAAGTCTGTATGTAACTTTGGTAAGCCTTAGTTTTCCATGTCAACAGTTCTTCCCTCATAGGATTTGTTGGGGAGACGCAAAGAGCTGAGGTGCAGTGTTCCACATTCATGGTGAGCACTGAGACCCTCGGAACCTTGAAGCAAGCATGCTAGGATGGGGGCAGGTCCTCAGGAGCACAGAAGGTACAGATGGAAGCCAGTGAGACAGAAGTAGGAAGAAAGAGTAAGGCAGTAAGACATAGGCTCTGTCCCCGTAGCCTCTCTACGCAGACTCGGCCAGATCTCCAGGCTCCACTAATCAGACACTGATTTGCAGGCCACTCCGTTTCCTTTCTCCCCACTTTCCTTCCAGAATGGACTGTTTCAGGTGGGGAATTATAGGGATCAGCAAATCGGAACTTGCACACCTTCTGGAAACAGCCCTTAAGTTAAGCCCAGGCTTAAGGAGAGTAATGTATCTTTATTACACGACTCAAACACTGAGGCGATGCATCAGGCCAGGAACATGGCTTGGTTGTGCTCTATTTTGCTTGAAACTTTCTGTGAGGTCTGCAATTGCTTGAGCTCTACCTCTGTGTTCTCCAAGAACTAACTCCCATACTTGAGTGGGCAAGAAGGGGCATGCTAAAATCCTGAAAGTCACCTCAGGATGTTGGTTTAATGCATATATACATATATACATAAACATTTATCACTGTCATCACATGCTAGAAATGTACACCTATAAGTACATGCATACACAGACATATGAATAAATATACATCGCACGCTGATGAAAATGTATTAGCTATTGCTAATGGCATTGTTTCACAAGCCCTGTCCAATCTACAGCCCTGAATTATCCTCTCTGGCAAGCAAATATTTACATCAAGCATTCAGCCTAATTTAAGTCAAGTCCAAAGCTAGCCAATATTTCCTTGTCATAATCCACTTTGATTGTTATTGATTTGTATGTCTGCAAAGTGCCAGGCAATAGGAGAGGCCTTGGTCTGTTTCACCACTGACCAGCCATTTGTTGGTTGGTTTCTGGCTCACCCTTGGCTCTCTGACAGCATCTCTTCAGCTCTTCTACAGATGGCACCACCTCCTGCCCTGCAGAGGTCCCTACTCGTGTAATGAAATGAATTAGCAATTAAAAAAAAAACAAATTGGCAATCATAGGCAATTAAAAATCAATTATTCAAAAGAACTTAGAATGATAAGACAATTTGAGCTTTATTTAGCAGTGAAGGAAAATAAAAATATTTTATTTTTTTATACAAGCACACACACTCATGCAGGTACCTGAATGTGTGTGTCAGATCAAATCAGAGCATTCAAAGAGAAATTTATGCCCAGGGTTTGACTGGCAATAGTCCTTCTGCACTGCTTTCTAACAAAGTCTATTTCTTCATTATTGTCTAGATTCTGGCTTTTTTTCTATTTCAGTACAAGTCTGAAAATTCTGAGTTATCTTTTTGTCTTTGAGTAACTAGAAACAACTGAGACCAAAGCACAGTGGTAGTCGGGCTATGGAGAGAGATTGGTATCTTGATGATAGATAAAGTTAAAGTTTTCCAGAATGTATGAAGTTCAGCAATCAGTTTATGATTGTCATCAATAAGTCTTCCTCATGTATCATTGTCTAGTTACTTTTCTGTAGCTTTGACACCATGATGGAAGGAAGGGTAGGCTTCACCTGGACTTATGAGTCCAGAGAATTAGAGTAGTAGAACCAATTAGTTATCCATGACTAACTTACAAATAAATGAGACTCAGACAATGGTTATTCTACTTGGCTTTGACAGTTACTGGGGGTAACCCAAACCTAACTCTTCTAACTGCCAACCTGGCTACCTCCCCAGTGGTGTGCCCTAGATACTTGCTGTTTCTCCTGGCCACATGCTCATGGTCCATCCCTCTTATGGTGGCTTCCTCCTCTCCTCTTGTTCTTCCTCCTTCTCTTCCTGGTCTCTCCTCACTCTTGTCTCCTGTCTACTCCCAACCAGGCAATTCAAAATCCCACCTACCTCAAATTCCTCTACAAATTGGCTGTAGCCATTTTTATTTAGCCAATAGTTTTTAAATCAAGGAACAAGGTTTGCACAACAAAAGCTTGTAAACGTGAGAAGTCACTCATAGGCCTTTCAGGTACAGAATTTAGCATTACAATATATAGCAATAGTCCAAATCTCAGCAAATTAGAGTCCAGCAAATTAGATGGGAAGAGAGTGACAGTAAACCACAGGTGTGGTGGCAGGGACAGAAAGCTGAGCTTTCTGCCTCATGTCTTGAACTTAACAAACATGAAGCAGAGAGAAGAAAATGGAAGTGGCATAGGGTCTTTAATCTCTCAAAACCTGCCTCTAGTGACATACTTCCTTCAACAAGGCCACACCTCTTAAATCTCCCTAACTAGGACTAACTAGGGACCAAGTATCCAAACATCTAAGCCTACACAGGGAGCATCCTTATTCTAACCACCACAACCATCACTAGTCATGAGGAGAATATAAAATTGACTTAAGCCACTAGTTAAGAGAAATCAAATACAGGTCTTCTCTAACATGGGAGAGTAACCAGCATTATGAAAACCAGAGACACAGCAAGTGAACTTTGTGCATCACAATGGAGCCATGCAAATAAAGATTAATGGGATTTAGAAATGCATGATGATAAAACCTCCCTTTTATCTGAGTTCTAAAGCTGGTGTGACTTATTGATTTGTTTTTCTTAGGTCTATCAGTTTTCCAAGACAGGTTTTCTCTACATAGCCTGTCTATCCTGAACTGGTTCTGAAGACCAGGCTGGCCTTGAACTCAGAGATCTGCCTGCCTCTGCGCCTAAGTGCTGGGATTAAAGGTGTACTCCATCACCACCTGACTGTGATTGACTTAAATATAATTGAAAATGTAAGTTTCAAGTTAGAGGAGAAAGTGATTGCCCTTTTTAGAGACAAAGCTAGGGACGTGTGAAAATAAAAATGCTGATCAAATTAATGAAAAATAACTTCCAATATGGTACCTGCAGCTCTTGGGCCAAAAGAGATTAATGAAGCTAGTGAGCCCTGTTGCAGGAAGGGAAGTCTTCAGACCAGGGTATTGCAGACATATTACTAACAATAGATTGTCAAGATAAATCCAATTTGTTAAACTGTAGTAAAGACCTTCCATCAAGAGAAAGACATTTTACTAGAGGAAAGGGAGTAGGTGGTTAGGGGGGTCAAGGGGAGCACTATGTGTGATTAAATCCAAAGTACCTCCAAATAACAAAGACAGACAGACACACATGCACACGAAAGAAAGAAAGAAAGAAAGAAAGAAAGAAAGAAAGAAAGAAAGAAAGAAAGAAAGAAAGAAAAAAAGAAAGAAAGAAAGAAAGAAAGCAGGCAAGCAAGCTAGCTTTTGGTGTGAATCAGCTCTAAACTGCCAAATTCTCAAGTCAGTTCTGACCCAGAAATGCTTGTATCCTACAGAAGGTTCCATTATAAATTTTGCACACGAAAAAGAGCAAACTTGCATTAAACATTTTCTCTAAATTATGAGTTTACTTTAGGTTTTTATACTTGGTCTCTTTTTATTTCTCAAGACCTTAAACAAGTAAATATTTGAATTTCTAATTTTTCTTTTCACACTAAATAGAGTAGTTTGCATATATTTGTGGAAGCCAAATATCTAGGATATGCAATTCAGAGTTACTAAAATTGTTACATTTTTGGTGACTCAGCTACATTTCGATGGCCTAAGAAAATAAAATCAAGAGACAAAGAACCAACTTATAAAAGAAGTGTAATTTCATCTAGAATGTTGCTCTGGTTCTAGGCTTTCTCTCATCTCTTATTAACTCCTAAAATTAGAAGAACACATTTTCTTTCCAATGGAATGATCAAAATTATCCATCTTTTACATTCTTTTTATTTTGGCTATAATCTACTTATTGAAAATGTAACTATGCCTGAAAAACATTTGACAAAAATGTCACTGTTCCCTATGTCTATGCCAGGACAGACATTACTAATCAATCATGCTAATCTTCCTAGTGAGCTTGGACAAAGCCACACAAATTTTCTCTATGCAGTATTACACTTACTAAAATTAATTGGAATTAGAATATTAAATGAATCCTAATATATATTTTGGCTCTGGTATAGCAGCTGCTGACATTTTCTTCCAATTGTTTTAAATTATTTTGTGTGTGTGTGTGTGTGTGTGTGTGTGTGTACATATCATGGTGTGATGGTGTGCATATGAGAGTCAGAGGACAACTCTCAGGAGGCAGTTCTCTCCCTCTGCCATGTAGTCCCAGGGATGAAATTTGGGCTTGGCCCCAAACACCTTGACCTGCCTAGTCATCTTGCTGACCCCAGATGTTAACAAGTGTAAATACTTAAGGAAGGGGAGACTCTTACCAAAACTGTATTTGTTCATAACTCACATATACAGGAAAATAGAAACAATAAAATAGCAACATTCACAATACAAATCTATTTTGTTGCTGCTCGTTAAATGGATTTGTTCTTATGTCTGTTACTATTTAAGTGCAACGTAATTACATATTATAGAGTGAATGTACTACTTTAATAGAGGTTATTATTTAAGCTTTGTTATAACTATTTTTTATTTGTTTCATTAGAGTACATAAATACTTTGAGGTGGGAGGGTTTTTTTTTAAGATGAAAAGATGGTTTTTAATTATTATGGCTTTCATTTGCCTGGAGCTGATGTTCATAATTAACACATATTAGAATCAAATGCAAGCATGTATTTTATGCTTGCTGGAGTATATGAAGTGAAGCTTCTCTCCATAGGCTGTGTGTACAGCAGCTTCTTCACAGTGACCTCTGAGTACCCTGGGTAGTGGGGACGGTATGCTGCCGCACTGATCTTTGCCATCTCTAGCATTACATCAACTTTTTTAGAGTGGACACAATGTCACATCTGCTTAATGAAAATATATGTAGTAAAATCTCCCGTTAGTGACTAAAGTCAGATCAGGCCTGACTGACAGGCAGCACAACTTGAAGACTGGGAATGCAGTGAGAGGCTGGGAACTGTGCTACTGGCTTCATGACAACAACCCTATCTTGGTCCACTTTGAGTTACTACAATTGAATATCAAAGGCTGGGTAATTTATAAAGAATATGAGTTTACTTAGCCTATAGGTCTGAAGACTTGGAAGTTCAAAACTATGACCTGATATCTGGGTAGGGCCTTTGGCAATATCATAACATTGAGGACATTGGCCAAATCAGGGCTCTCACCTTTTTCTTACAAGCATCAGTGCATTATGGGAACAGGGGCTACTATTGTGGTTATATCTTATTCTACTTCCCAAAAGCCTTACCTCCAAATACCATCAAATATGAATTTGAAGATCAAATATTTAACACATGCACCGGAAGGGTGACATCCAAATCACAGCAAATACAAAATGAAAGTCTCTCTGAAGTTGTTTGTTGTGGCATAGTTGTTTGGTTTTTTTTTTCTCTGAACTTTATAATTTTGTTACTGCTGATCATAACAGAGAGTGACAAATGACCTTTCCCTCTTTGTGGACACACAGCCGGACGTTATCTCTCAGCCTTTTCTACACTCCAGTGCTGGCTGGGGCTCAGTTCCAGCTCATAGAATACGAGCAGTAATTCGAACCACTTGGACATCCCCAGATGCCTGCTCCCTGTTCATTCCCCTTCCACCAGATGGATCCAGACAAGCACTGTGGAGTGGGAAGTCAAGGCTGAAGATGACAAGACCACAAGTTGGACCCTGCCCGAGCCTTTTCTAGTCACCACCAATAAGAAGCACCCATTTAGAATTTTTAGGACAGAAAGTAAGCATGCATCAGGTGGAAGCAATTATAAAGTTCTAGAATAGTTTCTTAAATGAGTGTTTCCGTATTGGAGAGTAGGCTGGCTGAAAAATTAATCATCAGCTAGATAACTTTCTCATAGTGTACACTCTAACCACCTCCTAGCATATTCTTATTCAAATCCAACCCTGACAGACCAGGGAAAGTAACAGCAGCAGACATAGAAACCCTACAAAGAGGAAATCATACAAAGAACCTGGGGCAAGCAACAATTAGGCCACTTGTCCCAGGTCTTCAAGCCAAGAACTGGTCAATGAAGGATTTAGACATAGTGGCTCAACTCTAGAGTCCACAGGTTAAACCTCTGTGTTAGCCTGACTCCTGAGTTCCAGTGGACATGGTCAGAGAATTTATTTCTTTGCCGAATTTTTTGAAGGTGGTACATTTTCAATGGTCTGTGTGTGTTTCTGCTTAGAATTCTATCTATAACATCTTGGTGCTGATGTTGCTATCTCATTACCAATTAATGACTTCATAGGTTATTTCTTCTCCATGAAAACAAATACTATCATCAGGGACAGATAGTGGGGAGCATCACCATATACCAAAGCAGAACCTGTGGTCTGAGAGCTATCTTGATGTTCCTTTCCTAACTTACCTGCTCAGTTGAGAACTGACCATCCTTGAAGAGGATGGCTTGTTCCAGCTCAAGGAGCCTGTTACTCACAGGTCAGCCCCACGTAAGCCAACTGGCATATGGGAGCCAGTGTTCTTCCAATAACGCTTGGATGTCGTCATGTTTTGAATATGCTTGGCCCAGGGAGTGGCACTATTTGGAGGTGTGGCCTTGTTGGAATAGTTGTGTCACTGTGGGTGTGGGCTTTAAGACCTTCATCTTAGCTGCCTAGAAGTCAATCTGAATCGCTGAACCTGCAAGCCAGTCCCAATTAAATGTTGTCCTTATAAGAGTTGCCTTGGTCATGGTGTCTGTTCAGAGCAGTAAAACCCTAACTAAGACAGAAATTGGTACCAGGGACTAGGATATTGCTGTGATAGGTCTGGCCATACTTCTGTTTGGAAGAATATGGATTTTAAGACTTTGGATTTGGAAAGCAGTAGAATGCTTAAAATGGGGCTTAGTGGGCCATCCTAGTAGGAATATGGAAGACATTTGTTGCTGAGAGTAATTTGAACTGTACAGACCTGGCCCAGAGGTTTCAGAAGAGACGAATTTCAGAATGTGGCATAGAGGCTGTTTTGTGGTATTTTGGTAAAGATTGTGGCTGCTTTTTGGCCTTGTCTGAAGAGTTTAATCTGAGGCTAAGGTAAAGAGATTTTTATTAATTGCATTGACAAGGAAGTCTCAAAAAAGCCCAGCAGAGCCTTTGCACTCTGGTTAAGTCTCATGAAGAGCGAGCTTAGAAAAGAAAAAATAGAAAATATATGGTTCCAGTATTAAAAGGGCACCAGGAAGTGAAATGGAGCTGGATCCTGTGCTGTAGGAGATAGCAGATTAAGGAAGTGGGACTTTGAGACAAGATCCTACCCAGCTAAGTTTCGATCCAGGCATGGTGGTACAGACCTTTGATCCCAGGACATAAAGCCAAGCAGATCTTTGAGTTGAAGGCCATCCTGGGACAGATCAAGTTCTAAGTGAAAAATGTTTATGCCCAGGCATGGTGGTACATACTTTTAATCCTAGGAGACAGGCATACAAATCTCTGAGTTCAAAGTCAATCTACAGAGAGATCTAGGACGGCTAAGCTTAGGCAGTAAAAGAGTTAGAAAACAGAAAGCTAGTGATAATGTAATAGAACAAGGGGGCCATGTTCCAACTCCTGCAAGCAGCAGAACACAGCAGCTTTGGCCATGTGGCCCTGGCTTTAGAGTCCAGAATAGAAGGGACAGTTGGTGCTGATTAGCTGGAACTAAAAAATTAGTGGTTATTCAGAAGAGACCAGCATCACTGGAGTGAAATCTTCTGGGAAGTGTTTTCTGAGACCACAAAGAAGCTGTGTTCCAGAGATAGTCAAGGTTGGTGCACCTCATGCTGCAGCGGGACTTAGTAATGTATAAGAGTCACCCAGGTGGTACTGGTTTTGAAGGCATGAAGGGGTCATGAAGAACAGCTGAGGCTCGGCACTGTGAGAAGCCAAGGAAGGCCATTGGTGAAGGTGCAGCCTCAGTTGCAGTTTATGGCCCAGGACTAAAAGGGTTATGTAAAGGAGTTGAAGTTTGGCATCATGAAGAGAGCCTATGAGAGGCTACTGGTGAAGGGTAGTTGCAGTAGAAGACCCCGGCATATCAGAGATGCCAATTCCATAGGATGATCACCAAGAACAGCAGCGTCAGTGGAGTGGATCAACCTGAGCTACAGAGGGGTGGGCAGAGCTGGAGAAGTGACACCAGCCCTTTGGAGGAGGCCAGAAGATCATGTGTGGATCCCAGACTTTGAAACAAGAAGCTGAAACATTGAAGTTACCTTAGAGACCACAAGATATTCGAGATACCAGAGCCATGGGCTATCTGCTCAGGAAAGCTGCTAACAAGGAGTGGAACCAATCCAGGAGAAAGAAGCTTGTTGCAGTCAACAAAGAAGAAAAAGGAGTTGGAGATCAGGAGACCGCTTTGACATCAGACATGGAGATGCTGAGTTTGGAGTCTGCCCAGCTGATTTCCTGTCTTGCTTTGGAGATTACAGTTAAGTTATTGGAGGAACCTCAGAAGAGACTTTGGACTTTTAACATTGTTGAGACTGCAATAGACTAGGGACTAAATGTACTTTTTAAACTATGCTATGGCTAGTTACGGCTCCCATAGACTCATGTGTTTGAACAAGCCTATGGGGGTAGGGAGTGGAATGTCATGTTTTGAATATGCTTGGCCCAGGAAGTGGCACTATTTGGAGGTGTGGCCTTATTGGAATAGTTGTGTCACTGTGGGTGTGGGCTTTAAGACCCTCATCCTAGCTGCCTGGAAGTCAGTCTTCCAATAGCAGCCTTCAGGTGAAGTAGAACTCTCAGCTCTACCTGCACCATGCCTGCCTGGACGCTGCCATGCTCCAGTCTTGATGATATTGAACTGAACCTCTGAACCTGTAAATTAAATCTGAACCCAATTAAATGTTGTCCTTATGAGAGTTGCCTTGGTCATGGTGTCTGTTCACAGCAGTAAAACCTAACCAAGACAGATGTCCTCTACTAAATTCTAGTGGGACATCAGTAGTTACACAAACAGGCTTAGAGCCACCTTACCAGGTTTCAATACGAGTTCCACCAACATGACTTTCTCTAAGATAAGTTATGTAACATGACTCAAGCCTCACACCTCTCATTTTGAACTGGGGAGATTATTTTGAAAATGATGAAAATTTCAGACTTGTTAGAGGTTAAAAAGATGAGCTATAAAAACATGTGGCAAACTGTCTAGTACCATTAGCTATTATTCTTATTTCAAAGACTGTAGAATTAAAGAACTGGAAAAAAATTGAAATTTCAAAAGACCAACTCCAAAAGTAGTAGGGGGTAGGGAGAATCCCAGAGAACATATTTAAAGAAAACAATGCTTAAGTTGGGCCCAGTGGTATAGGCCTGTAATCCCAGCTACTTGAGAGTCTTAGACAGAAAGATTACAAACTTTCAGAATCAGACTGGGCACTGTAGCCAGACTCTGTCTAAAAACAAGATTTTTAAAAGGCTTGATAATGTAGCTCAGTGGCAGCACACTCGTCTAGCAAGTGTAAGGTCCTGGGTTCAAGCCCTAATGCCACAAATGAAAGAAAGGGAGAGGGGAAGAGGAAGAGACAGGGAAGGAAGGGAAAGAGAATGAGAGATAAAGAAAAAGAAAGGGGGAAAGAAGGAATAGAGAGAGAGTGATGTAAAGTTGAGAGCAAATTTGGCAAGTCAGCATAATAAAGGAACCTGAAAATTAGCACAGCTGGAGACATACTGTCTATGATGCTAGTTGTCATGTGATCAGCAAACACAAGATTCACGTGAACCTCACATCATATGAAGTGAATTAATAAATGCAAATGTTTGCTCTAATGTCAATCCATCATGCAAACCTTCTTCGTGTTGCTTGCTCTTAGAGAGTACATTTTCCTAGGCCCTTGCTAAGTTTAGTCTTTAATAAGTGCTAATGACTTCACTGGCTAGGGAACAGTAAAGCAAGAGCAAGGATTCAGATGCTAAAGCAGGAACATTTCCAGTTCAAAGCAAGCCTGAACAACAGTGTGAGTTCCTGTCTCAAGACTTTCTTCTCTCTCTCTTTTGGCTGATCTACATGAAAGAGAAGCAGTAGGGACTCTAGTATTTTCATCAGCTCATTCTCTGTCTGTTTTGATGAAATCTCTTAAGTAATTAAAATGAACTACCAGTTGACTCCACCTTAGGGGCCTATATTTATAACAGTTGCTCTAATTCTCCATAATTCTTTGACCAAACATGATATTTTAAAGAAATTACAGAGTCAGAAATTATATAGTCATATTCCATTTATACTATGTTCTTTACTTAACTTTTCTAAAATCTCACAAAGGTTACTATGCAACCTTTCACATTGGCAGACATGGCACCTTCTTAGAGGAAATAAAAACAGCTTTAAGAGATTTCAAATTGCCAGACCTAGCACAATTTTTGAGATTGGGTAAATATTGGTAATGTGAGCAGAAAATATCGACCATAGCTTTCTCCCCCTAGATGTTTACAGTAAATAATAGATTACATTCACATTAGTTCTGATACATAGATGAAAAGTAAACAAATCTTTTTTAATCATTAAATTCAAACATAGAAATATTGAGTTAAAGTAGTTGTTTATGAGCATAATAATATTTTCAGAAGAATTATCAATAAGTTCTAAGGTTAGAAGTGACACCTAAATGCAACTTAAATGGGAACTTGGGCATGGAAGTTATAGCTGGAAAGTGTCCCCTATTAACATGTGGGCTAGCTAATACAGAGACGTAGGACATGAATATAGATACACAAATATTTTCTCATGCTATTCTTAGAGCTTTCCTGTAATTCTGAAGCTATATCACATGAAAATCACTCCATATAATTACCAATCAAATAAGGCCTATACCATTTGCATATCTAAATTCATGTTACATCAATATTTTGGTGAAAGTGTTGAATAATTGATCTGAGAAAATATCAACTTTCAACAGTTAGTCAAACTATGAGTAATTATTTGTAAAAAATTTCTTAAATTTTGTGTTTTTCTGGAATACAACCTCAGCATAAAATATAGTAACTCTGGTTGAACTCTCACACACATTCTGGGTTTGGAATCTAAGGCCAGCTAACATTTATACTACAAGCCCCATGTTCTCTGCAGAAGAGTTGGCAATAGTACAGACACAAGGTGAGGGCTGGCGAGCTTCATCTCCTGTTCTCAGTGGAGCAGAGACTCAAATGGGAAATGGCCTGAAAGGACTCAGATGCTTAACCTGGACTGGTTTAACATGACGTTGTTTATTCTCTCTCTCTCTCTCTCTCTCTCTCTCTCTCTCTCTCTCTCTCTCTCTCTCTTCTCTCTCTCTCTCTCTCTCTCCTTTAATTTTTTCAAAGCCTACTTTTAATGATGGTTCTTAAATGCTTTAACCTCTCTACCACAGGTAGTGGAAAAGAAAGGATATGGGGAAAGTGGACCTATTTAGAAATTTTTCTTTGGAGCAAATCCCATCTGTGTTGCCAGGAAATCAGCAGTTCAGTTCACAGGTCAGCAGTGGCAGCTCAATCCACTTGCAAACACTTCACAGATACACCAGCAGTCCAGTTCAGTAGAGTTGGGATAGCAGCACAAATCAGCAGCAGTAGCACAACCTAGCAAAGACAGCCAGGTCTTAGTCAAATAGACATGAGTCAGCAAGAGGGACCGGGGCCACCAGGAACACCAGGAAAAGTTCTCTCAGCTGTACCTTTCTCAGAGAAATGAAGATCAGCGAAGACTCAAGACCAACAACCATTGCACAGCTACCTCAGCACGTTGTCTTGGAAGCTGCTGAGAAACTGCAGCACACCACCAGAAGTTTTTCGGTGTGTTTCTCTCTATGGAGTCCCGACAAAAGGAGCTCAACTATGCAATGTAAGGTGGATCAATAGATGCGTGTAGTTAATAAAGAGTTCCTTATCACAAGTCCTCTCATGTGTTTGCTTTAGCAGAACATCCTTTCACCTGTGTCTGATTCAATGAAATGTTTGCCCCAGCAAAACACCATCCAACATAATTGACTTCCTAAAAACCCTTAAGTTTCTATCTCTATCTCTCTCTCTCTCTCTCTCCCCCTCTCCCTTTCTCTCCCTCTTCCCCTCCCTCCCTCCCTCTCCCTCTCCCTCTCCCTTTCTCTCCCTTCTCTCATTTTCTCTCTTCCCCTCTCCGCCTCTATCTCTCCCTCATGTCCCCACTCCAAGATGGACTTTCACTCTCCCATTCCCCATGCTGTAATTTCTCAATGGCACAGCTTGCATGGGCTGCCAAAGGTACCCCCCACTCCTCACTGTTTTATCCTAACAGGAACAGAAATATCAAGAATGTAAAAATGAGAGAAGTATCTTTTCCCTCTGACATGAAGCAGTGAGAGAAGTCTGCTCTCTATGCATCTTTTCTACTAACATAAGTGGATGAGTACTTATGTTAGGAAAGGAAAACATATAGGAAAAGAAAGAAAGAATAAAGGAAATATAGGAAAGCCAGCTAAAACTCAAATATGAAAATACTGTCTTTCCTAAGGAGTGAAACAGAAGACAATATGAATAATGGACTAGATGATTTGGTTTTTACTGGAGTCTACACTCATGCAGCCGGTCTTATGTGCTGACAAGTGTGGGGAGAAAAGGAAACCCTGAGTGAGACAGTCCTGAGTGCATGTGTGTTATTGACAAGGGCATGCCCATCTTATTTCCTCCCAGGATGAGACTCAGAGGGATGGATGGAAAAACCTTCCTCTAATCTTTATGTGGATGCTGATAGCATGAGCAGAAAATATCCACCATAGCCTCTCCCTCTAGATGTTTACAGCCTGAAGACTGCACCCCAACAGACTAGCTAACCTGTCTCCTTAGTCTAACTGTACACTTTAAACCTCCCTGGTTCAGCTGTAAGCAATAATCCTGCCTCCAGTCCAACTATGTATAATAAACTCATTGAGTTTCCTGGATGCTGTGGCTTCTCCTTTGGAGAGTCTAGACCACCCAAGTCTGTGTCTATGTTTGTCTTTTTTTTTTTTCATTGTTTCAATACCCCAGTCAGGTCTGACCCTGGACCTGTGCAGGATGCAACAGACAAAACTACATCTCCTACCTTAGGAGGCATCCCAGAGTAGAGGCTGGACCTGGAAGGTGTTCTTGTCTCAGATAGAGCACGGAGAATTGCTGCAGGTATGTGTGAAGGTGGTTTAGAGGGATTCTATGTGAATAATACAAAAAGTCCATGGGCTTCAAATATACTTACATATATATGTAAATCTGTGCGAACATTTGTAGATACAACTTTTAAAGGACTGTGATTTCCTTTCATTGTCCCGCAGCCCTCATAAAAAGGCTTAGCTAGTGTAGAATTAATTCTTTTAAAATATCTTTTTGGCCAATTCGCATTTGGAATATTGGAGCATCAAGATTTGGGAGAAGTTGTATAAATTTGTCTGCACTGGTACCCACACAGAAGAATATGTTTATTACTCTAATCTGGCACGAAAGAGAGTTACTCTAACTTAATAAGTTGCTTCAACTGTGATGAAGTACAAATGCCTCGTTATTCAATAATGTTGAGAAGAAACTAGAGACTTGTTAATATTTACATCCCTACTAGCCTGTCACTCAAGGAAGTGCGTGGTACTCACTAACAAACATAATTATGCTTGAAACCTGGTTTGCTTTGGTTGTGTTTGGCCAGTGTCTCTGTGGGTGAGTATTGGAACCAATTAAAGCACACAGTAGGGACAGATCCAGGCCTTGGCTGTGGGGAACATCTGCCCTTCTGGAGTTGTATAGTGATGAGAAGACATGATAACAGAGAGGATACAGCTTCTGGAATGGACTACCTTTGGTGTTCATTTGTAATTTGGATAAATATATGAGTCTTTACCGTATACTTTAACAACACAATTAGGAACATCCACTCTCAGTGTCTACAATCTTCACTCCTACATAGGTTGTCTACTTTTGAGCCATCCTTATCCTCAACTCAATACTTGCCTTCCATATACTCAAAGTGTTCCAATGGTTTTATTCCTCTTGCCTCCAAGTTCTTTTCCCAATACCTAGAAGTTTGGGATAGAATTCTTGTTTTTTTAATTATCGGCATGCTACTCTTCAGTGTGTTCTTACCCTAAACTTCCCAACATCCCACCCCAGAGCTCCATCTCCACACTGAAAGCCTCAGTCAGCCATGGTAAGAACCCAGCTGAACACTTTTGATTTTAATATTCAAATTCTGTGGGTAAGTCAGCAGTTCAGGCAGTAGGTGGCCAAAGGACCCTGGCCTCAAAAGTATCTCATGGTTAAATTAAGGCAAATACACCCCTTAGCAGACTAAAAACATAGCCCTGTCCTATAGCTGTTCTCTACATTGCCCATGGTTAGTAGCTGGGGTAGAGGGGTGAAGATGGAGTCACCCCAATCTACAAAGTGGCTGAATGTTGAGTGTATATAAGTTGCTTATGACTCTGGGAGCCCTCACAGAGTACTGTCAAGACATCCTCTTGACCAGGCGGACAGACTGAATCATGGAATGGTGACTTGGCAAGAGGAAGAAGATGTTTCTAGACTTTGTATAAAATCTCTGCTACACAACTCCATTTGTGCAATGCCATTGTCTGGGAGCTTGCATATCATAGGACTGCTCTGAATGGAGTAAGTCTTTTAATTTTACCAATGGTCGATCTTAGAGACTCTAGCCACTCGCTTTATTTTTCTAGCTTTCCCCAGAAAATTCCCATTGCTGTGGCATGGATTTAGATGCTGAGAGGACTTTCAATAGAGGAAAACATGAAGAAAACCCCAGTGGACCATCTAAAGATTAAAATCTAACCCAGGATTTTGAGCCCCTTAAAGTCTCTTATGACTACCCAAGCTATCAGAAAGGACAGTTATAACAAAAAGCTTGTGTTTATTTGCAATACACATTCCCCTTTGACACCATGTGATGAACTTGTCTCAAGATTGGGCAGATTGTTTAAGTACTCCTTCTAGAGAACATAGCCACTTCCTGTTTTAAATTTCTTTTTAAGAATTGAGAACTTTAAGAGCACTACAGAGAAGCATACCAATTTTAATTTGCAATGTCTTTTTGCTTCTGTCAGTTTAAATTAAGCCCATGATATCTGAGCACAATTTCCTATATTTAATAATACATAAAGCAAGATAATTAAAAGGTATGCACACATGCTGGGAGAGAAACGCTATTGAGCAAAGCACTGACTTTAATCTCTGCATCTGTAGATGAAATGTAGTGAAACCAAACAGCTAAAAGCAAACACAAAGGACAATGGTGGGGACTGGCTCTCCATTCTGTGACTCACACTCCCTACTGACAGGGTATTTCTACTTGAAACTCCTTAAAGTCAACTTCAGAGTCAACATTCAAAAGCAGACTAATCCCTAAGCTCTTAGGAATGGAAACAACCAGCAGCTCCAGCTCCTTCGTCCTAGAGTCTTCCCTGACTTCCCCTCCCCTCTTGAAACAACCACTGCACATACAGCCCCCCACATACATGGATGCAAACACAGACACATCTTGCCAAACTCCTAGTCCCGTTGCTTCTACTTTGTAGTCAGCGGAATGGGAATACTCCCTTTTCTTATTCCAAGCTTAACTGCTATGTCTGCCTCAAAGATTGCCTCTTCCAGTATACTCTCTTTTAGAAGGATCCAGAGTATACACACTTGAAGCGTACACACTTGACTGTGCCATTTCCTGACATCTAACCTCAGTAATTTTTATAGGATGTAATTTACATACATCTTAATTTTTTTCCTGTTACTGACAAGCTCCTCCTTCTCCAGCACCAGACATTTTATTACCCTCATGCCCTTGCATTCCATAGATTAGTCATATTGAAATTCATTTGCTTCCTCCAACACACCACACTGGAATCCTTTCCCCAAAACTCCACTGCTCATTACTAGCCTTATTTTAAATCCCAGCTAACCTGCCTCGTCACATCTGTGAGCCTTCCTCATTCACTCACACTGCATGCTAAATGTACCTCATCAGAGGACACACATATTAATAGATTAATAGTGCTCATCTACTAATCTGTATTCCCTACTTGACCATACACTCTGTGAGGGAAGAGAAGGAAGGAAGGAAGGAAGGAAGGAAAGAAAGAAGGAAAAGGGAATATATAATTATGGGTGTGTCTCTGTAAGCCCTTAGGAAATAGAGCTCTACCTGAATATCTGGAAACAGAATTGCTTTAGTACAGAGGTGACCACACACACAGGCAGCACAGCAAGCCCTCTCTCTGTGCCACGGCTGCTGGATCTGAGAAGGACTGACCCAAATCCACCCACAAACGCTCACTCTGCCCTCCTGGAAGCAGAGGCTCACCTTGAAAGGCTTATTGTCCCATACTAATCTGTAAGTCCCTCCAAGGCAGGTTTCATATCTAATTCACCTTTACACTCCCACAGTATCTAATACAATGTCCTCCACAAGGAAGGCATTTAATACATATTTGATGAATGAATTAAAGGATGGCTGAGAAGCGAGAATTAGGAGACCTTGTTTGTACCATAATTAAGAGATCCTCCGAGGTTTGTGGCTTGGGCTTCTTTAACATATCCACCGTTGAGGAATTGGATTGTGCCCAAACCAGCACATGTTAACGGTCACCTGAGGTCTCAAAATACTGGCATTGGGGTGATCCCAATTGTTGACAACAGACAATTTGTCGATGGCAATAAAGAAAGATTAGTGGGTATGGAAAACCTTGACTCCTAAATTCTGCAATGATATGCAGAAGAGGCAAAATGCACAAAATAGTCTCTCCTGATTTAGCAGAGTTCCAGGGGCGACCAGAACTGTGGATCTGCGAAAAGATTTGGGGAATGTTGCAGAAGGCAGCTAGAGTCTATATGTTTAACTTAGCATTGCAGAACATTTTATTTTAAGCCAGTGTATAATTAGAGAGCCTGCCATGAAAATGAGCGGTTTTGTTTATTTATTATGTAAGTATGCCTTTTATTAAAACGACTTTGTGAAAATCTAATTGCCACTACAGTAATATAGCATAGCACTCCCTTACATAAATACATGATTATTATGTACAGTCACTTATCTGTGAACGAGTTCTGCTACTATTTTCCTTAATTAAGGATACAAAAGGGCTTCTTCATCTTTGCATATTCCCTTGCTAGGACATTGATACTCATTATTTCCTAAGTCCAAACACTGAAACTGTGTCAAGAATGCATCCATCACGAGATGGGTACTTATAGTCAGCGGAATTTTCAACCCTGTCAGCAATTTCAGCAATTTGCAATTTCTGTATCTCTGACATGTGCTTTTATTGGTGAAGATCACTCTCAAATACCAAGATCATGAGAATGATTCTTTGGGTAGTCTCTGCAGAAGCCTAATGTAATGACAGTAATTAACAGCCTGTGATTAGCAGCCACTCCAGAAAGTGTTTGAATGTTAATTTGCTTCAACTAATGTGCAGCACTTCTGTGTAATGAGATCTAAGCTATAGGTTCACAGGGAAAGCAAATTATTTTCCAGCATTTAATCATACAAATGATTCTTAGTTAATCACTTCAACAGTAAACCTCAATGTTCTAATAAGTGACATTTGTTTTTCTGTCATTCAGTTTACTATGGTATAGGCCAGGGCAAAGATATGACTTTCATAATGGTCAAACTCCCATTTGCCAGCATCGGCATTTCAAAATAAGGGCCCCCTCAGATCGAGGCAGAGTGGAACTAGCATTATGCATGTAGGAAAAGAAAAGAGGTTTTGCATCTCTTCACGTCATATTTTCTTTGGAATTTAAAGCCATGTGGAGCCTTGTTTCTTTGTGTACATGTTTGTAAGGGGGATTAATGGCCCTTTTCCCTTTGACATGAGAGTCTTGAAGCCTGATATAGAGCAAGAAATTGAGAACAGTTGCCCATTAACCAAACATTAATGAGTTAAATCTCTGGTGGTCTAAGTCTGGAAAAGAAAGCCAAAATCATGAGAATGTGAACACAGTCACTAATGAACTGCCTTCTTAGAAGGTCCATGTCCTCTCTATGTTTGCCTGAAACTGTTCATGTCATGAGATAAAGCCATGGATAAATGAGGGTGGGGAACAGGTGAGACCTGCTTAGACTTGATAGTAGAACAGTCACTTCAAAAGATAGTGTATAAGCATCAAAGAATAAAAAGAGGCCTTGGGAGCATGGGTGAAACCCCAAAATATTTTCTATATACTTACCAACTTCACATCTATATTGAAAGGTCAGACATTATGTAAAGGACACTGAGTCGAGTTGCCATGGTTTGATCAGAAACATTACACCATAGGAGGAACAACAATATGAACCAACCAGTAACCCCAGAGCTCCCAGGGACTTAACCACCAACCAGAGAGTACACATGGAAGGACCCATGGCTCCAGCTGCATGGGTAGCAGAGGATGACCTGGTCAGACATCAATTAGAGAGGCCCTTAGACCTGTGAAGGCTCGTTGCCCCAGTGTAGGGGAATACCAGGACAGGGAAGTGGGAGTGGGTGGATTAGTGAGCAGGGGGAAGGGGGTAGGGGGTTTTCAGAGGGGAAACCTTAAAATGTAAATAAGGAAAATATCTAATAAAAAATATTACACTCAACAAGATTCATTATTAATCAATCCTTTGTTTTCATATTCGGCACACGGTGTTGATGACTAGAATACAGACCAATTAAAAAAAAATAAGTTAGTCTTACGACTTTCATTTAACCTTTAAGCTAGGATTTCCAGTATTAGTTATGAAATTGATCTCTCATTTTACATTAATTTACTTCAAGCAGACTTGTGACATTAGCCATTATCCTTGGATAGCATCATGTTGTTAACATGGTACATACTCCAAATGAGGAATTCCTTCCACAAGACTGGCCTGTGGGAATGTCTGTGAAGCATTTTCTTGATTGCTAATTGATGTAGAAGAGTACAGCCCACTGTGAGTGACACCATCCCTAAATAGGCAGGCCTAAACTGTATAAGAAGGGTGGCTAAGCATCAGCTTGGAAGCAAGCCAGTAGGGAGTGTTCCTCTGCGGTCTCTGCTTCAGTTCTTGCCTCCAGGTTTCTGCCTTGAGCTCCTACTCTGGCTTTCTTCAATGAAGGGCTGTAACCTATAAACCAATAAAAACCCTTTTTCCCCCATGTTGCTTTTGGTTAGTGTTTTATCACAGCAACAAAAAGCAAGCTAGGACAGAACGCTAGCATTTCCCAGGCTAGTTTGAAGCTTTATTTCAGAGTTCATCTTTATTAATAACAGCACTAATTTGTAAAGTGACTAAGTTATACATAAGAACCAGAATTGAATGCCCATTCCCTTTTTGCTTACTTGCAATGCTAGGGGTAGAAGCCAGGGCTTCATATGTGCTAGATAGGCACTATTCTGCTGAGCCTCATACCAAGAAGCAATTAAATGAACCCTTTACTGTATATGTATTAGGTACATTCCTAATAATAGCATTTGGAAATAGGAACTGGAGACTAACACTAATCAGATCCACATGCACACGTACAAGCTGTGATCCTCTGGCTAAGAGCTAAGGTTCCTGTAGCCAAGACAGGTATTTGCCCATGAAGTATGAACCCAGAAAAGCCTTCTTTATGTTAATCTTCATAGTGGATAATCCAGTCCCATACTCGGATATCCATCTTCCCTTTTCTATGTATTTTTAATTTTTAATTTATTTTTAATATTATATTTTGTTAGTTCTTTGAGAATTTCATACAATATATTTTTAGCACCTTTGCCTCCTTACTCCTCCCCTAACTACTTCTAGATACATCCACCACCTCTCAATTTCACTTCCTATTTATTTTAAATGATCAGCCAAGTCTAATTTGTGCTGTCCATATACTTCCTCCTGGATGTGACTGACCTACAAAGGGGCCACACCCTTCAAGAAAATGGATCTCCCCTTCCCCTAAAGCCATCAGCTGTTGATAGCTCCTCAGTTAAGGGTAGGGGCGTATGAGCCTCTGCCCCTCCATGCTAAAATATTGACTGGGTTAATCTTGTGAAGAACCACAGTTGGCATCAGTTCATATGCTTCTGTCATATCCAGAAGACGCTGTTCAAATTTAAAGGTCAGTTTGATACTATGTCTGTTCAGCAAAATGATAGTAGTAGACTCACCCTGAGGCCTATGAGGTCCCCAGTCATGGGTTCTTAGACAGATACACAGTACCAGCCATGTGTTGCCTCTTGTGGAGCAGTCCTTAAATACAACCAGGAAGTGGTTGGTTACCCCACAATATCTGTGCCACTATTGCAAACATGGGCATAGCCTGAAAGCCAGTCATTATTGTAGTTCATGGAGTTCAGTTAGATAAGGCAGATGATGAATCCCAAACCCTCTTACCCTCCACAGACCCCAGACATCTACTTTTCAGTACTTTGAAAACTAGACAATAGGGAAAATTTTCCTGGTTAGTATCAACCTGTGTTGTCCTGTGATGTAAGTGTTTCCAGAATGTCTTCAGCAATAAGGCCTTACCATCGAGTTTGGTGGAGAATAAAGAGCAGTGATAACAGCCTGTATTGTTTGGGGGTTTCTTCTAGGATACTCCTGACTGACAACTCAAAGGGACGTATCTAACAACTGGCTCTGGGCTTTTCATTTGGCATCATATGGCTTCCGGAAAGCAGTTTCCCCGGTGTAGGATAACTCCAATTAAACGTGTGTGTGTGTGTGTGTGTGTGTGTGTGTGTGTGTGTGTGTCTTATAAAATTGTAAGTTTCCATATGGCCTTTTCAAACATCCTTAGTATTAGTTATCCCTTTCACCCTCCCCTCACGTTCCCCTCCTCATGTAAGTCTCCCTCCCTGTTATTCTGCCTTTTCCCTTTATATTATTCATCTTCTCTTACACCTGCATCTCGTCCTGAAGCATATGGTGAGACAGTTAAACACTTGAATAGATAATGGGTAACCCAGGCTACTCTTACATAGCACCTCCCCACATGCATTCCATTCTCTCACTCTTAGCCCACTTATTCACCATCCAAGCATTTATTAAATGTCTCTGTGAAGAGCTAGCAACACTACTGGATTTGCTTCTTTCCTCTGGTCAACACTAAAGATTACATTTCAGGCTTACTTCTTTTAAAAAAGAAGACTAGTTTTTTTATTGTCATTATTTGTGTGTGCCTATGTATATTTGTACAAATGTGTGTGTGTGTGAAGGTATCTGATCCTCCAGAGCTGGACATACAAGCAGCTGTGAGCTGCCTGTTACAGGTGCTGGGATCTGAACTCTGGTCCTCATACTAGAGCAGCAGGCATTATTATCTGCTAACTGCTAAGCCATCTCTCCACTCACTCTTGCTGCTCCCTTCTGAAGCTAGTGTAAGATGAATAGTCAGGTTCCATTTGGAAAACTGAAAGCAGACATTCCCAACGAATCCTCTTCCCTCCTTTCCTTCTGTGGCAGTTGGAATGAGATGGCCCCAACAGACTCACGTGCTTGAATACTTTGTCCCAGTCAGTGGAACTATTTGGGAAGACTGGGAGGCGTGGCCTTGTTGGAGGAGGTGTGTCACTGGGGGTAGGCTTTGACGTTTCAGAACCCCATGCCATTCCCAGTTAGCTCTCTGCCTCATACTTGGAGATCAAGATGTGAGCTCTCACCTACAGTTCCAGCGCCATACTTGCTGCCATGCCCCCTGCTGGGATGGTCATGGACTCTTATCACTCTGAAGCTGTAAGATACCTTGGCCATGGTGTCTTATCGCAGCAATAAGAAAGTAAGACCCCTTTCCCCTCATTCCTTCATTTTTCACTTGTTTTTCAGACATGTAACCAGGAAAGTCCATAATGACAGCCTCAGTGTTTAAGATTGGTATTTCTGAAGTCTGGCTCAGTGGGTACCTTGTTTGCCTCCCTAACATGAGAATCAGATTTTGGATCTCAAGAATCAGTGTAAGAATCAGATGAGCATAGCAGCCCACCTGTAAGCATGCCAGAAGCAGAGATAGGGAACTCCCAGAGCAAGACCTGCTAATCAGTAAGATCTATGTTCAGCTGAGACACCAGCTGCAGTAAGTAAGGTAAACATCAACTTTGGGCCCCCACATCCAGACACACGCATATGTGTACATGTACCCATACACATGTGTTCATACACATGTACACACACACTCACATATATAGAGAAAACAAATTTAAATAAAAGTCCTGTTTTGATAGGAAAATGAAGGACTATATACTCCAGAACAATTACACATGTGTTGAGAATTTATTTCTTCACACACACACACACATACACACACACACACATACATGTATATTGCAGCAAAACCCATTACATTATATAGAAAACACATTATGGTCTTCCTTCTTCTTGAGCTTCATGTGGTCTGTGAATTGTATCATGGGTATTTGGAGCTTTTGGGCTAATATCCACTTATCAGTGAGTGCATACCATCAACCAGATCCCCCAGAGCTCCCAGGGACTAAGCCACCAATCAAGGAGTACACATGGCTCCAGCTACATTTGTAGCAGAGGCATCAATAGGAGAGGTTCTTGGTCCTATGAATACCCTCACAGAAGCAAGGGGAGGGGGTATGGGATAGGGGGTTTCTGGGAGGTGGGAAACTGGGAAAGGGGGAAACCAGGAAAGGGGATAACATCTAAAATATAAACAAAGAAAATACCCAATTTAAAAAATATGAAGGCAGGCTGAGCAAGCCACATGGAGCAAGCCAGTAAGCAGCACCCTCCATGGCTGCTGAATCAGCTCCTGCCTCAGGTTCCTGCCCTGCTTGAGTTCTTGTCCTGACTTTCTTCAATGATGGACTACAGTGTGGAAGTGTAAGCCAAATAAACCTTTCCTTCCCCCATACCCACCAAAAAGAAAAAGAAAAAGAAAACACATTATGGTACAGCAGGTTTGTTAGATCTAGTGAGAGGATATAATTTCATATCCTAGAGCATACAGAGAACAGGATTTAAATCTGTGTAAAATAAATGACAGAGAACAATTTGGAAGGATTTTTTTAAGCCAGTGAGAGGTAGTAGGCTTTTGTTTAAAGCTATGTTGTTATCAAACAGGATCTCATTCATGGCTAACCATCCCAATTTTGATTTGAAGTCAGCTTGAATTTTCCAGACAAATTCTCAGTACTTCTTTAGAACATTCCCATGGTCATTATTTTCCATTAGCCACTATGAATTTTGACGTCGCAAGTTAATTTTATGTTCTAATCAAAGCTTAGCTCCCTCATCAGTCTTCTAAATCATCCTTTATTTTTTTTTAAAAAAAAGGAAATAATTTACTGTTGTCCAGGGCTGATGGACTACTAAATTATTCTTAAAATTAAACAGTAAAATAAACTATCAGATGTATGTTACATCTAATTATGCAACCTAGCAGAATTGCTGTTTCCAAACAAACCTTGGCAGAACCCCTCTAAAAGTTGCATTTTAACTCTCAGAGTGTTATTTTGTTCCTCATCCTTCTTGCCCTGTTTCTCAGACCCGCTGTCCCCTCCTCTTGCTGAGGCTCTGACACTATCACGAGACTCACCGGTGGTATTCTGTAAACGCCAGCCAAAAATCTATCTACAAGAACATCTGCTCAACAGTGCAAAACCTGATGCAATTACTAACCATCATCTCTCCTCCTCCTGCTGGGGTAAGTGCTCCAAAACATGACTTTTTGCCCTGAGCTAACAAGATCCAGAAACTCCCTGTTATGTACAGAACCTGCTGCTAAAAATCCATGTAACTTCAACACAAATTATAACCCAGTCTCTCAACTACAAGAGTAGTTAACACCCCTGAGCCATCGGGTCTCAGGGAATCTTGCGCAAACCCAGTGAGTCCAAGACCCCATCCTCTACCGCTTGCTTAATATAAATGGTCTTCCAAAGAACATGATTGAGAAAGACATGCCTACTGCTCCGATGTCGCTGTTTTGAAAGTACAACTACTGAAAAGGATAATTAAATGTCAAACTTCTGAATTAGAACTGAGAAAGAAAGAGCAATAAAAAAAAAATCTTTACTGAGCATCTGCTGTTTGCCAAGTGCTTCCTGGATGTTTTGCATGTGTTACCTCATTTGGTGGAGGTTTTAATCACTTTTGCAGTTAAGAAATTGCCATTTGGGATCTATTACGTTACCATTGGATACTATGCTTCAGAGTTACCTCTGGAGGAGACGGAGAGGTGTGAGCAATAATGAGGAGAAAGAATCAAGTTATTTCTGTCAAGTTGCTCTACTAGAATGAGGGTGGAGCGTAAGTGGAGCTTAGAGTACAGCATCAACACACTGGGGTATCTGAGAAGTTTCTTAAGGTGACACAGTTTCCACATCTACGAAATGGGGGAGGAGGGTGAAACTATTTCTGCCATCTCGAGGAAGTCGAAAATGTCAGCCTAACTGAATTTGCTTATCAAATTTCTTTTCAAACCCCTTTTTGAACTATGCATTTATTTCTCTCATATTTCAGTTTCCCTTAAGTTCTGAGTAAGGCATAATCTATAGCTACTCTCAGGATTAATAAGCTAAGGATTAATAAACTAACAAATTATTCAGTTGTTTTTATTACTTTTCTGTTCCCTAGGAAAATATTGGCCTCATAATATTCCCAGATAAATGTATTCAATCACTGGGGCCAATGAGATGCCTCAGTAGATTAAAAATGCTTGGTAATGAGCTTAGTGACATGAGTTCGAGCCTCAGGACCCACATAATGGAAGAAGAGAACTCATTACCACAAGTTGTCATCTGCCTTTCACATACATGTAGTGGCATACTTCACACACATACTAAATAGACAAAAATTTAAATACACACACACATACACACACACACACACACACACACACACACACACACACACACACACTCAAGCAGACTTAATTGAAACATTAAAGGTTCTCATAGTACTCTTATTCCCAAGTGGAATTGTGGGGCATTGTGCATATTAAAAAAAAATGTAGATAAGAAAAGCACTGCCCAGAATACAGCCTCTGACTATAAACATAAATCAGTTAACTTGACTAAAGACACCACATGCTTTGGTTAGAGGACACAGAAAACAATCAATCTAGACTGGACTGGAAACTTTCTCCCTGCTGACTAGGTTTCATACTGGCAGAGGGCTGCATGCAGGCTGCTGGGGGGAACAGTGCCATCAACAGTTTGATCAGCTGGGTACTCAGAACACTACCGATATGCTAGGCAGAACAGAACGGGACATCTAATGCAATGGTGACACAATTGCTATAGCGGTAACCAACTGACTTCTGGTTGGCTTTGAAGATGGTTCCCCAGAAGGGATTCACAGCTAGTGGTGTAATCTTGGACAAAAGGCCATGGTTGGGGAGGTCATAAGCCTTATTATGAAAGTCACAGCTTTTGTTTGGGATATGATGTGCCTGTTGTGTTTATGGGCACAGATTAGTCCTGCTTTAGTCAGCAATGTTTCTTTTTGCACTGGGTGGCCCTTATTTCAGAAACTCAAAGCTGATTGCAAATCTCAGTATAAGGGACTGTGGGATGTTCATCCTTAAATGGCCACCGCAATGACCTCCTCCACGTCTCAGTAGAAAAGGGAGCAGGAAGAAAGCAAGAGTGAGAGCAAGGAGTGGGGGTTTGTCAGCATGGATCTCTGTCTTTCAGATATGACTTAGTTTTTGAGCGCTCAGCAGCTGTAATGACCTCACAAGACCTGCATAAGATAGTCTATGCTTGAATGAGAGAGGAACTTATGAGACCCCTCCCCTCCATGAGGATTGCTGGGGGAGGGAGAGATATTTCTTCCGTGGCCTAGCCACTGGTGATTGCCTGTCTTCATAGGCAAACCCTCACTCGTCCTTCTGTAAGTAACTAACTTAAGTCATTGTTTCACACCAAGAAAATCATGATATAATCAAATTTATCTTCTGTGTCCCGGCAGTGTGCCACACACTTGAATCTCAAAGTAATACAAATAGCTTGAGCAAGGACGACTGGGAAAAGGGAGTGAGGCAAACGGAAAATAGGTGGATGGAAAGGTCAGCAACAGACCATCACCCAGCAGTAGAATCTCCTAGAGATGCTGCAGAAGGGGGTAAGGATAACGGGTAGCAGGCTGGATGCCGTTAGAAGCTAGAGAGGACGGCACTGGTGGCTGGAAGCTTGCTGCCCGGAGAGAGATGCTGCTCTGCTGATGTCAATAGAGAGTCTGAGAAGCAGAGGCCTTCTCTTCACCTTGGAAAACACATTTACAGCCAGCCCCTCATAATCCATCCTTGAGTGGTCCACTTCTTGTTTTCATTAGGAAGTTAAAATCAGACGTAATGCTTCCATGAAGAGAAATTAATTAATTCTAAATTAGTAATAACTTCTCCCTCCTCCATTTCCCATTATTACTAGCTTGTATACATTTGTCTAGAAACCAATCATTGACTGGGTATATATCTATCCTGTAATTCACACCATCCTATGGGGTGACAGCCCCTTGGACTTATGCTTTAGAAGAAAATCATTTCAAGAGAGAACAAAGCTGGCCTCTGTTGAGGAGATAATACAATAAAACACGCTTCTGGAGGGGAAATTTCAAACCCCCACGCTTCATATACATAATAACAATAGGGGCTGTTTAGAATTTGGGCTCATTTAGCTTACTCTCTGATTCCTAGAGCCGAAGCATCCTGTGCGGTCGCACTGTGCCAGCATTCATTAACTCTAACATGCTGGCTAACATCTCTGCAGGGCCTGGAAGACCCGCTAAAGGGCTTCAGGGTGAGTACACATGACGGAAGCGTGTCCAAGAAGAAAACCTGCTTCCTAGAGCTCCTGGTGGTTCTGCCTAAAAGCTTTTTGAAAAGATAATAAACCTTCCTTCCCTCCTCAGATCATCTTCTTTGTTCTAATTTCAGAGAGTTACTTACTCGTTTTTCAATAAAATTTTAACTAAAACATAATTATGCCATTCCCCTTTCTCTCGACCTCTCCCATAGAGGTCCCTCACTCCCTCTCAGATTCAGTCTCTTTCATTTATCACATGCACAGAGATGCCACACACACATAGACACCTATGTGTCTAATATTTCTTCTAGCTATATGATCGATTTCAGAACTGACCACACCAATAAAAATGCTAATGTGCTATCAGAGTTTTTTGGTTTTGTTTTTTGTTTGTTTTTGTTTTGTGAGTCAGCATCGCCCACTTAATGTGATGAGAAAGTTTGCTAATGTTTAGGATTTGTAGCTGCAGAGACTTAAGAGTTCAGAAAATATTAAGTAGATTGAGGGTGTAGTTCCGCAGCAGAGCCCTTGCCTAGCGGGAATGAGTCCCCTGGTTCTACTCCTAGCACTGTGGAAGGAGAAGAAAAAAGCTAAAAGGCAAAAGTGCTCGCTTTGAGAGACACGTCCCCCGCTGATGTTCTGGATGCTCTTAGCATCACTCATCCTTACAGGCTCCTCCTTCCATAATCTTTCCCAGCTCCAGGTCGGCTTGTGCATTCTATTTTTGGTAACTCGTGCTTAAGTGTCTTCTTGACAAGAGGCAGGCTCACCGGGGATACACAGTACAGGACTTTTCATTCATAGCAAGTAGTAAGACATAATGCTTTAGTCTTATGAAGGGGGGGGGGAGGAAGACATGCAGGAACCACAGCACACATGTGGAGGTTGTAGGGTCACCTACAGAGATAGGTTGTCTCCTTTATTCTCTTCCACTGCGTGAATCCAGGGGATGGAACTCAGGATGTCAGGCACGGCCACAAAGCACCTTTACCCTGCTAAGCCATCTTGCTGCCTCACAGGTACTTTTAACATTAGTTCTAGCCCACCACTGCTTGATCCACTTATCAGTGGCTCCATGACCTACATGCACAAAGTGATGCAGGGAGCCGGGAGACCTCTTTACGCCCCAGCCCTTGACCATTCATAAACTATAGCCAATGCAAAGACAATGAAATATTTCAGAAACAAAGATTAGAAGTCACTGTCCCTAGCAGGGGCCTTTGGCTCTTGGATTTTTGGAACTCTTGGGCAAGATCATTTCCAATGTGATGAGACATCAAGTTATACTAGCAGGACGTAATCCAACACTTATTTGGTTTAGCTTTTGTTTTGTTCCACCAAGCCCCCTTCTGATTACAGTTCAACTCCCAACAGGGAAAAAATACTGAAAGTCTCTCCTAACCCTGAAACTTATACATTCTAGAGACAAACATGTTCCCACTATCAATGACACTGGGAAATCATGCCAGTATGGTAAGCAAGTATGATTTCCATGGATCAGCCACCTAAGCTTGGTCTCCATAAACTCCATTTTAAGAGATCACTCTATTATTGACAGGCCCATAAAAGTCAAAATTTTAAGCCTGCACAATGTGGCTCTGTCTCAAGCCTGTGTGAATCCAGCAAGGAGTAAAAGCCACATTGTGAGAGCTCTTGAATCCCACACAACCAGAACAGTATGGTTTTATAAAGCCACTGTGTCCTGGCCCTTGTTCTTCTGAAATTTTCCCACCCAGGCAAAAACTTAGCAACATTTGACTATTCACAACTTTGCTGAGCTGAGTCTGTCCTGAACCCACAGATCACTCGCTGAGTAGGCTCCCTCGTCTATTCCCTGTGTAGCTGGGCAGTGTTAAACATGTCCCATAACCCCCAAGCCAGTGACAGCAGCCTCCACTCCCCATTTGTTCTAGGCCTCCCAAAAATGGATGACTTCTGTCAAATCTGCTCATCCTACAGTAAGCCACTATTAAACTTCTGATGCTGCTCCTCCACCTCATTGACTGGGGTGGGGTTGTCCATTTTTCAAAATAAATGTCGTTGGGGGTTTCTCAATTCTGTGTATTTTTTGACATGATGGGGAAAAAAGCCTATAAAATCACTCCTAAGTACTCTGCTGACACATGATCAGCTGTCTGACCAGTGAACCAACATATCACATCCTGTGTGAGAAAAGTTTCATGCTTGGAACTGAAAGAATAAGCCCTATAAGTCAATGTGCCCCAAGCCCACCATGCTCAATTTTGACTGCTTTAGGGAAGTATCATCTCCCAGAAGGGAACTTGGGACAACCATCAACATTTAATTTCCTTGATTATTTTTGATTTCTAGATTTCTAGGCTCTAATGTGCCTGGAAATTTACCTGGTATAGAACTCAGTAGATATTTGTTGATTGAGTTGATTGACTGAATGATAAAAAAAAAATCTTTTGAATTTTAGTTTGTTTTCCAACTGTTTACCTACTTTCTCCTTTCTGTCTTTAAAATCTTTCTCCTATCCCCTTCCTAATGTTATATCTTTCCAAAGTTCCTTAGGCATGTGTGATAGATATTGTAATTATTTAAAGTGTAAAGAAGCCACCAAGACAACAGAACATAAAAGTTTGGTTAGAACAAAAACAGACCATGCTAAAGCAGCTCCCAAACGTGAGTGGTATATACATTAGACGATACACGAATCAGAGGTATCTCACCCCCAGATGCCATGGTGGTTTGAGCAACCATTCTTTTGTGTAATGACTCATGGGGTCTAAGTACTTTCACCCAGGCTTTCCAATCTAATACTTTAAAGACTTGAATGGTCATATCTTTGCAGACTGCCCATAGGTTGTCTGTTTGTTTGCTTCCAAGTGCTTCTGATATCTCCATCTTCCCACTTGTCTGTAACATTTTTGCCTCTCATCCTATTATATCAACTTCAAATCCAAAACCATTACTTCAACACTGCTACTTCAGAGCTCGTCACCACCTTTTCTTACTGGGCCTTGAGTGACCTCCGTTGTTGGTAGCTCCAGAAAGTCTCTGCGCTGTCAATGGTGTCGTTGATTTCTATTTCTAGAACAAAGAACTAATGGCCGAGGAAAGACTAAAGTTAGAACTCATTGTGGTGTCGTGGCACGAGTACATTTAGAAGCTGTGCACATCAATGCTTCATTACATGTATGTATTTGCTTAAGACACACACACACACACACACACACACACACACACACGTTTCCTAGCCCAGGGCTATAGAAGACACAGTTCTGTTGTTTCTCTGCTTATAAAACACAGGATTAACCTAAATATGCTACAAAGTTTTTCTGTTCTTCATCCTACTCTGGATGAGCTTGTAAACTTGTCCACAGGAAGCCTCCTAATTCCAAAGTCATTGTCCCACAAAAGGGAACAGAAAGTCCCCAGACATGTACTCTTTTGCTAGTAAGTGATCTGACCCAGTGTCGTGGTTGAGAACAGCTTTCATTAGTAGTATTCCATTTTCTCTTTTGAGTTTTAGTTGAATTAAATAAAAGCTTTAGAGTTCTTTGGAGTCCTTGACCACAGTCTCTCTCTGTGTCCATGGCCTCCACAAGGATTCTGGCTACTTTCTTTTTTTTCTTTCTTTCATTATATATATATATTTTTTTCTAATTATTTCTTAGATTTATTTATTTATTTCATGTATGTGAGTACACTGTCACTGTCTTTAGACATACCAGAGGAGGGTATAGGATCCCCATTAGAGATGGTTTTGAGCCACCAGGACCTCTGGAAGAGCAGTCAGTACTCTTAATCTCTGAGCCATCTCTCCAGCCCCTGGCTGCTTTCTTGAAAGGAATACTATATAAAGATAGAATTCTAGCCTCTTGTAAACATACTCTAGGAGGAAAATCTTGACTGCCATTAAAGTGTTACACTTCAGTTTATTTTACTTCACACCACAGAATTAAAACTAGAAAGCCTACTGCATGACTTGGTATAGCTAATTAGTAGAATATCCCATCTAGTTAGTCACTAAAATGTAGTTCTCCCCCTAATTGTCTTTCATTTAGCTGATGCTTGCATTTCTTTCTCACCTGGGTTTAAATATATCCATCTAAATATCCCTTACTTCAATCTTCTACACAGTAGAACAATAATGTGTTTTCTATGCTGAGATTCAAAATTTTGCATGGTATCTGGAACTATTAAGCCCCAAATTACCTCAAATAGCATACAGTGGACCCTGAGGAGTCTGAGCTCTCAATCCATCCCAACATCCTGCTGACTACACTCTGTCCATACTGAGCTGTCTTGTCATTTCACTCTCTGGTGAAGCACATGAAGCTGCCTGTTGCCTAGGTGATCATCTCTCCACATGAACATTTCATCCCGTGAAGACTTGAAAACATCCTAATGTTTCTGAGGTTAGAGGAATATTACCATTGATGATGGATGATAACTCCTGACGTCCAAGTGAATCATTCCATTGCATGTGTCTATGGGAACTCAGACTTGCTTAGGAAGTTCTAGGTAGCTGACGATCATCTCAGTTAAGCTGTTTGCAGTAGATGAGATTGATTAATGTGCATTTATGTAATTGCCCTGAAAACATCTTTTAAAACTTACATTATGATAGAGCAATGAAATAAAAAGTTACTGAGAATCTTGTGCCCAGATATGAGACTCAAAGCGGCAAGTAGATCACGCAGGATCCTGCAGACTTTAGAATTATCAAAATAAAGAGAAGCCGAGCTTATCAGAGAATTGTCTCTAAAGCACTAAAGAGCTATCAGGAGTTTCCATTTGAATCTCAAGGAAAGCGTCCTTTGGCTCAAGAGAAAAATGCTATATGTTTAACAAAGAATGAAAATGAAAATTTGGCTCTTTTCCATAAATAACCTCGAGACTTATATTCTTAGTGTTAACAAGATCAAGAACACAAAGGTCAGCTGTGAAAAGCCACATGACACTGCCCTATTGCCTACTATCCACAAGTACTACTGTGTGTACATTCACCTAGACACAGATGTCAGTTTACAAATTTATCAAGTGATTTGGCAGAATTTTCACCCCAGCATAGAAAAGACTAAGTAGTGAATTTAATGTATATAAGCAAAGTACATAGAGGAATGTAATTAGCATGTTTTATTCAATGTTTATATTCAATACTTTTTTTTTCTCTAGAACTGTTATATGACTAAACTGATGACCTTATAGACTCAAGGAAATGCATATTTAATTTTTGTCCTAGACATTGTCAGATACTATTGCTTGCATCCTTACAGTAACACTATAAAAGAGAAGTCCCATTTTTCAGATGGAAAAACTGAAGCCCTTGCCCAAGGTATGCAGCAAGGAAAGTACTGGAGCACTTGAGCCTAGTGTTCTAGTTTGTCTTCTGTTCCTGCAATAAAGACCATGACCCAAAGCAACTTGGTGGGGAAAAGGTTTGCTTCAGTTTATATGTCTATCATAGTCTATTAAGAAACGAAGTCAGGGCATTAGCTCAAATAAGAACCTGAAGGCAGGAACTGAAGCAGAGACCACAGAGGAGGGCTGCTTCCTGGCTTGTTCTCTATGACTTGATCATTTGCTTTCTTATACCACCCAGGACCACCTGCCTGAGGGTGGCACCATTCCAATGGGTTGCGGCCTCTCACAGCAAACAATCAATAAAATGGCCTACAGACTTGCCTGTAGACAATCTGACTGAGGTGGTTTCTCAGTTAAGGTTCTTCTTCCCAGATAACTCTTGCTTGTGTCACACACACACACACACACACACACACACAAATATAGGACGGGGGATTATCTATATGGTTCCCATTCTTGTGCTAATTTCACAATTTGACACATTTGCTTCTGAATGCCTATCAGAACTAATAGCCTCGAGCATCAGTAGGACAAGCCCAATGACTCTAAGAACACTTACCAGTTGAGTGGGTTCCTTTAGCAAGGCCAGCTTCAAAAGAAGGCTTTCCTCTTCTTCTCTTACCCTTTCCCACACTATATTGTCCCCAAATAAGTTTTAAAATCCTAATATAGAAGACGCTGTACTTGTTCTCCCGTTCCCACTTGCCCACAGTGTTCTCTTTAAAATGTAGGCTCTGCTTCTAAAGAAACAGTCTATCCAATTTATTCAAAAAGCACCAAGAAGCCTGGGTAAGTCCTCCTATCGTTTTTTTTCAAGTACTTGGGGTCTAGCCCAACAGTTCAGACTCCATCTTGACTGCAAATCTATTCATGGAAGTCAGGAAGTGGCACAGAGAGACAAAAACCTGTTTCAAATGACAACCCTGCAGAGTTAACTCTTGGGGCCTGGATTCAGGTCTTCCACAAACTACTGTGTTTTGTTTTCACATTCTAAAGAGTGAGTGTGAGAGTTCAGTCTTTTCCTCTCATGCCTTAGTGAGTGGAGACTGGAAAACTCAACTATGAAACTTATAACTATTGGGAGTGAGAAAGAATGAGTCCTGGGAACTCGACCCATTCTTGTGGCTGGAGAGCTCTGACTTTTACTAGCTTCTGGAGTTTAAAACTATTTAATATTCCAAATTTTTTCTATGAGTAGGTTTTAGACTTCAAAGTGAAGGTTGGAATGAAGAATTCCTTCAGACACCACCCCCAAATTAGCCTGCCTTGGAAATCCTACTTCTATTTCAAATTTTGATTTGTCTAAATTTTAAACACCAGCTTTAAACTTACATTCTCTTATTTTGAGCCATAATCACTGTTTGGTATTTGTGGAAAACAGCTCTCAGTTAATGAAAGAGAATATATACCATTAAAAATCTATATGCCGATTAGATTTATAGAGCATAATTCAATAATTTTTTATAAAGTAATAAAAACACTTGCCAACTCTCATGAAAAACAACCATATGTTTTGGTTTTAATAATGAAAATGTTTTATAAATAAGCTCCAATTATGGTCCATATTATTTAAGAAGCATTGAATCTTTTCTTCCAAGTATTTTTTCTCCATTTTTGAGACACCCTTAATAATTTGCATACATATTTACAGTGTTGCCAGATTTATTATTTTTTTTAACCACAAAAAATGACGTTCATTTTTTTTCTCTTTTGGTTTCCAGTGTTCCCTAAAAAGACATTTCTCAAACTAGATGACTAATGTATCAATTACAAAAACATTTTATCCTTTTAAGAACTATTTTTAACTATAGATTCCAAAGCAAATTTAATCATAAGCATGGGTTCATCTATCAAGCTCAGGACAGACTCATTCCACAAATTGATATGCCCATTTAGATTATATGAAAATAAGACTCCCAATGCCTTTTCTAGATTCGCATGTCACTTAGTCAAGGTCCACAGTGCTGCCTGATTCTTTCCGGAAAGCATTTGCAAGCCCTTATGAAGAACCACAATTCGGTAACATGTATGAAGAGTTACTCTTTGGTAACATGTGTGAAGAGACTTTAAAAGGGCCTCATCTTTTGGGTCAGCATCTACTGTAACAAAAGCCCACCAGGATTTTCCAAATCTTCTCTATAAGAGCATTTATTACAGTGGTATTTACAATAGTAACAAATGGGAAATGTTATAATGTCCAATAATAGAATCTTGGCTAAGTGACTTAGGGTCAGTTCACTTAATGCCAACTGTACAAACATTAAAGTCTAAAACTTTAAGAAAACTTAATGATATAGAGAAAAGCTTGTAATAAAGTTTTAAGTTTAAAAAAAAGACAAAAGTAGCCATGGTGACTTTTAACAGATTTTAAAAATTAGAATTATAGTCTATATAGCATGAATGGGCAAGAATGACCACACAAAAATGAAAGAAAACACACCCGACTATTAATTTGATTTTCTGAGTGCTGCAGCTGTATGAGACTTTAAAATTCTTCCTTTGTTTTTTTATACTTTATACAATAACCATTATTATTTTGTAATCAGAAGATATGATGTTAAATATTTAAATAACATCTCAAAGACTGCACAAAAAAGTGAAAGTATCAAATAAATTATATTTAAAGAAATTCTACTGCTATTTATAGGTAAGTGAGAAAATTTATTTCAAAATTATTTGGCATAATACACCTCAATCTCCATTAAATACTTGTGTAAATTTTCATAGAAAAAAGTCTGGAGGTGATACAAAATAAATACAGAATTTTTCCAGAGTTGTGGAAATGTAAATATTTTATATTGCTTAAAGGTTTCTATTATCTTTAGACAAACTTTTAGCTTTATTCTCTTTTTGCTGGGGGTTTAAATACATCAGCACATACTTTATTGCTAGTGTCCTACCATACTAAGAACGCACATACACTGTAAATTCTGTACAAAATGTAAATATCAAGATGAGATTTAAAACATAAATACATGCTTTATTTATTTACTTGGGTTTTTTTGAGACAGGGTTTCTCTGTGTAGTCGTGGGTATTCTAGAACTCACACTGTAGACCAGGCTAGCCCCAAACTCAAAGATCCACCTGCCTCTGCCTCCCGAGTTCTGAGATTAAAGCTGTGAACCACCACTATCCCAGCTAAATAAATATTGGTACCTTTCCTATTTTCAAAGGGTTATTTTAGAATATGAAATTTCCATTTTGGGAAACAGATTTAAAATAACTAATGTTTTGAGTCTGGTCTCTTCAACTGTGGAATATTTCTAACATCCTGAAAGCAACAGAAAATAATAGGACAGATCCCTGTATCAATATCCAGGTTTTTATCTCCCTTGCTTTACCTTTTTAAAAGTAAACTAAAACTGCATAGAGCTAATAACCTCCCTGCTTTCTAACCCAGGTGCCAATAGCTAGAAAATTATTCTTCCTGCTTCATAGTTGTTCAAATACATATGCCCATAACAAAATTAGAACTATTTAGTGAACTTTAAAGGTTCCCGTGAATGATTTCTGAGAGTGTGTATCCTCCGGTGCATTGCCTTGTGAGGTCAGCTGTTTGTCTCTCAGACGTACGGCTGAGGATCCTGAGGACGCATGCGTATCTGACTCACTCACCTTACCGGTTATGAGCCATCATTCCACTGCATGATTCTGGTTAACAGACAGTTATGTTGTTTCCACTTTTTTCCATTTCAGTGCTCCAATGAAGCTTCCTACATGTGGTTCCATAAACACATGAATAAAAATGTCTGTGCACACCTCGCCTAACCGTGTGCTGAGGGCACACAGCCTCTCTCTTCTGAAAGGCTGGCCGACCTTCGCTCTCAGGGCCAGCACTCAGAGCGGCTCCACCACAATCACATCCACGCTCCCTGACTTCCAAACACGTGTCTCCTCTGAGTCCTCAACCCATTCCCCAGCTTAGGTTCAATTTACTCTGAGCCCTCCATCTTTTCCAACAGGATTTACATTTTATGGAACAAATCCTTCCCCATCCTAATTTCAATATTTCTCTATTTAATCCTTTATTTAATTAAATTTTTGATTAAAGTTTAATTTTTTTCTTTTCATGCACTATAGATATATTTTATATTCGATACTAGTTAAGAAGTCTACAGTATTCTTTCAGGTACATACCTACAATATTTTTTCCAAATCATATTTTTACTTCTTGTGTGCATTCTGTGTTGTTATTATAGTGTATATACATGTGTGGTATACAGAGTAAAAATCTAGTAAGAGGATAGCTTATAAAAGTTGACTCTCTCCTTCTTACATGCGGATCCCATGGATCAAACTCAGATCACCAGGCTTTGCCCAAATCCTCTTTACCTGCTGAGCCATCTCACTGACCTCCAAATCACATTTTAAAACAGAATGTGTCATGTACCATGGAACTCTCAGGCGGAGTACCAGATGCCGGTGCGTCTACTTCCAGGCATTCTATTCTTCCATCCGTCTATTTGTCTGTCTTTTGACCAATACCCCAAGGTTTGTGTGCTGTGCATTTTACAAGAAGATTTCTACAAGGAGTTTATCCTTCTATTCCTCTCAGACAATCTTGATGCTTGGCCTACTGTGTTAACCTTAGCTCGTCTTGGCTTAACTTGGATCAACTTGACAAGTTCTGCCCACTGTTTCTGAGGAACTGCTTCTGGCTAGAGGTTGCCTACAGAGAATAAGGACTGCAGGGTGCCACTGTCCCAGAACCTTCTTGACCTCTCTCGGTACTGTTTTGAGTTCAGTAAACAAACCCCGGGGGGAGTTAACTGGTCCTGCATTATTTCTTCACTCAGGTGTCCCCTCCCTAACACATGACCCTCTCTCAGTGAGCCAAACACAGCTGCACACAGCACTCTGGAGGCCCGCGTGCACTCTCTGTGCTCTCCACACCGCACAGTTGTACGGACCGTAAGTGATCCACTTTCTGAAGTGCTTGCTGGATTGTAGGCTGAGCGACATAGATTTTCTAATTCAAAAGTAGTAT
The DNA here is from genome assembly GCA_036184795.1 of Tokudaia tokunoshimensis. Taxonomy (NCBI): domain Eukaryota; kingdom Metazoa; phylum Chordata; class Mammalia; order Rodentia; family Muridae; genus Tokudaia; species Tokudaia tokunoshimensis. Next base: position 48,323,504 of record BTHU01000004.1, on the reverse strand, counting down.
GCAAGATTTACCCTGTGGCCTAAAACCAGCTGGCCAAATTGGGACCTGGAGAAACCCAGCGTGAGCAATTCGCCAAATTCTATTGATGTACTTCTTAATAAGATTAATCGTTGGGTCATGTTATCTTAAAAAGAGTGGAAAGGGCAGGAAAGAGAAAAGACAATCAATCTCAGTCTCGCACACCACATTTACAATTTTTCTCCTAAAGCAATAGCTAGTTTATAAATGGACATAAGTAAGCCAGTACGTTATTATTTTTATATTTATAACTAATAATTTGGAACTCGTGTTGTCTGAGTATAATAAAATTGTGATATTAATAATCAGTTTACTGTGTCCCTCCTGAAAATAAAACAGCCTAAAACTGGAGAGCTGCTTTTACCAGTGCCCCTGTCATTTGAAAAAGATAAAGTCTGTCAATGATCTTTGATTGTCTTTTAAATAACATGCCCAAAAAATTGGTAAGCAATCATTTCTGGATCAAAACGACAGTGATGAGAGACTGTACCTGGAGAAAGGTGATGTGGTAGCTTTGTCTGCTAGAGCAGTGGCTCTCAATTCACAGGACTCCACCCCTTTGGGGGGGGTCAAATGCTCCTTTCATAGAGGTCACATATCAATATCCAGCATTTCAGACATTTATGTTACAATTCATAATGGTAGCAAAATTAGTTATGAAGTAGCAACAAAAATAATTTTATGGTTGGGGGTCACCACAATATGAAGAACCGTATTATAAGGTCGCAGTATTAGGAGGTTAAGTGGCAGAGGGTCCTCTGGGATTTTCAATGTAACAACCCAGCTGCCTGCAGCCTTCTGCCCAAAAGCACTTGGGCTGCAGTCGAGGACGCTCTTGGTGAGAACTTTTTAGTTCTCCCAACGTCTGTCAATCCTGTCTTCTTGACTTCAGAGATGAACATGTCTTACATAATAACAATAGTTTCGGAAAACTTGTTTTCTGTGGTGTTCCCTAACCTCCCAATTTGACAGAACACCATGGAAATCCAAACCACATAGCCGGAGGCAGTCCACAAAGCGCACAGGGAATGGAAGAGGCAGCTTCTCACCCAGCCCAAGGAAAGACCAAAGAAAGGAGGAAGGGACAGTGGAAGAGAGGGAGGGAGGAAGGAAGGAAGGAAGGAAGGAAGGAAGGAAGGAAGGAAGGAAGGGAGGGATGAGGGAGAAAGGAAGGGATAGAGGAGGGAGGAACAGAGGGGGGTACAAAGGTGAGGAAGGGAAGAGAGAGGGCTCTTTCACACACGCAAGCCTATCTGACTTGACACCCCTTAAACAGAACCTGATTAGTAGTCTTCTTCCCTCTCCTAGTTTTCTACTTGTTTCTTTGTTTAGCAGCAGCCTGGAAGGAGCATGTGCCCAGCTTTGGTCTAGGCAAGGGAACCACAGCCGACTCAGTTTTAGACTGAGCTCTGCAGCTGCAAGCGCAGTGTTGTATTGTTCTGGGCAACGGAAGCCTGGAGCAGAGAAAGCAAGGGCAGACTGAGCAGAAAAGGCAGAGTAGGAAGGCCCCAGTGTGGAGCTAGGGTAATCCGTCTGGACCCTAACGGAGGTTTCTCCATCAACATTAGCACCAGGCAGGTGAGCACACGGAGAAACTGGTTTCATGAAAGGGGTTTTCAAAAGACACCAATCCCTACAAATCTAATTATCCAGACCAAGGTAGAAACTCAATCTCATTGTCTCTAATAGTGAGGCATGCATGCCAGAGAAACCTGGGTCTACAAAAGAATACTCAGACTGACCCCAGTTCACACTGGAACAAGAGGGTCAAAGACGCCTTCTCCTGCTCAGAAGTATTAGCGTTTTACAACTATGAAAGACTCTGTGGTCTACAAGAAGCCCCCATTTTGCATAAAATGCAGGGTGAAGCTGGAGGTGGGGGGGTTCACTCTGATCTTGCAGCACTACAGTCTACATATTATGGGAGTCAGCACACAGGATTTCAGACTAATTAGAGAGGCACCCAGTAGCACTATGCGGGTTCTGTCAGCATTTCCACTATAAAACCCCCTTTTCTGGGGTTTATAACTTAACCAATAAAAGATAGCCCCAGGCTGGAATGCGAAAAGGTTCAACCTAGGAACAAGATTTTTTGTTTTAAACTACATTTCATTAAAAGAAAAAAAAAGTTCTTGTAAGAACAGAGCAATAAAAATATGCTGGTTTCATTATTTCTGATGTTTTCAGCTCTTTTTGCTTTGTTTAAAAATAAAAAGGGAAACATAAATGCATTTCGAGGCAACAGGTCTCAGCATTTTGTGGTCAGTGTATATTTTAATGAAAAATATCTGAGTTATTGATGCTTCGAAGAAACCTATAGGCTGCAATGCACTAGTATTGTTTGGTTCTATGATTTAGCCCTGCTCAAATCAATTCCGAAGTAGAGAAGGCAGTATGCATTGGATCTGAGCAGCAGCATTCATTGAGTCATGATTAGCATGTGATGCCCATGGTCACACTAGGAATAAAACCCTAAGTGCCGATGCCAAGCCTGGCACAGGAGAGAGCGTCATGGTGCCCGCAGGGTTGTACTCCATTCATGCTTTTAATTCCACTCATTGATGCTTTCTTGCCATTTATTTTATCCTTGCTAATTTTAGCTTTATCTTGTTTTCTTATTCCTACACATTGTTTTATTTATAGTGCTGAAAATTGAATGTAGAGCCTCATGCAGCCAGACATTCACTCTACCACTGAACTATCTATATACTCCTAGCTCATGTTGTATTGCCAAGCAGAAAAATTTCAATTTAGGAAAAAACAAACAAAAAAACCAAGAATCAGGCTAGAGAGGCTAGGGAGAGAGAGAGAGAGAGAGAGAGAGAGAGAGAGAGAGAGAGAGAGAGAGAGAGAGAGAGAGAGAGAGAGAGAGCACCGTGTCTGGAGCCACAGCTGTGGCTCCCGGACCTGCAGGGGTTTCAGTGTTTTCTCTGTGGCTCCTCAATAAAAATTCACAGCAACCCCATGAAAATGAGGCTCCGGGAGGGTGAGATTACCCAGTCCCAGAGTTAATTGGCAAAGCAGATACTCAGAGGCACTGTGTCAGACTCCAAAGACCTTACTTTTCCTGTTGTCATTTTTTTACTATCCAGTCAACTTTCTTTCTCCTCCTTAAGTTGTTTTACTGTGAGACTATTGCCTGGTCATTTCCTCTGCTTCTCTCTACAATAACTCTCAAATTACCCTTCCCTGGTGCCGACAGGACTTTCTCATTTTGTCGGGAAGAGAGGAAGGATTCAGACAGAGTTTCATTCTATAACCCTGGCCCACCTGGAGCTCTGGGTCCTCCTGCCTCTGCCTCCAGATTGCTGGGACTACAGACTTGTACCACTGCATTGAGCAGAACCTTCTAGAAAATGGTGACAGAGACTCTTCACTGCCTTTCCAAGGGAAAGGTCAAGCCAGCTTCATTCAACTAGAATTAAACAAGGGGGGCCTGATCCTCTTCAGAGGAATGATATTCAGTGAGCTATGTGAGCCTTTTACAAAGAGGCTGGGGACATGGGTTCCCTGAGGAGGATTGCTAACACCCTATCAGGGCCCTGCCTAAGAATTTTTTCTGTGCCTTCCCAATCCACCACCGAGCTGTAAACTCTCCACAGACAATGTTGTGCTTGTTCCATTGGAGGAGACATCAACTCTGTCCTTTGGTCAGACATATACTGAGAGGAAAGACAGAAAGAGAATTTGGGAGCACCTAGCTTATTAGATGAATGGAGCACTCCTCCCTGGAATGGGAGGAGGCAGTGGAGGAAAGGCAAGATGGCGTGACTCCTACCATGGGACCACTCTCTTTTTCCATCTCAACATACTCCACTCTTCTAACCAACCACAGCACATGCGGGAGGGGTATGTGTATCATCAATAAATAAACAGCGGCAAGGAGCGTGTTCCAGAAGAAGGCCCGGGATTTTTGTCTTCATAAATTAGAGCCTGCAGGGGAAATGACATGTTTTTTAATGTCTGTGGTTGGTTAGAGAACGCAGCTAAATTTCATCCTCGAACCCTGAGAACAGAGATCCTTCCTTTCTGGTTTGCTCTTGGAGAACCAGGCGACTGGAACAAAGGAGCTGTAAAGTATTTGTTAGGCTGTGAAGCTTAACAAAGAGATGGTAAACAGCGCTGATGGTGCTATTGATTTCCTTCTCTCCATTCCAGCTGACTCCCAACTGTTAACTCCCAAGCTGGTGGCCATTTGGTAGTGCCCAGGAGATACAAAGCCTAGATCTTATTTGAATAGTTTGGACCCTCCAGAATCCCTAGCACAGGCACCCTACTTCCTAGACAACAACTTTCCATTGGCTCCCAGATAGGTGGGTTTTTAGGGAGTCCTGCTGGGGTCTGTTTACACCTCTTGGCTTCTTCAATTTGTGCTCAAGAACTTTTGCCAGTGCTGACTTTCACTGACTACTTGACAGGCTCAGTTCTGCTTCAAAGTTCCCAGAGGCATCAGCCTTGACTTTCCTGCCTCTCTGGCTACCGACACTCACTAATTAAGGAGCTTTATATGTGTGTCTGCCCATCTGGACCTGCTCAGGAAACTCTGCTTTACCAAAATTCAGACTTAAAAGACATAACATGTAGAGCTAAATGCTTCTCTTTTTAGTTAAAGGATTCATGGCTGGGTTGCTTTTAAATCACTCATCAAATGATGTGCTCACAGAAAGACATGAACAGTGTCAAATGAGGCAACAAAGCCTAGATAAGTGTCCTATATG